>JANFOE010001509.1:0-317309 GCA_025667525.1 Glebionis coronaria | reverse complement strand
TTTATTAAGGAATTTGTGCTTCATGATCTTCATGGTTAAAAACGCACCAAAATTGTAAATTGTTAACGAGAGTATTGTTGAAGATTATTGTTAATAATATCTTGTATCCTACATAGAGATGCAAAAATGGGATGGGCGGAGGAGGCAAAGGTCAGGCTCAAACGGGCGCAAGCTAAAAACAAAAAAAAAAACATATGAAAACGTATAGATAATAATAATAATACTTGTTTGATAGTCGATGATAAAAAATTAAATACAAAAGATCTTTCAAATAGCCTAATTAGTATTTTAATACGCGCATGTTAAGCCTATTTACTGTCTTACATGTGCATACATTTAGCTTTACAATAATAATGAATGAGCACAAAAAATTTTCATCCCTTTTTAAAAGAGTACCAAAAAATATCGATATTTATTTAAATAGTCAAAATTCGACACCTCTAATCCTACATAAATACTAAATAAATAAATAGTTAACCACTAAAATGTTAAACCTAACAAAATATACTCTATATATTTAGGTCAAGCAAAACAAAATAACTATAAAAAAATTCAAAGAACGACATACGAAAACAAATCAAGTCTTGGATGACGCATGAAAGGATGTAAAATTGAGGTGAGTGGTATGTGATAAATGGTTTATCATTTTTCCGTGATTTGTTTGACGGCAGAAACCTCGAATTATTTTTATTATATCAAGTGTATCATACCACACCAATTTGTTTTATCTATTTTGTATGGGTAAGTTTGAAATTTATTGTAGATCACAGTGCTTGGACTAATATAGAACTAGGGGTTAGTTTTGGCCTACCCGAATGCCAACGTAGCTCCGTCCTAAAGAGAGGTTCTTTGTTCCTCTTTTTTTTACTCTTATAGTATCGTGTCACAAGGTTAGGTTATAAAATCCTTTTATGATTTACGTTTTTCATTGAGTGTTCATGGTTGTCGTGTTTTTTTTCGTTCCTTTTTTGACTCTATTGAATGAGACAAAGAGTTCGTGTCAAAATACCGTCTTTGTTAAAAGGAGATCCCCATTTGATAGTGCATGGCGATGGCTCACCCTGGTTTTTGTTCATAATTTGTGTTTCCAAAGAATGTTTATATACATATAATGATGATATAATTTTTTTTACTCCGACGTGTATCGACCCTTCATTAGACACGACTCGATCTACTAACCACTAACATTTTTCGTTCTAAATATAAAAAATATTCATTTGACTTTTATTTTTAACTGGATATTTGGCTCACCCAACAAACGGGTTCACTGAATGATTAAATATCCAACGTATGTATTCGATTAATAATAGTGTTCATAATTTTGGTAGTTTTAAATAATATCTAACACTTAAGGGTTGTTATACCAATTTATAAGTAGTTCAAATTTGTTATTATTGTTTGTGTGAGACTAATGAAAAATTCGTTAGTGTTTTTGCATAAAATCAAAAAATTATTTGCCAATATTATTGCTAACCTCGCCATGGGCAAAGACTCCGTGTTTCGCCTCCATATATTTCTTCTAAAAGTTAAGAGGCCACATTTTACAACTCTAAAACATTGAGTTGAATATTACTCCCTCCGCCTAATAATAATAGTTCATCGACAAAAAATACGCAGTTTAATAAAAACCCACTTTTTCAGTTTTTTTTTCACAATGACAATTTTATCCTTAATCAATTAATTTACAATCTTTTTATTGTTTTTAATAATACCCTTAAGTGAGGGTGATATGGTAAACTTAATCTACATTTCTTATCTATTTTTTGACTGAATTTTTAATTTGAGACGTTTAAAAATAGTAAACTGGTCTATTAATATGAGACGGAGGGGATATTATTTTCATCACAACACAAAATAAGTCTTAGCAAAATGCATAAAATAACGTATATAATAACTCAACATCAAATTTGATCTAGTCTTGTTTTTGTTCGAATATATGAGCTTATGTAGCGTTCCTTTGCATTTCATTTTAAGTATAAGCATTGTATTTGATAAACATTAAATTTGGATGTAAGGAATAAAATTGATAAAATAGTACTCCCTAATATCCCCTGCTTCCATTTGATGCAACCCTTTCTGAAATATAGCATTAACTCCATTGAGAATTAGGTACCAAAGATGTTTTAGAAATAGAAATGTCATGGCTGATTAGAGAGCTGATAGAACATTTCGACTCTGAGGATGTCTGATGTGAGTTCTACAATTACCAACCCACCATCACTTCCATCTGTTTTCAATTTTTTCAATAAGATCATTCAACTGATGATGTAGATTAGTCATTTCTTTTATTAATTGACGTATTTCTTCGTGCTAAAAAAAGTTGCTATAACTAAACTGATTCTAATTATCAGATTATTTAGAAGTCTATTATTCATGTGAATGTATCCTTTAATAATATGAAATATCCGAACAGTCAAAACAACACAACTATGGAGTATTTTGACCTTTTTATCAAAAAATACAATGTGTATACTCTTGATTATGGTTTATTTATGTGCAACTTCATCATTGTATTCTTCATGCCTCCTAAATTCTCTCTTTTTGTGGACAACTCAAGTTGTTCAGAAAGCCAAATGGAAGTTACCTTGTTACTTGGGCTGTCTGCTGCTGCTGATACATATTCTTTTTCTTAGCCTCAGCATTAGCAGTTCCTGAGTCCACATCATGCATTTTCATAGCATCCATTGTAGTCTGTTCCTTCTTCTTCATTGTTTTCTGACACTTATCCTTTTCCTTGGCCATAGCTTCATCAAAATCGACATCATACATCCTTTACATCCTCCGCTGAGGCCTGTAGGTCACTATAGAGTTATAAAAAATTGGCAACATAAATGAAATGTATAAATAAGAGATGTCATGCAAATCATCGATACTATTATCCTAGAACATAAGTTAGAGTAGATATTCATAAGCTGGAATAGATATTCATAAGCTGGAGTAGCTATTAGTATTAAAATATAAGTTAAAAAGTTAAGAATAAAGTTTGTTTGTAGCATTTAATGGGGTGTTTGGAGTAGCTTATTCAAAATGCATATACTCATCAATTGTGTAACTTTTGTTACTTGTCCATTAGAGATAATTGAATAATGAAAACAATGTAGCCTTAAATAATTTATACTAACTGTAGGTGGGAGGATGCTCTTAACAAAGATAAAGATAGCCTTTGGCACTGAGCTTGATTCTCTTTCTGACCATGTAAACAAACTGTCCAAACATAATAACTAATCAGTAACAAAAACCATGTTAGAACTTTATGTACACGTGTTAGTACAAATTATTAACTTCCGAATCTTAATAAAAAAGCACGACCAGTATGTTTTGTGTTCTCCAAGAAGAATTTAGGTATGAGATGGCTTCAAGTTATGGTTACAAAGGTTTTAAAAAAGTTGTTATAGCAAAACTGATTCTAATTATCATATTATGCCATTATACATGTAAATGAATCCTTTAATGATATGAAATATCTGAGCAGTCAAAACAACACAACTATGGATAGATTCTTACACTACAAGCACATTAAAATATGTGATCAAATCTACAAAATTCATAAGCACATCCAAACTAACCACATTTTTATCTGAAGGAGTGGGACAAAAATGAATCGAGCTTATCCATTCTCTCCTTCTTGATTTTCCTTCCGGCCTTATCATATCCAATATGCCCTTCTTCTATATACCACTATAATGGAACATCTCCATACTGTTCTGCGTCTCAACCTGATACAATAACACACGCAATAAAACGTCAGAGTAATGAATATTACACAAAATTCATTGTGAACACATGTGATGTAGCTCACAAAAGTGGCATAAATAAAGATAAACAGAAAAACAAATATGTCTGAAAAGAAAAGTATTATAACAGACCTCATCTTCTGATGAAACAATCTCATCAACCACTTCACGTAAAGCAATATCCTCACCTCCTTCACTCAAGCCATTATAACTGCCTGCACTTTGGTCTTCCTGTTTAACATCATCAGCTTCATCTCTTGAGCCACCATTATTGCTTGGATTCTCACCATGCTGACATTATAGCATGAGAGATTGCTAAACTTACCTTGGGTACTACATAAAACACCATGCCATCAAAAAGTTCACACAATACATGACAACTGAGATAAGTGTAAAGCTAAGGGTGAGCGAAGTTGGTCGAAGACCAGATCGAACACCTAACTAAATGTATGAAGAACTCACTGTGTTAGTAAAAATAGTATCTTTAACATCTATAGTTAAATTATGCTACATAAAACAATTCCAATAAGTCACTGCTGAAGTAGAATATGATAATAAAAACTCGAATACATGGACATAGAAACATACCTTTAATAACCATTTTGTAGGGAGTTGATTGAGGGTTATAGTCTTATAGAGGATATTAGGGTTTTTTTTAGAGGCTGATGACAAAACAAACAAAACAAAGCACTCAAGATTGTAGACAAAATCAGTAAAAGTGTCATGTTGATAGAAGCAGAATTATTAATTTTGGCTTGCTTGCGCAGAATATGACATGATCGATTGCTTCTTGGTAAGACTCGGACAGAGTCATGATCCATCATCTGATCTTTTGTCACAACCAATGTCCTGATCCTATGTGGTTGATCAATACTTTATGTTAACAATGTTAGTTTTCTTATTGTTTCGTTTTTCTAGTTTTATCTAATGTTTTATGCGATTGATACAGAAAATAGTGAAAATATGTTTGTGTTAACTATTTTTCACATACTCTTTCTATTCTCAACCTTTCGCTATGTAGAATAAGTGATTGGTCAGGTTGGATACCTTTGGAATAAAATCAACCGGACCAGAAGGTACATAACCAAACATGCTCGATCTATTGCTAAATAGAGATTTATTTAACACTTTTTAAGTAAGCGTCGCAAGAAGTATCAGACCAAAAAAATTTGTTACAATTAATCAGTCAGTTTTAAGGAAAAGTTAAAACTTCTAAGGGTGAATTCATACCTTTGAAACTTCACTTGACAGATATAAGAAACATGGTTGATGGTATTTTTTTATACTACCCTTTTATGTCCTCAAACATCCGTTTGATTGTAACTACCATAAACATGCAAAGAAAACATTATTTTACACTAGTCAAGAGTAAAACCTGCAAAGAAAACATTATTTTACACTAATCAAGAGTAAAACATGCAAAGAAAACATTATTTTTGTCTAACCCATTTATAAGTGAACGGGTTTGAAAATTTCGCCTCATATAAGCTCGAAAAAGAAACCTTCAATTTTGTGCAGTTTAATGGTGAGGCTCAATGATTTGGCTTGACTAATTTGTATATCATAATTTCTGAAGGGTCGGTCCTCGTTTTATTGCCAATGGTGAGCTGTATGTTTTCATTTATCAGTCTTTAGAACATTATACCAATAGTCAATCTCCTGTTATGTTGCAATAATGGGAGGAAATCCTTGGCTTTCTTGGCTGAGTCCTGAAAATAAGCCACAATAAAATTAATATGACACGTAGAAAACACTGATAATAAACAAATAAATAGAATTGAGAATTCTAACCACCAAAAGATCTGTGACATGAATGCTTGGAGAATCTTTTGTTGAATGAATCCCCTTTCTTCTAGAAGTAGCACGAGATTTCGCTGCAAGAATTCTGATTATGCACGTACTGAAATCGAAAGATACAAACTTGAACATTACAACCATACACAATAATATGTCAAACACAGGTTCCAAAATGTTATCTGCACTAAGCTTCACGTATATAAAATCTATAAGCGCATATCATGATCATGCATTCATAGTGAATAATTAAACTAAACGACAAAGTGTCATCTCATGTCCTTGCTGTATCTGCATATCAGATAATTAAACTGAATAATTTTACTAACAAAACCTACATATCAGATAATTACACAATCATTGTTCCAAATTTACTGGGTTAAAGCTAAAAGTAGCAAAGTGGGAGGGGGTTGGGCAACAGGCCAGGAGGGTCGGGTTGTGTTTGCTTGAATCAAACATGTCTAACTTGTCGGTGAGAAAAATATACATAACAAATCACAAACTGACAGTACATTTGATGCTTAAGCATTGGTTGATTATCAAAAGTCATACTAAAAGTTGTGAAATGGGGCTGGTTGGTAATGGGTCATAATGAGCTATAATGCAACCAGTTACCTAATATCTATGAATACCGTGCAGCAAACTGAGAAAACTCATGGGAAAGCTATTGTAACTACTATAGAACACCAACAACAGATTTTGTTCTTTAGGCCTCACAGATAGAGAGTCCTAAAAAATAAAATTTAGCTAATTAGTTCATACAACGTGACATTCTTTGTGGCTCTCAAGTGCGATTGACTTAAAAAATCTTGGTAGTAAAAACAATACCTTGCATCAGCTTCGGAGCAACGTGATAAAAATACAATTCGATGAACATATTAACCTTATGATTTGATTTGGTGGAAAAAAATCAAAGATAAAAGGTCCATATTCCTCGTGAACTTAAACTCGAATTTTGATATGAATCACACTAATAATAACAACATCAACACAAATTAATGAATAAAAACCAATAGGAATTAATGAAAGAGAACCAAAACCAAACCTTGGATAAATTGCTTATAACTTGGATCGAATAAGGATTTCATGATGAATAACTGATACATTGAAAATTTTGTGTCATTTTAGGTTTGAATATGATATTTGAGCATAGTTTCATCATTAGGGTTGTAAGAAAAAAGAGTCAAACAAAACAAATCAGACAACCAACATGCAAAATGATGCAAAGCATACACAATATCTAAAACATATAACACAGTTTAATCAGTAAGGTTTTAAGAAAAAGCATGTGTACCTCAACCAATCATGCATTTCTCATTGCTGGAGGTTCATTAGAAAACGCAACATATTAAATCAGGATATTGGTTCACATGTTCGCTGCCCATGGCTGTTGAATACACAAAATAAAATAGGTCATGAGACACACGACCACATAAGATTTAATAACATCGATCTAGGGACTTGGATCTAATACCTCTATATAATCATAATCGTTCCACATGCCAGTCCTTGTTTGTGTATTTTCATTGGGTTCAGAATAATTCTCGGAATCCTCTCGAATTGATCTCAGTTAAAAGTGGAATGATTTGTTCTTGGTGACAAAAAGTGGATTTGGTTTTCTATTCTACTAAACAAGGTGAGTGAATAAAATGGTAAGGAAATAAACTTAAACCAAGCAACGAATAAAAATCAAAACTTGAATTAAAGCTGGAAAATTACTCTTAAGAAAAATACCCCATGCGGAATGTTGCTCTATTCGGAATGTATGGCCATTCGGAAAGTTGACATCTATGCGGAAAATCCTCTTATGCGGAATAAAATGCTCTATTCGGAATGTTTTGTTATGCGGAAAATAATGCCTACTCGGAATATAAATCTCTATGCGGAAAATAAAGTCTATTCGGAAAAATAAGGCCCTATTCGGAATATGTGAAAAGTTCCGAATAAGAAAACAATAAAAAGCCTATTCGGAAAATTATTCCGAGTAAAAGAAATTGCAACACCCCTATTCGGAATATCAAAAATTCCGAATAAGGGAAACTCAAAATTGGCTATTCGGAAAATGAGGCCCTATTCGGAATATATGGGATATTCCGAATAAAGAAGAAATAAAACCTCCACTCGGAATAATTGAAACATTCCGAGTAAGGCAAACGTGAACTTGGCTATTCGGAAAATCTGTCTTGTTCGGAAAGTCTGGGAACGAAGAACAGATATAGTAACAGCAAAAACAGGGGAACCGGATCTTAATCAAAATTAATCTAAATATGCAAAAAGGTTTTACCAAACTATCCAATAATCATTAACATACCATAAGAAATAAATCCCACCAATAAAAACAATAAATCAACAACTTTTTGAAATCAAACTTGAATCAAATAAAAAAACTTAGAAACTTGCAATAAAAATGACGAAGAACAAGATGAATAGAAAGATGGAATGGATTGATTAATGAAAAAGTAACAAGGTTAATGATTAAAGATTACAAGATTGAAAGAAAAAGATGAAAATCACCAAACTCCCTAATGGAGTTGGTAATGGAACGAACTATAAAGAACTGGAGAAAGAAAAAATGAACTAACTCCTAATTGTGTGAAGGGAGTTTCTATTTATACTCCTAGTGGTTGGTTGGTGAGTGGGCTTTCTCCCTTTCTTCTTGTCTTCTCGTCTTTTCAGAAAAGTTGACGTTTTCGATTCTGATTCGGGATTTGTTGTCGATTAAATCCAACTCGTCTTTTAATTTCTTCGTTAAATAGACTCGAGTTTCTTCGACTTATGAAAATCTTCCATCTTTAGTCCTTTTCTTCGATAAATCTTCGAATAGGCCCAGTGACTTCAAATCTTTTGCATCTCTTGGACAATAGACTTCGTCTTCAGTCTTTTTCCTTGATAAAACCCGTGCAATCCCATGTTTTCTTTAATATTCATCCGGTTAGCTCTGAAATCACAATAAACACAAAAACCACGCATAATTCCAAACAAATGATATTAATTACGTGTTTTGGTCTTGTTTTAGCCAGAATTAAGTGGTAAAAGGATGGGTGTTTACACACCTATCAAATCCCCTACACTTAACCATTGCCATGCCCTCATGCAATGCTTAGTGATAAAGCAAATTTTACATTTTTCTCATAATTAATCAACCTTGGCCTTATTCAAATACTACTAAATAAGAATCAAATTACTAAGAGAGAAATAAAAACTTTAAAATAAACAAAAGGAAGGAAACAACTTGTAAAGAAATCAAGGACTTACATTAGGGCTTTGGTGTTGCGAAGATTTATCACCCTCAAGTTTCACGTTCCCCAAACTAAGCTTAAAAACGAGATCATTGCTATTATAAGTTAGTAAATCAAACACTTACACACATGGCTTAATTAAATGCTTAAACTCCCTTATTCCTAATTGTATCTCTTATATTTTATTTTTGTCTTAGAATGATCATGAAGATGCATTTTTGGACTTATTTCGATAGTTTATTAAGGCTGAAAGCAAAGTAGGACGATTTGATCAATAGTTAGCTAAAGGACAAAATCTCTTAAAACTGCTTCTCGGGATATCAAAAAGTTCATATCTTGGCATAACTTGGTTCACGATTTGAGACCTTTCTCGGGCCGATATTTGGCATGTACTTCATACTTCATATCTTCGAGAGACGTTCTTGAGATAATGGTCTTCTCATCATAATAGAGTTTCTTCACTTGGAGACTTTTGAGGGGTACTCCAACTTTGTTGACCACGACTTCATGATTATTTCTTCCATCTCTAATTGGGATTTTGAGATACAACGATCCGCCTCCTTTTCGGACTTGGATCTATTTATCCTCATACCTTGTTAGGGTCTTTTCGGATAGACTTCTCCATGATCTTTATGGGAGTTGATTGCTTTTCGTCGTGAGTCTTGATCCTTCATATTGACTTTAGGAATAATGCTTTTCACATCACTTTGGATCTTCAGCAATAAAATTGAATCCTCATGCCTTGTTAGGGCCTTTTTGGACTCGCCAATCTTCGCGCCCCGCTTCATAAGTTATGCCTTGGCTATGAACTCTTATCATTACCGAGCAACTTTTAAACGATCTTGGGCTAGAAGCTAAGTAACTTTTCAAATCGTAAGACCTTACTTATTGCAGATAAATTATTAGCAAGTGATGGGAGAATAGGCAAATAATTACACCAAGTGAGCTTGCGCAAGAATACCGACTTATAATTGACTCTATCATTTCTCGTCCTCCACAATTTAAAATCTCAAATAATGAGACTCGTGGATACTTAGCCTAATAAACCAATTAAGGTCTACATGGTTAAGGATACTAGCTAGAATAAACTTGGATAAGTTTATTCGGGTTGAGTCAAAATAAACGCAACGGGCCTAATATGTCAAAGACTTTTAAACTAGCTACACCACTTTATTAATATTTTTGACTTTATTGCGGGATATATATACATGAGAAAGCAACGATAAAAATTTAAAAATTACGACTAAATGGCCAAAGTTAATAAAAAATTTGAAAAATGTTGAAAAATAGGATTTTCCGGTTAATTGAAGGCATTTTCATGGAAAAGTCCACTTAAAACTTCGATAGAAGTCTCCCCTACACTTAAGATAAACATTGTCCTCAATGTTTAAGCATGTGGGAAAAGTCTCCCCTACACTTATGACATTGTGCACGTTGGTTAACTCGAGTTAAGGAAGAGACGACTAAAGTGATCAATTTCAAATGTGAGTATGAAGAAAATTGAATCACGATAGTTGAGAGATAGAACCGGATTTCGGATAACACGGGAGCACGGTTCTTCAAAGTTTCCAAGATTGCAGTAATCCCTGTAATCACATCACCACACAAACACAAACGACCACAAAATAGGTCCTCCCCTACACTTAGGGGGTTAAAGGGATAGATACTCGGGCTGCCTCCCGAGGAGCGCTTGTTTTTTATAACCGAGTCACGAGCCTGACTCGACCCAAATTTAGTTCATGGGGAACGTGGTGAGGGATGGAATCACCTCGTGAGAGGTGTCCTCACCAAAGTACAACTTCACTCGTTGGCCATTCACCTTAAAATTTGGTCCAGTAGGTTGAGCGAGCTCGAGAGTACCATATGGAAAAATTTGGGCGATGGTGAATGGGCCGGACCAACGAGATTTGAGCTTGCCCGAAAAGATTTTCAACCGAGAGTTAAAAATAAGACTTTGTCTCCAACATGGAACTCTCGGTTTTTGATCTTGGAGTCGTGAATGAGCTTAGTTCTTTCCTTATAGATCAAAGAGTTTTCATAAGCCTCATTCCGGAGTTCATTCAGCTCATTGAGTTGGATCTTGCGTAGGTTACCGGCTTTGTTGATATCAAAATTAGCCCACTTCAAGGCCCAATAAGCCTTGTGCTCCAACTCAATGGGGAGGTGGCACGCTTTCCCGTACACAAGACGATAAGGCGTACAGCCGATCGGGGTCTTGTAAGCAGTACGGAAAGCCCACAAAGCATCATCGAGTTTATCAGCCCATGCGGCACGATGCTCTCCCACGGTTCTTTCAAGAATTCGCTTCAGCCCTCGGTTTGATATTTCAGCCTGGCCATTAGTTTGTGGGTGGTAGGCTGTGGAAAGACGATGATTTACACCGTACTTAGCCATGACTCTAGCAAATTGGTCATTGCAGAAATGAGTCCCACGATCACTAATAATGGCGCGAGGCACACCGAATCTAGCGAATAGAGCTTTCAAAAAGTTACAAACCACCCTTGCGTCAATTAGTAGGTAAAGCTTTGGCTTCAACCCACTTTGAAACGTAGTCAACGGCTACAAGGATGTATTTGTTTCCTTTAGAAGAAGGGAATGGCCCCATAAAGTCGATACCCCAAACATCAAAAATTTCACATTCTTGAATGAAATTCTGAGGCATCTCGTCTTTATGTGTGATTTTGCCTTGCTTTTGGCAAACATCACATCGTTTGACCATATCGTGAGCGTCACGGTATATGGAGGGCCAATAAAATCCCGAATCAAACACTTTCTTTGCGGTGTAGTTGGGACCAAAGTGACCCCCGGTGGGTCCTTTGTGGCAAGCATCAAGGATGTCCGACGCTGCCGGTCCATCAACACATCGACGGATAATCAGGTCGGCACATTGTTTGAATAGGTAAGGGTCGTCCCAAAAGTAAGTCTTGATGTCGGTAAAGAACTTCTTCTTTTGCTGGGACGTCAACCCTTCCTTGAGAATTCCACCCGCCAAGTAGTTTGCAAAGTCCGCAAACCACGGGGTTTCATTCGGCTTCGAGTTTATAGACATTAAGGTCTCCAAGGGAAAAGAATCATTGATTTCTTTGGTCGGATGATCCCCTTGGTATGGATCCTCAAGTCTGCTGAGATGGTCCGCGGCTAGGTTTTCTGCTCCTTTTTTATCGCGGATGTCGATTTTAAATTCCTGGAGCAGCAAAACCCAGCGAAGAAGTCTTGGTTTGGAATCTTGCTTTGTCAACAAGTACTTCAGCGCGGAATGATCGGTATACACGATGGTGGTGGAAAGGACAAGATAGGGGCGAAACTTTTCAAAAGCATAGACAACAGCTAAAAGCTCTTTTTCGGTTGTCGTATAATGCAATTGTGCCCCCGTCATTGTCTTGCTAGCGTAATGGATCGGTTGGAAGTGTTTGTTCACTCTTTGTCCAAGAACCGCTCCAATAGCAAAATCACTAGCATCGCACATCAACTCAAAAGGCAGCTCCCAATTAGGGGTAACCAAGACGGGTGCCTTAGTTAGCTTATCCTTAAGTGAGTTAAAGGCTTCAAGGCACTCTTTGGAAAAGATAAAAGGAGTATCTTTTTCCAAGAGGTGGGTCATCGGGCGAGCGATTTGAGAAAAATCTTTGATGAATCGACGATAGAAGCCCGCATGACCCAAGAAACTTCTCACACCCTTCACAGTGGAAGGTGGAGGCAACTTTGCTATAACATCAACTTTAGCACGGTCTACTTCAAGACCGGCTTTCGAAATCTTATGTCCAAGCACAACGCCTTCTTTTACCATAAAATGGCATTTTTCCCAATTTAGAACGAGGCGAGTGTCTTCGCACCGCTTTAGCATACGTTCTAAATTGGCAAGGCAAGCAGAGAAGGAATCCCCGAAGACCGAGAAGTCATCCATGAAGACTTCCATGGTTTGTTCAACCATGTCATGGAAGATAGCTAACATACACCTTTGGAAAGTCCCTGGCGCATTACATAAGCCAAAAGGCATTCTTTTGTAAGCGAAAGTGCCATAGGGACAAGTGAATGTAGTCTTCTCTTGATCTTGGGGATCGATGGGTATTTGGAAATAACCCGAGAAACCATCCAAAAAGCAGTAATATTCATTACCGGCTAATCGTTCAAGCATTTGGTCCATAAAAGGTAGAGGGAAATGATCCTTTCTCGTGGCATCATTGAGTTTGCGGTAGTCTATACAAACTCTCCACCCAGTAACGAGACGAGTGGGAATCAACTCGTTGTGTTCATTGGGAACAACGGTTATTCCGCCCTTCTTGGGCACACAATGGATTGGACTAACCCACGGGGAATCCGAAATAGGGTAAATCATACCCGCATCCAGAAGTTTGATAACCTCTGTTTTGATGACTTCATGGATTTTTGGATGCACCCTTCGTTGGCTTTGAATAGTGGGCTTGAAGTCGTCCTCCATGAGAATTTTATGCGTGCAGAAGTGAGGATCAATTCCACGAATATCCGAGATTTTCCAAGCAATAGCCTTCTTATGATCTTTCAACACAGCGACGAGGCGAGTCTTCTTTTCATCTTTCAAATCCTTCGCAATAATGACGGGCGACTTCTTGTGGTCGTCAAGGAACACGTACTCGAGATGTGGCGGCAACTCCTTAAGTTCCAAATCCGGAGGATTTTCGACGGGAGGCGTTGTCAAAGTCGTGGCATCGATAGCAATAACCGTGGGAGATGGAGGCGAAGGATTATCTTCGGTGAGAAGATTGTCAAAGAAACTCATGTCTTCATCCCCCTCGGTGGGAGAATCATTAGTAGCTAAATTCACATCTCCCATGGTATCTTCAAGATTGTTCCAGAATAAATCACTATCTCCAAATAGAGACAACGATGAATCAATAGAGGACACGGTCTCAACAGTGGGAAGAGAGGTAGGAATACTTTTGCAAGCATCATTAAAGTGTTCTTCACAAGCCTCATCAAGAACGTCAATACAATTAACGCTCTCATATGAATAAGGCTGTTTGGACAACTTTCCCATGTTGAAGACTACTTTATCGTCACCCACTCTCATGATAAGCTCTACGGCTTCAACATCAATAAGAGTGCGACCGGTCCTCAAGAATGGACGACCAACAATAAGTGGCACACGGGGGTCCATCTCGTAGTCGACGACAACAAAATCAGCAGGGAAGGTGAATTTGTCGACTCCTACAATAACGTCTTCGGCTATCCCCACTGGATAAGCAACCGTACGGTTGGCCAATTCCAAAGTCATTTTAGTGGGGACTAGCTCTGGGAGAGATAATTGCTTCCAAACACTTAGAGGCATTAGATTAATACTGGCACCTAGATCGGCTAGGGCCATGCAATTCTCTACTCCCGGAAAATTGCAAGGGATAAGAAAACGACCCGGATCACCAAGCTTGGTTGGCAATTTCCTTAAGAGCACTGCGGAGCAGTTCTCATTAAGTTGGGTGTTGGCAATATCGAGGAGCTTTTCCTTGTCGCTCAAAAGATCTTTAAACATTTTAGCATACTTGGGCATGTGAGCGAGAGCCTCAGCGAAGGAGATATTGAAATTCAGTTGTTTGAACATTTTAAGGAAATTCGAAACCTGAATATCATCCTTGCTCTTTTGCTTCTCTTTCCTCAACCTAGATGGATAAGGTATATTGGAAGAAGAGGAAGGCTTTAGAGGAATAGGATCACTCACAACCACGGGTGGAGGAGGGGTAGAAAGAAGAGGTGGAGAAATTGGGGAAGGAGAAGGATGAGGAATAGGAGCAGGCGACTCGTTCTCCTTAGTCACAATCACCGGTGGAGGTATAGGAAGCTCGGGTTCCTTGGTACCTTTACCACTTCGAGTGGTGATTGCTTTCATCTCCCCTCTTGGGTTCGCAACAGTGTTACTCGGAAGAGTACCCGAAGAAGAGGGTTGACTACTTTGGAAGAAACTAGCCATCATGTTCCTCAGATCATTGGTTTGGCTATCCAACGTATTTCTCATATCGGCTCTCAAATCATTTCCTTGCTTTACCAAATCAGCCTTCAAATTGCGTACTTCCTCTTGGAGATTTCCCACTATCACATCATTGGTTCTCATGTAGGTGGCGACCTCTTGGTGTAAAGCAGTGGTGTTTTGGTTGGAAGGAGCATTGTATGCAGGTGGTTGGTAAGCAGGTTGTTGGTAAACTTGATTGTTACGTTGAGGCGGTTGTTGCTGCTTGTGAGGTGGGATGTATGGTTGTCGAGGTTGTTGTTGTTGTTGAGTAGGGCGGTTAAGGTTTTGTTGTTGGTTTGGGTTGGTAGGAGGGAAACCAGGTGGTGAAAGATAGTTGTTGCTGCGTAGCTAAGCAAGTTACGGTCACCTTGAGGTTTTGCTTGATAAGCGGGTTGTTGGTAGGTGCCATATGCCGCATTCACATTCTCAGCAGGGTAATCTTGGGTAGCGGTACACGTTGTGTAAGAGTGGGGACCACCGCATATCTCACAAGGTTGGCTGACAGCGTTCACTTGTGCATTTTTGGCGTTGTTGCTGTCGTTGTTGCTGACGGTGTGGGTGACAAGCGATTCAAGAAGCGTGGTGATTTTGTCAAGTCGCTTGTCGCTATCATTAGTGCTAGCACTAGCAACATTGGTCCTAACACTCTTGGTTTGCACACGAGATTTGTTCTCAATGATGTCCCAAGCAGCATTGGAAGTCTTAGCCAATAAATTACCCGCTGAGGCACTATTCAGTGAATCTTGATCATTCATGCTTAAACCATTGTAAAAAGTATTAATTTGATGTACTTTGGTAAAACCATGTTGTGGGCATTTTCTTAAAAGATCTTTGAAACGATCCCAAGATTCACTGAATGACTCATCGTACTTTTGTTCAAAATTTATAATCTCATTCCGCAAAGCGGTAGTACGAGAGGGTGGAAAAAAGTAATTGATGAACTTTGTTTCCAAATCCGTCCACGAGAGAATACTCTGTGGCGGTTCCTTAGCAAGCCAATGCCGGGCTTGTCCCTCTAAAGAAAAGGGAAAAAGTTGTAACCTTATAACCTCCTGTGGAACTCCATTGAATTTGACCGTGTTGGTGAGTTGTAGAAATCTCTTGATATGGTCATGTGGGTCATCAATGGTTCGTCCCAAGAATGGCTGAGCGGAGACCATCTGGATAAAGCCTGACTTGAGCTCGAAATTGTTGGCGGCAATTGGTGGTATAACAATTGGATCCGTGTTGCCATCAACATGAGCTTGCAGCAGTTCAATCATTGGGCGATTATCCGGAAGGGGCTCATTGTTGTTGTTATTCATGTTGTTGAAAGGCGGGTTGTTGTTGTTATTATTGTTGTTCGGAGGTGGTATGTTATTGTTGTTTTGGACACCAGCCATGTCTAAGTTATCGAGAGGCTCGGGCTCTTGATAAGACGTGGATCGAGTGCGCATACACCTGCAAAAGAACGAACAAAGAAAAACAAAGCAAAAATATTTTTGGTTTTTATGTTTTTTTTACTTTGTAGGATTTTTGAAAATTTTATGAAAAAGTAACGTTCACGGGGAACGGATCCCAAAATCCAAATTCTCACAAAAAACTTTTGATCTTAACGAGAGGAGCCGGCAGCGGCGCCATTTGATACAAGTATTTTCATTGGGTTCAGAATAATTCTCGGAATCCTCTCGAATTGATCTCAGTTAAAAGTGGAATGATTTGTTCTTGGTGACAAAAAGTGGATTTGGTTTTCTATTCTACTAAACAAGGTGAGTGAATAAAATGGTAAGGAAATAAACTTAAACCAAGCAACGAATAAAAAGCAAAACTTGAATTAAAGCTGGAAAATTACTCTTAAGAAAAATACCCCATGCGGAATGTTGCTCTATTCGGAATGTATGGCCATTCGGAAAGTTGACATCTATGCGGAAAATCCTCTTATGCGGAATAAAATGCTCTATTCGGAATGTTTTGTTATGCGGAAAATAATGCCTACTCGGAATATAAATCTCTATGCGGAAAATAAAGTCTATTCGGAAAAATAAGGCCCTATTCGGAATATGTGAAAAGTTCCGAATAAGAAAACAGTAAAAAGCCTATTCGGAAAATTATTCCGAGTAAAAGAAATTGCAACACCCCTATTCGGAATATCAAAAATTCCGAATAAGGGAAACTCAAAATTGGCTATTCGGAAAATGAGGCCCTATTCGGAATATATGGGATATTCCGAATAAAGAAGAAATAAAACCTCCACTCGGAATAATTGAAACATTCCGAGTAAGGCAAACGTGAACTTGGCTATTCGGAAAATCTGTCTTGTTCGGAAAGTCTGGGAACGAAGAACAGATATAGTAACAGCAAAAACAGGGGAACCGGATCTTAATCAAAATTAATCTAAATATGCAAAAAGGTTTTACCAAACTATCCAATAATCATTAACATACCATAAGAAATAAATCCCACCAATAAAAACAATAAATCAACAACTTTTTGAAATCAAACTTGAATCAAATAAAAAAACTTAGAAACTTGCAATAAAAATGATGAAGAACAAGATGAATAGAAAGATGGAATGGATTGATTAATGAAAAAGTAACAAGGTTAATGATTAAAGATTACAAGATTGAAAGAAAAAGATGAAAATCACCAAACTCCCTAATGGAGTTGGTAATGGAACGAACTACAAAGAACTGGAGAAAGAAAAAATGAACTAACTCCTAATTGTGTGAAGGGAGTTTCTATTTATACTCCTAGTGGTTGGTTGGTGAGTGGGCTTTCTCCCTTTCTTCTTGTCTTCTCGTCTTTTCAGAAAAGTTGACGTTTTCGATTCTGATTCGGGATTTGTTGTCGATTAAATCCAACTCGTCTTTTAATTTCTTCGTTAAATAGACTCGAGTTTCTTCGACTTATGAAAATCTTCCATCTTTAGTCCTTTTCTTCGATAAATCTTCGAATAGGCCCAGTGACTTCAAATCTTTTGCATCTCTTGGACAATAGACTTCGTCTTCAGTCTTTTTCCTTGATAAAACCCGTGCAATCCCATGTTTTCTTTAATATTCATCCGGTTAGCTCTGAAATCACAATAAACACAAAAACCACGCATAATTCCAAACAAATGATATTAATTACGTGTTTTGGTCTTGTTTTAGCCAGAATTAAGTGGTAAAAGGATGGGTGTTTACACACCTATCAATAATCATATTTAGATGGCTTTAAAAGGACTACTTAAGCCTAAGCTTTTATTACCTGTGAGACTATGTTGCAGCATCTACAATACCAAAAGCAAAGAGAACCAATGTTATTAGGTTAGAGAAACAGGCTGCCATGGAATTATCAGGAAGATAATGAATGATATATTAGGGTTTGAGGTGAATGGAACCGAATATATGGATGTGTATGATCAGCGTATATCTTTTATTCTATATATATGTTTTATTCCTAAACTTTTTATATATCGCGTATATCTTTTATTTGGTATATATGTTTTGCTACTAAATTTTCGATATATTGCCATACTTATACCAGCGAATAAGGAAATGCCACATAGGATATGACATGACGCCATTTTATTTTCCTATGTCAAACTTAGCCCCATATATATATTATAGATATATATATATATATAGAATTTAGATAAAATGGTTTAGGTGCTTAAAGTTGTTAAAATGAGAAGTAATAGAAAATGGGCAAATATCACATTTATTGACTAGTTTTGGTTCGTTTATGATTTTTTAGTTTGTGTACGAGTGTTTTGGAAGTTTCAGTTCGTGTACGAGTAACTAGTTCATAATTTGTAATATTACTAGTTTTTTGTGTAACAGTTGTGTATCATAGTTTATCAATTGTTTTGTTTTATCGAATGCAACATGTGATAATGTATCACCGAATTTGCGAATAGATGATTATTTATGCTAATAATATTTTTTGAAGTAAAACTATGTATTATATGTATCAGCTATAAATTTTTACATATCAAATTTTTAGTGTTTTTATACCAATTTTTACGTATAAGATTTATTTTTTTGTGTTTAATATTAAATAAATCACATGTTAATTGATAAAATCAATGGTTAAGATGACTTTTCATTTTAACAACTTTAAGCTACTACACTACAATAACCTAACTCTATATAGAATTTAGATATATATATATATATATATATATATATATATATATATATATATATATATATATATATATATATATATATATATATATATATATATATATATATATATATATATATATATATATATATATATATATATATATATATATATATATATATATATATATATATATATATATATATATATATATATATATATATATATATATATATATATATATATATATATATATATATATATATATATATATATATATATATATATATATATATATATATATATATAGAATTTGGATCATATAAGAACTTTTTAAAGTTGTAAAAATGAGAACCAACCAAAATCTCACAAATGACACTCTATTTGAAACAATTTTAACACATGATCAAGTAAAAACATAATTTTTAAAGATTCGATGGGATTTCTTTTGAAAATTGGCTAAATCTAAGTGATACATTTTGATTCGAGGTGTGATACGTATCATATTTTGGTATTGTGTATCATCTTATTTGGTGATGGTTGTGTATCAAATGTACCATTTTATGTATAAGATATTATCTTTTTAAGATTGTGATGTTTGTGTATCACATTTTTAATTGTGTATCAGTAATATGTTACACACTAAGTCGTTGTTTATTAGTTGGTAGAATGTTAAGTTGTATAAATAATGTATATTTTTGTGTATTATTGCTAAAATGGTAATGTATCAATGTTTTAGTGGTGTTTTAGAATAGTTCTCATTTTTACAACTTTAAAAAATATCTCACATTAACCTCCCTCTATATATATATATATATATATATATATATATATATATATATATATATATATATATATATATATATATATATATATATATATATATATATATATATATATATATATATATATATATATATATATATATATATATATATATATATATATATATATATATATATATATATATATATATATATATATATATATATATATATATATATATATATATATATATATATATATATATATATATATATATATATATATATATATATATATATATATATATATATATATATATATATGTATATATATATATATATATCTTTACATTATATATAAGAGGAGGGATATGCCACATAATCATGTTTTTAATCCACCTCATCACTATCCTTTTATAAAATTCACAAAATTTTCGGATGTCTTAAAAAAATTTGGCAATCGCAGGGTTCGAACTTGGGCCTAGAAGGCCATACACGAACGACTCAGTGGAATTTTAGAAAACAAATGTCTTATTTTCCAAAAAACACATCAATTATCACAATAAAAAACCTAATATCAATAACAATATAGCTGCGATCTTCAAAAACCCTAATAATTAACAGACCTCTTTTCCTTAAAACGCTAATCATGAATTTTAGTGGTTCGATTGTCGTCATACACAAGCCTGATTGGACAAAGAACATGTACATAGTGGTTCAGTGGTCACCATACACAAGCGAAGAACATCTGCTGCAACAGGTAATGTTTACACAGGCTTAGGCCTATCACAATTATTTTTTAAGGATATAAATTAATTTATTTTAGTGATGCATATTTTATGACACCTTTGCATTGTTTGAGGACCCTAAGGTTTCTTGCTGGAGTTTTGATAATAGCTTTGGAAAGAGCTTTCAGTATCACCAAAAAAAAGATGCTTTACATTCTTCTCAGGTATCAACGGTCTGTTATATTACGTCTTAGGTATGATTGTGATTCATAAACCTTAACTAACCAGGTTTGTTCATATGCTTGGATAGATGAGGGTTTTGTTGATAATAATTCACGAGCTCTTTTCCATGAACCAGGTTAAACCGATTGAAGAATATACTTAGACATACATCAAAGAAGACAAAAAGAATATGCTCACATCTTTCAAAATAAGTTTTCAAAAGAAGTGCAATCAAATCTATGATGGTGCTGCTATTCAGAGACCACTTCAGGTTTGTTTTTTCGCTCTTGCATAAAGTTGACGGTGGAATGTGTAGAATGTTTTAATAGTCATTCAATGTGTATTTATCAACTTTAAAAATAACAAGAGAAGGACTAACCCTATATCATTTGTAATCACATTTTGGACACACAAAATGGCATTCAAGAAGACCGTGAATCTCAACCCGAAAAGTCACGCATTCCAGTTAGTTTGGACACATATTGCAGTTTCAGTGTACGTTTGGTCTAATACCATAAGATTTGTTTTTATAGGTTACACATTCTTTTGTTCACTGTGGTGCTTCTGCTATAATCTTGCTGCTCAATATCCTATTCCACGCAAGACTTGGATAGGTATGGCAATGAAGACAAAGTTTCTACCACACATAGGTATCTTTATTGTTTTGTTTTGTTTTTGTTTTTTATCTTTTCTATTATCTTTGTTGATGCATATTATATTGGAAGATCTATTATGTTGTCTCTGTTTGGCTGTTTGCATTTGGAAGGAATGGCGCAGTTGGTTAGCAACTTTGTTGAACCTGATAGGCATATAAACTAAATACAGTCGGCCATTAAAACCGTGAAAGAAACAACTAAACACCTTTTTACAAAAGACATCCAAACATACCCTTACAGAAGCCATCCAAAATCCCCCCTGACAATAACAAAACGGCCCCTTTAGCAGCCATCCAAACACCCATGACTACAAAACCACCTTGAACGGGATCATAAGTCCAAAACAAAACAAAAATGAGTCCCCTAACATGGATATTAGGTTGTAGTCCTATACACATAAGGAGTAGTTACATGGTTCGGTATTGACTGGCCTTTACATGAACGTGGAACTAATGAGAAAGACAATTATGATAGAAATATTCACTCACAGTTGGAGCAGCTAAAGAGATAAATTTTTGACATCAATATAAAGATTCACTTGGGTAGGACTGATGATCTAACACAAGTAATATATATCAGGATTATTGGAGCACTTATTTACATGCAAGGAAAAAATATAAATATGTTCCGATGGAACCTTCTCTGTTACCGTAGATTGGCGTAGATACACAGTTCAAGCCATTATTCTTTTCTATTTGTTATTTGTGCTTGCGGAGTACAGATAGCTTGACTTACGTCTCAAATTGCAAAGGTATGCATATAAACTGAAGATTTAGTTCAATTTTCTCCTACTAAATATGTCGATATTACCTGTTTTGTAACTATATGTGATCCTCTAATATTCAGGTATGCAGGTTAATCGTCTTCTTTGCAGGTTGGTTTTCGTAATGGATCATAAGACTATAGGTTGATCTATGTATGGATGATTTGTTTGTTTTGCTCATGATATAGTAAACATGGAAATTATGGGGTTCCAACTCCAAGGCCTGTGCTCCGGATGATATGTCGGGCGGCTTGGTGTAGAAGCCAAGGTCAATAGGTTGATCTTGCCATGTTTGAATTTCGCAATGATGAGCTTCTTTTCTGTCTTGCGGATAGGTATGATGCTTATTGTCTTAAAAAAATTGGATTATTATAAAAGCCATTACATGGTTGGAGATTGTTTATAATTTTGTATATGAGTGATTATGCTTGAAGTGTGATTTGGTTGACATATTTTTGACTTGCTTTTAGTATAGTTATGAAAATGATGTTGCTGTTATTTTTAATGGTTCTTTTACATAGCCAGTCAGCTGAGAACCCTCGATATATAAGGTTCCAGCCACTACTCGGCAGAATCTATTCAAAAGGTTGGTCATTGTTGTCCCATGCTAGGACTGCTCAATATTTGCAAAATATGTGTAAGACATGCAAATATGGTTTCACAAGTCAGTTGTAAAGTGCAACTGTTCATTTTATGATCTCTGAAAACTCTCTATTAGGTGTCTCATATTAAATATTATTGTATTTTTCTCACAGATTCGAACTCTACTATGCTAAGGTCTCGCTTCACCAGTCTATACCAGGTAACATTAATGCAAATTTGGTCCCTGTCACAAAACCCTAATCAGAGGAGGATCTGCTACCCCGCGTACAAGTTTCCCTCTTTTAGAATATATACAAGCAATTAAAGGAGCCAATCCAAGTCCTAGCATCATGTGATATCCAACAAATAAAACCAAACCCTACGAAGGTATTCCCGAGAGACTTATTAACAATATTTCCATTTTCAAAGTTTTATAGCATTACATGAGAGAAAACTTCCTCCACAACTCTTGACTCATCGACGACAGACGATCAATCAGATGTCGTTTACATATCAAGTTATAAGCATAATTCTTATTAAAGGTTTCTTGAGCGTGGCAACCAGCAATTATGGGACGAACTATATGACTTTTATATGTTTATATATCTAACTGTTGTGCATGATATGTACAATTTAGTTGAACAAATGGAAATAATCAAAATAGTGAACGTGGCGAGAATTAGTGTCTCAAATTTAATAGTTGAGGCTGCTGATTTGATGCCATTCATGTGACCGATAAGCGACAATAAACTGTAGAGAAGTGAAAGGAAGCAGAGGAGCGTACACGAGTTTCCAAGGAGTGGTTGCAAGTGACTGAGGAGTGGGAAAGCTAAAGCTGGTATCAATCATAAAATTGAAGGTATATATTTGTGGTACATTGATCTATTTTCATTTAATCAGGAATGCCATTAAATTAGTAACCCAACAACAAGAGTGGGTTAATAGTTGCAAGAAGGACTTGCTGCTGGTGAATCTGAACTATTTTTCGAATTAAGGATTGGGTATTACCCTTCTATAGTTTTATATGTTTTTGACATCCCACGGGAAAGTATAATTTAATAAGCACTACATGAATAGCTTGCCAAGTTTCCATTTGTCAAGTGGTCAATAAACCAACTATCTTTATCAAAGGATTCCATATGAACTCATAATCTGACAAACAAAATATTCCGTTTTAAAAATAACTCTTATCAACTTTGACTTTGTAGTCAACTTATGTAAAAGAGTGTTTCCCATAATATAGAAGTTTTGGTTCTAAGTGATACCTCAGTAGCAGTCAATAAGTGTCCAAATATTATAAAGTTTATTGTGGAACACTAACTTTCAAAATGTATATAGTGGCCGATGATGATTATTATTTATAGCTTTAAAAAGGTTATTAAAGATGCATATGGTTTCTCAACTGGTAACGAAGCAGAACTTATATATTTGGACGGCCGGGTTGCTATTTTTAGCAAATTTGTCTAATGCTGCACTCTAGAAGGAGGTAGTTTGTGTATACCTACTGGTGTAAACAGAAGTTGTCTCGGCTGCTACATTTGTGAATTCAAATATTGTGCACGTCCTTACATTGTCCAAAAAATACATATATAGTTTTTAATAATAGACCTGCATGATAACTTCTTCAACTTATCTGATAAGATTTGGTTTCAATTTGTAACGATCCAGGATGCACAAAACCAACTTGCTGCACAAATTGAGGTCCTGATTACTGACAGTTTTAGCCTTAAGTTTGAGATTAATAAACTAACCAGCACATCCTTTTTTCAGTAACTGTTCAGCATCAGTGTAATACTTGACTTCAAGTTCTTGCCTCTTGAAGTTATAGCCACTTATCTCCGTAACTGAAGTCCCTTATATTTTAAATCCATGGCCACCTTTGTGGCTTTTGACAATACTTGCTGGTCTTTCACCTACCCTGGATCATTGGAAACTATACGATCTTCAATATCCAACATAGTTTGATCAATAGAAGGTCTTCAAGCTTGTGAACAAAGTGCAGTCACAGCAGAAGGGCCTATTAAGATAGCCATGAGTTGGGCTTGTGGTGGGCACAACTTGGGTAGCTTAGGAAATCCACATGAGTTTCAAGATTACTTAGAAAATCAAAGAAAGCTGTTATGAGGTTGCTTCTGAAAAGGCGTATGATATAATCTAAATCTGTATGTCAATATTGGATTTTCAAACATCAAGAGATGGTGTGCTTGTGATTCCAGGGGAATTACATTCAAGTAGAGCACGGATTGATAGCATGGCAACATGCTTATTATAATGCATTTACAAATTTGGACGCTACTTATCATTCCTTTACACGCGAGTGTTAATTTTATGTCAATAAGTTTGATATAGCATTATGTTAATCATATATATGTGCGACATAGTTCTGGTACTTGTGAGTTGATTAGGTACTGAGCATGAGTGACAGTCTGCGTAGAGTATTCTGGACACTGCTTCAATGGGTTTACTCGCATGAAGCAATGAACTATTTGTCTCTTGTGGTTAAGCAAAGACTACATCAGGTATGTACTTTCTTTAACGGTATGTTATACGTAGAGGTGACAAGAAGGGTGGGCCGGGTAACCACGTTAAATTGGGATTGGGTTAAAACATGTTTATTTTTAGTACTGGTAAGGTGGTTTCCATTTTTTTAATTTATATAAAAATAATGAATGTGTTAGTTAGGATTATAATACTCTTCTCTTTGTCAATTTATGTATGGTTTACCTCTTTCGTAATTACACTATATTTCTTGTGTGATATTGGGATATGTCTTTGCTGTATTTATTGTTGTTTTTTAGTTTGGAGGACGATATATATAATTTTGGTTATCAATTCAATGTAGAGTAATAAAATTGGAGAGAAGGGAGTGACAGGAAAGAAATTAAAGAAACTTGCGTCTTCGTGTGTTCCTGAACTTTCTGTAGGGTTGTTTGTTTGTTTGTTCACTAAGCTTAAACTGAGCAGGATAATTGGACTTTCAGTTGTTTGCTGATATTGTGCAACTGTACTAACATTGGCTTTTTGTGCTACATCAGTGGTGGTGGAAGAGGTAGCGGCGACTATGGTGGTGGTGATAGGCGTAGAGACAACTACAGAGATAGCGGGCCATATAGGAATTCTCATGGGGGAAATCGCTGTCGTCCATACCGACGATGTTCGCCGAGCCTTTTGATTAGTAAAACTATGAACAAAAATAGAACTTTTATTGTAGTACATTGTGGGGGATTGTTCGCTTTTCAGTAGACTGAGAGGTGTACATCTTGATACCGCTAGACTAAAAGTAGTTTGGTCTAATTTATCTTTAAAATGACATCAGTAGTGTACATTTTTGGATACTTTTGCCAATATAAATTTATAATAAGCTTTAGAACAATCTTTACAAAGGTAGTGTTTTATAAAGTCGGTGTGTATTATATTTGAAAAATGAGTGGGTTGATCTAAAAGGTTGAATGGCATAGTTCTTGCGACGTTTACATTTACTTATAGCTAAATAGTGATTCTAAAAAATTATGTATTATACAAAGGTTAGTGTGACTAATAAAAAATAGCCATTTGTATATGTATTATAATGAATATTCTCATTTTTGTAGAAATTACCATAAAATATCAACACTATAAACATTCTTTATATTTAAAAGTACATACTTTTTTAATATATATACTTTGAAATGATAAAGGTAATTGCATCCAACAAAGTGACAGTAAGAGTAAAACATATACATGCATATGGCCGAGCCACACCAATCAGGTTCTCTACTCATGAAAAACAAATAAACCTCATATACTTATCAATAACATGTTAATTCTTTTTCTCACATAAGCCCAACAAAGCCCATTAGGCTAAATGAAAAGGAACGAATGGAGGCATTTGTTTTAAAACACAAAAATGGGCCAAAGCCCATTTCACAAATAAAAAGGAATGGATGGAGTAAGTTTTTTTGCTTGGTCTACTTCCCCAACACGTCAAAACAACCACACCCCCCACACACGTGTAATACTTACCCGAATGTCGCACCCCATACAATTAATAAAACTGTTTTTACTTTACCCACTTCCTCATTTTTTCCTTTCGATGAAAACAAGAAAAAACCCATCTCTTCCATTCTCTCCCATTTTTTACACAGCCTCACCCATTCACCCCAAAACCTAATTACCCTTTATCAAAAAACTACTCATATTAATTTGGGGCTTTTACCCTATATGTTTAATTCACATCCAAGGGAATTAAATCCCCAAAAATTTCGGGGAAGAACACCCAAGTGGTCCTCTCTCCCAAATCCGACGTGGCCCAATTCTCTCTTTTGATTGGTGGAAACACCACATCATACCAATCCCACCAATAAACATATGCCACTTTGGTAATCCGTGGCAAGAATCAATCTCATCCGTTTGATCAAGTGAAGAGAAGAGAGAGAAAGAAGAATGAAGGATTCTATGGCCAAGATTAATTGCTTACAATTGAAGCTAAGAAGAAGGTTTCAGGGGTTTTGCCTATAAAAACCCCCTTTCACATGTAATTGGGACAACACTTTTATTTTATTTTAATTTTCAGTAAATTAGTTTAGGTTTAATTTTGTAATTTTAATTTTCAGTCAATTGTAATTTCTCTTTATTAATTAATGAAAAGTTGGATTTAATTTTATTTCGTCTCTATTTACATTTTCTGTCAAAGTCTCAATTTAATTTTTATCTAAAATCTTTTTTTAAATTATTATTGTTCGTCTCTATTTAATTATTAATATGATATAAAAAAAAGAAATAGAAGGAAAGTGGATTGTTATGTTCCCCCACTGGGAAAATATATATAAGAAAAAATACTGTTCTTGTTGATGTCGATTACTGTTCGAAGAGATGATAAGGGTTTGATGTTTTTGATGGTGTTGATTGATTCGTACTAAAGGAGGCTCAGCGCCCATCCTTCGACTCAACGGTTTCGACAATAGGTTCCTTTTAATCTCTTTTAAATTTTATAAGTTTTAGTTTAATTTTTGTATCTGCTTAAGTTTGATTATTGTTTGTTTATGTTAATGTTATTGTTTGGATTATTGTTTTATATTATTGTTTTTGATCTGCTTTTGTTTGGAATTAAGCTTATATCTGATTTGTCTAGGTTGTTTAGATCTGCCTGTTTGAACTGCTTTAATTGATTATTGCTTCTTTCGGTTTAGCTTATTTTTGTTTGGTTTATTTTGATCTGCTTATTATCAATATTTTAGTTGGTTTATTTTGCTTATTTGCTTTTCTAATTTTCAGCTTATTCATTTCATGTTTGATTTGTTTTTTCTCGTTTACTGATATTGCTGATAGCCATTTGTTCTGTATGTTACAATACCCCAATAACAAACAAAGTTCATAAAAATAAAAAGTAAAAAGAATTAAATAGCAAAATAAAGGGTTTGCTGTGGTTCGAACCCAGGACCTCTCGTTTACTATCCAACGCACCAACCAACTCCTCTAGGTACGCTTTTGAGATTTACTTTGCGTCTACTAATTAATATAGGTAGTTTAATTAGTCTTGGCAGTTTAATTAAATTAAGTTTAATTCAAGTTTAGTTAGTTTTAATTTTTAATTAAAAAGTCTTATTTTAATTTCCTTTAATCCAGTTTTTTTATAAAATATAAAAAAATAATAAAAAAAATATTTTTATTTAAATTACTTTCATAGTTTTAAATTAGTTTAAATTTAAATTTATATTAACAAAATTAGTTTTCATTTAAAGTTTTTCATAAAATTAAGTTTTTTTTTAAATAAATTTCTTTTACATTTTAATTTGTAGCTTTAGTTAAGTTTTAAAATAGTTTTATTAAATTTAAATTAGATTTGTTTTAAATTAGTTTTTATTCAAATTAGTTTAATTTTTAAGTTAGATTAAATAGCTTTATTTTAAATAGTTTTTAAATTAGTTTAAAAATACCAAAAATATATTTTACCAAAAACGAATTAAGTCGAAACGTTAATTTTAGATATCAATTCGAGTGAGTCGAGGAAAAAAGAACTATAATTGCTTAAATTTGGATTGCAAAATCTCCTAGTTTCAAATGGCGCCGCTGCCGTTTCGCTCGTACGATTGACGATTTTTCATGAAGACGTTTGGATTTTGGGATCCGTTCTCTTTGAAAGTTAATTTTCTTGCACAAAAAATCAAAAATAAAAAAAAATCAAAAACTTAAAAATACAAAAAAATTAAAAAATCACAAAAGCAAATTCTTTCCTAAGATTTGCGCCAAAAAAAATTAAAAAAATACAAAAGTAATACTTTTTCCTAAAAGTATTACACCAAAAATATTACGTATTAGTGTTATTTTTTTAGTTTGATTTCTTTCGTTTTTATTGTGAATATATATTTTTCTAAAAAATACAAAAAGATTTTTCTTTTACTATAGTATATTACGTAGCACAATAATTTACCTACTTTTCAAATAAGCCTTAGTTGGGATTTCATCACCTAACTATTGTAGTCGCATCCATAACAATAAAAAGGCAAAATAGATAAATACTAGTAAGACGTTTGAACTCAAAATATACAAACTATAAGGTGGGTATAAGGCGACGCGCTATAAAAGGCCGTCTAAGGAAAAAGGTTTTTAAGTGCTTTGTGCCACCTCGTTTCCCCGCTTGCTTGTGCGTATATTGAGAGGGACGACCGATTATTGGTTTGCCAACTCAATTAGTATTAAGTATATATTTTTGTAGATTTTTCATATTGCTCCTCGAGAGGGAAAATCCTTTTCCTCTCAAAGTCGACCGAGGTCACCTACCTCATTCCAAAGTTTTAATTGTATGCGCACTCGCGCGCGTACATACATACCGTGTGGTGTACCAAATACTTCTAATTCTTCCAAAAAGAAGAAGAAGAATAACAAAAAGACCGTCATTCAAGCCGATCCTGAGAATCGTGCTTTCGACATTACAATGGAAACGGATAACCGGCCTATGCTCGAGATTTTGCAATCTCACGTTGAAGGAAACGATGACGCTATCGTTGTCCCCACAATTGGAGCAAATAATTTTGAACTCAAATCGGATTTAATTAAAATGGTTTCCACTATCCCATTTTTGGGTCGTTCCCAAGATGACCCCCATGATCATATCAAGAGATTTATCCAATTGTCCAATACCGTCAAATACAATGAGGTGCCACAAGAGGTCGTTCGCCTTCAACTCTTTCCTTTTTCCCTCGAGGGACAAGCCCGGATTTGGCTTGATAAGGAAGCACCCCAAAGTATTACCACATGGATCGACTTAGAGACCAAGTTCATAAACTACTTTTTCCCACCATCACGGACCACTTCTTTAAGGAATGAAATAATCACCTTTGAGCAACAATATGGGGAAACGTTTAGTGAGTCTTGGGATCGATTTAAAGAACTTTTGAGAAAATGTCCACAACACGGTTTCACCAAAGTGCATCAAATTAATACGTTTTACAATGGTTTAACTCTAAATGACCAAGACTCACTTAATAGTGCCGCGGGGGGCAATATTCTTATGAAAACCATGAACGAGGCTTGGGCCATTATTGAGAACAAGGCAAAAGTGCAAACCAAGAGTGTTAGGGCTACTATGGCAAGTGCTAGTACTAGTAATAATGAGGTGAATAATCAAATTAAGGAGCTTACTTCAATTGTGAAACACCTTGCTCTAAAAACCGACGCCCTCACTACACATGTGAATGACGTGAAAGAAAATTGTGAAACATGTGAGACTTGTGGTGGACCACATTCATATTTCAATTGTGACAAGGTTTACAATAATCAACAACAACAAGTTTGTGCTTTTAATGCTAATGAGAGGGTTCAATTTAAACCTAATGTTGATGTTAACCATTTGTCTTATAAGAGTACTAATTATTTGGCTCCCCCGGGTTTTTTAGCACCACAAAGACCACCCCCACCCGCCCAAAATACCCAATACCAAAATAGGAACCAAGGTCCTCAAATGGGTAATTTTCAAGGGAATGCTAATCAAGGGAATTTTAATGGTCAAAATCAAGGGTTTCAAAATAATAACCAAGGTTTTTATAATAACAACGGTTTTCAACCTCAATATCAAAACCAAGGTTTTCCTAATCAAGGTTTCAATCAAATGAACATGCAAAACCCTCAAATGGACTTGGTTCTACAAAAATTGACCGAACATGAGAAAATCATGAAAGCCATGCAAGAGTCTACTAGACAAATGCAAGAGTCCAACGATAAGAGATTTTTGACTATGTTGCAAACCCTTAGACCCCAAGGTGCCTTACCATCCAATACCGAGATTAACCCTCGTGCTAATGTGAGTGCTATCAATACTCGAAGTGGAGCCACTTTAGTGGGACCTTCCATCTCTTCGCCCATAAAGGAGAGACAAGGCCCGGAGGTCATAATGAGTAATCCTACTCACCCTTCGGTGATTCCTCCCACTACCACTCCTAGTACTAGTTCTCCATTGCCGAAAGAGCCTATCCCTACGGTTGTTCAAGAAGCGAGTCCTTCTCCTTCTCAACCTTCAAAGTCTAAGCCTAATATTCCTTATCCATCTAGGTTAGACAAGGCTAAAGTGCTCACCAAAGATGACGTTCATGTCTCTAACTTTTTGAAGATGATTTCCAATGTCAATGTCAACATTAGCCTTATTGAAGCACTTGCTCAAATGCCAAAATTTGTGAAAATGTTTAAAGATTTGCTTAATAAGAAAGAAAAAATGGTTGAGCTCGTGAACACCCGTTTAAATGAGAATTGTTCCGCGATTCTTCTCAAAGAGCTTCCCGAAAAGCTAGGATATCCCGGACGATTCGTGTTACCTTGCTCATTTCCTCAAATCGACGATTGTATGGCTTTAGCGGATCTCGGCGCTAGCATCAATCTTATGCCACTTTCGGTTTGGAAACAATTTTCATTACCCGACCTTGTACCGACTCGTATGACTTTAGAGTTAGCTAATCGAACTCTCGCATACCCCGTGGGTATTGCCGAAGATGTTTTTGTTCGAGTTGGTACATTCACTTTTCCCGTGGACTTTGTCGTCGTCGACTATGAGATGGATCCTCGTATTCCGTTAATACTTGGTAGACCATTCTTACGGTCCGGAAGAGCCTTAGTTGACGTGGCCGAAGGGGAGTTAATTCTTAGGGTTCGGGATGAACAACAAGTTTTTAAAATGGGAAAAATCACAACAAAATCAAATGGAAAAGAGTCGGTCAATATGATTGATGTTCTTAATTATGATAATGAAGAGATTTTTGTTAATTCTTTTGGAATTGAAAAGTCTACTCAAAATGATTTTGGGATAAATTCATCCTTTCCCTTAGAGCCTCAAATTTTTGATACTCTTATTCATGACACCTATAGTGATGACACTTCTTAAAGTGATCACACTATTTTCGGCTTAGACGACTCGTCTTTTGACCCACCCACTTTTGACCCACCCATTTATGATTGACCAATCTTTGATACCTACGATGATGACACTTCTTTAAGTGATCTCATTAACTTTGATGACCCACCCCATGATCTTAATACACCTCATATCTCTATGAGTGATTCTTTCATGGAGACTCCTTTTAACTTTTATACTCCAATTTTAGAAGTCATGACTATTGAGGAGGATCCTCCACTCTTAGAGATCATACCTAATTTAGAGGTTATTCCATTTGATGAGGATTTAGATATCTTTATAAATACCTATTTTCCTCACGATGATGAGTTTTCCTATGACTCCGATGATACTTATGTTTTCACATCGAGTTTGGAAGAGGATGACCTTCCCACTTTGGATTTTGACGACATTTTGAGCTTAAATGTCGACACCTCTTGCTATTTTCCCATTAAGGAACCGGTGTTTGATCTCGGAATAGAGACTTTTGTGCTTTCATTGCCGTACCACCTTACCTTTCCTTGTAAGAGACTTTTGCCTAAGGATACCCCACTTTACTTTGACTTGCGTACCACCTCGGGGTTTATTTCCTTTTGTGATGGAAATTATGTGTTTGACCCGGGTGGATTTTTATGGGGTATGCCTTGTATGACTTTGCTTCACCCTTTATCATAGAGAGATTTTCCTCCCTTGGAAGTCTCGGTTTTCCATGATTTTCCCATTTGAATGATGACATTCGGGAAATCGAGTCGAGCTAGAGACTCGTAATGAAAAATCAAGCATCGTTTAACTATGTTAGATTTTTACCTTTTCCATCCTTTCCACCTTTTTCACCTTCACCCATTTCCACCAATAATTGTAGTGGGGGAGCCAAGTAGGTTGTTTGTGTTGTGATTGTGCAGGGACATGTGCTTAATGATCCACTTTTGGTGCTTTTGACACGACCCGTGTTCCCGTGTTTCCCGTGTACCCGGTTCCTTCGATAAGTTTTTGCTATTGTGATTCATACTTGTATATAAATAAAACATGAATAAATGAAATCACTTTAGTTGTCCTTTCCTTTCCTCGATTTTAAACTACGTACTCAATGTCCTAAGTGTAGGGGAGTTTATTCTCCCACATGCTTAAACATTGAGGACAATGTTTATTTTAAGTGTAGGGGGGATTTCTATCAAAATTTTAGTGGACTTTTCCATGAATTTGACTCTATTTAACCGGAAAATTTAAAAAATTTTCAACGTTTTTCAAATTTTTGATCTATTTTGGCCTAGTAGTATTTTTCATTTATTTTCTTTCCTTTTATCATCGCATCGTAATTATATTTTCCATTTCAAGAATAAAGTCAAAAATAAATAAATAAATAAAATGGTTTTAACAAGTTTAGATATCTTTGATATATTAGGCCTGTCGTGAATTTTTTGACTCAACCCGAGTTTACTTATCCAAGTTTACTCTAGCTAGTGTCCTTAACCATATGGACCTTAATTGGTTTATTAGGCTAAGCATCCACGAGTCTCATTCCTTGAGATTTTAAATTGTGGAGAACGAGAGATGATAGAGTTAATTATAAGTTTGGTATTCTTTCATTAACTTATGTGAGTTAGTTATGAGCTTTTTCTCCCATCGCTTGTTAATAAATATATTTGCAATAAATAAGGTTGTACGATTTGAAAAGTTACTTAGCTTCTAGCACAAGATCGTTTAAAAGTTGCTCGGTATTAATTAGAGTTCATAGCCAAGGCATAACTTATTGAAGCGGGACGCGAATATTGGCTTATCCAAAAAGGCCCTAACAAGGCATGAGGATACCCGAGTCCAAAAAGGCCCTCACAAGGCATGAGGATTCACTTTTTGCTAAAGATCCAAAGATGATGTGAAGATCATTAATCCAAATCAATATGATGGATCAAGACACACGACGAGAAGCAATTACTCCCCTAAAGATCATGGAGAAGTCTATCCAAAAAGACCCTAACAAGGTATGAGGATAAATAGATCCAAGTCCGAAAAGGAGGCGGATCGTTGTATATCAAAAATCCTAAATAAAGAAGAGGATAAATGAAGAATTCGTGGTCAACATTTGAAGCATCTTTCACTCCTAATGAAGATGTATACCAAAATGAAGAGAAGACCATAATTTCAAGATCGTCTCTCAAGATTTGAAGTTTGAAGTACAAGCCAAATATCGGTCCGAGAAAGGTCTCAAATCGTGAAACGAGTTATGTCACGATATGAACTTTATGAGGTTTCGAGAAGCAGTTTTAAAAGATTTTGTCCTTTAGCTAACTATTGATTAAATCGTCCCACTTTATTTTCGGCCTTAATAAATTATCGAAATAAGTAAAAAATGCATCCTCGTGATCATTCAAGACAAAAATAAAATACAAGAGATACACCGTAGGAATAAGGGGGTCTAAGTGATTAATTAAACCACATGATTAAGTGTTAGTTGTGCTAACTTATGGTAAACAATGATCTCGTTTTTAAGCTTGGTATGGGGAACGTGAAACTTGAGGGTGATTAATATTCATGACACCAAAGCCCTAATCTAAGTCTTAGATTTCATTAGGAGTTACTTCCATCAAATAATTTCCAAGTTAATAAATTGTTTTAACTTTTGTCTCCTTTTAAGTTTTTATCTTTTCGTCGTAGTAGTAGTAGTAATAGTAATAAAGGCCAAGATGGGTTAATTATGACGGAAATGTAACTTTGTGCTCTAAAATAATGCATTGCATGGGGTCATTAAAATTGTCAAGTGTAGGGGATTTAGTAAGTGTGTAAACACTTATCCTTTTGCCACTAAAATCAAGGAAAAACAAGACCTAATCATGTGTTTAGTATCATAAAAGTCAGAATTACGCGTGGTTTTGTGTTTTTTGTGTTAAATAGGTACAAATGATCAAAAGAAGAGAAAACACGGGATTTCACGGTCAAATGTCGAAGAAAAGTCCAAAAAGAGACGAAGACAAAGTCAAAAGATCAAAAGTGTGCCAAAGATCAAGAAAACCGGCTAAGTCAACTTAAATTTGAAGAAATGATCAAGAAAGCCGAAATCGAGCTCGATTCTTACGGATTAATCATCTACGAAGATAAATAGGCCAAGTGGGTCCCACATTCAAACTAATGGGCTAAAAGGCCCATTAACAATAACATGTTAATTCTTTTTCTCACACAAGCCCAACAAAGCCCATTAGGCTATATGAAAAGGAACGAATGGAGGCATTTGTTTTGAAACACAAAAATGGGCCAAAGCCCATTTCACAAATGAAAAGGAACGGATGGAGTAAGTTTTTTTTCTTGGTCTACTTCCCCAACACTCAGTCAAAACAAACGCACCCCCACACACGTGTAATACTTACCCGAATGTCCCACCCCATACAATTAATAAAACCGTTTTTACTTTACCCACTTCCTCATTTTTTCCTTTCGATGAAAACAAGAAAAAACCCATCTCCTTCATTATCTCCCATTTTTTACACAGCCTCACCCATTCACCCCAAACCCTAATTACCCTTTATCAAAAACCTACTCATATTAATTTAGGGCTTTTACCCTATATGTTTAATTCACATCCAAGGGAATTAAATCCCCAAAAATTTCGGGGAAGAACACCCAAGTGGTCCTCTCTCCCAAATCCGACGTGGCCCAATTCTCTCTTTTGATTGGTGGAAACACCACATCATACAAATCCCACCAATAAACATATGCCACTTTGGCAATCCGTGGCAAGAATCAATCTCATCCGTTTGATCAAGTAAAGAGAAGAGAGAGAAAGAAGAATGAAGGATTCTATGGCCAAGATTAATTGCTTAAAATTGAAGCTAAGAAGAAGGTTTCAGGGGTTTTGCCTATAAAAACCCCCTTTCACATGTAATTGGGACAACACTTTTATTTTATTTTAATTTTCAGTAAATTAGTTTAGGTTTAATTTTGTAATTTTAATTTTCAGTCAATTGTAATTTCTCTTTATTAATTAATGAAAAGTTGGACTTAATTTTATTTCGTCTCTATTTACATTTTCAGTCAAAGTCTCAATTTAATTTTTATCTAAAATCTTTTTTTTAATTATTACTCTTCGTCTCTATTTAATTATTAATATGATATAAAAAAAGAAATAAAAGGAAAGTGGATTGTTATTTTCCCCCACTGGGAAAATATATATAAAAAAAGAATATTGTTCTTGTTGATGTCGATTACTGTTCGAAGAGATGATAAGGGTTTGATGTTTTTGATGGTGTTGATTGATTCGTACTAAAGGAGGCTCAGCGCCCATCCTTCGACTCAACGGTTTCGACAATAGGTTCCTTTTAATCTCTTTTAATTTTTATAAGTTTTAGTTTAATTTTTGTATCTGCTTAAGTTTTGATTATTGTTTGTTTATGTTAATGTTATTGTTTGGATTATTGTTTTATATTATTGTTTTTGATCTGCTTTTGTTTGGAATTAAGATTATATCTGATTTGTCTAGGTTGTTTAGATCTGCCTGTTTGAACTGCTTTAATTGATTATTGCTTCTTTCGGTTTAGCTTATTTTCGTTTGGTTTATTCTGATCTGCTTATTATCAGTATTTTAGTTGGTTTATTTTGCTTATTTGCTTTTCTAGTTTTCAGCTTATTCATTTCCTGTTTAGTCTGTTTTTTCTCGTTTACTGATATTGATGATAGCCATTTGTTCTGTATGTTACAATACCCCAATAACAAACAAAGTTCAAAAAAATAAAAAGTAAAAAAAATTAAATAGCAAAATAAAGGGTCTGCTGGGGTTCGAACCCAAGACCTCTCGTTTACTATCCAACGCACCAACCAACTCCTCTAGGTACGCTTTTGAGATTTACTTTGCGTCTACTAATTAATATAGGTAGTTTAATTAGTCTTGGCAGTTTAATTATATTAAGTTTAATTCAAGTTTAGTTAGTTTTAATTTTTAATTAAAAAGTCTTATTTTAATTTCCTTTAATCCAGTTTTTTATAAAATATAAAAAATAATAAAAAAATAGTTTTATTTAAATTACTTTCATAGTTTTAAATTAGTTTAAATTTAAATTTTTATTAACAAAATTAGTTTTCATTTAAAGTTTTTCATAAAATTAAGTTTTTTAAATAAATTTCTTTTACATTTTAATTTGTAGCTTTAGTCAAGTTTTAAAATAGTTTTATTAATTTAACTTAGATTTGTTTTAAATTAGTTTTTATTCAAATTAGTTTAATTTTTAAGTTAGATTAAATAGCTTTATTTTAAATAGTTTTTAAATTAGTTTAAAAATACCAAAAATATATTTTACCAAAAACGAATTAAGTCGAAACTTTAATTTGATGTCAATTCGAGTGAGTCGAGGAAAAACGAACTATAATTGCTTAAATTTGGATTGCTAAATCTCCTAGTTTCAATGGTAATGTGCAAATCACTAGCCCTAAAATAAGGGTATGTTTGGTAAGACAAAATGAAATGTCAAATGAATAGGATAAACCACGTAATAAAATAAATACTGTAATGTAATGAATCATTACAATTAAAAATCATGTTTGGTGTGTATGGTAAGACGTAATGGAATCAATAGTAAAAAGACCGAAATAGCCCATTAATGATAAGAAGCATATTTAATTTGGTTAATTAATAATGGAGTTTGTGTAATTTTGATTCATTACAAGGTGTAATAAAAAAAAGAAGGGGTCCCCGTGAATGGTTTTTGTGTAATGGGTCATTCCTTGCAATGAATCATTACATTCTATATATATATATATATAAATCTCTATATATATATATATATATATATATATATATATATATATATATATATATATATATATATATATATATATATATATATATATATATATATATATATATATATATATATATATATATATATATATATATATATATATATATATAGAGTAGAGATCCAGTAAAAAGAAAAATTAAAATGAGAAGAGTAAGAAGAAATCCTGACCACAAATTCTACAAAGGAAGGAGAATTTCAAGGGGAGATGCATCTGACTTTGTAGGTGCATCTGAAATGTGTGGCTGTGGTTTCTTCTCATTCTTCTCATTTTACTTAATCTTCTTATTTGATCCTAACTCTATATATATATATATATATATATATATATATATATATATATATATATATATATATATATATATATATATATATATATATATATATATATATATATATATATATATATATATATATATATATATATATATATATATATATATATATATATATATATATATATATATATATATATATATATATATATATATATATATATATATATATATATAGATAGATATACACACACACACACATATATATATATATATATAGGGAAGAGATCAAATAAAAAGACTTTTTTTGGTGAGAAGGATAAGAAGGATTTTCAGCCATTGATTTTAAAATCAATGGATGAGATTAAACCATGATCCTAACTAACTAACAATTAAAATATGATTTTTAAAAAGTTTTTCAAAAATTCTGAAAAAATTCGAGTAGATCGGGTATCTTGGTGCAAAAAACTTTTGTGAAAAAAGTTTTTTTAATTCAAAGATTTTTACGTTTTTTTAATTCAAAGATTTTTACGTTTTTTTAATGCACAAAAACGAAATTTTGATGCACAAAGACGATAATTTTTAGGCTTTTTACGTTTTTTATGCATCAAGAATTCATTTTTATACCCAACTTCTTTTGACTTTTTGCTTTAAAATTTGATGCCGCATCAAACTAAAACAACTTGAAAATTTTGTGCATGAAAAAAATTTGTACACAAAATTTCATCTTTTTGTGCATCAAATTTTGTTTTTTGTGCATTAAAAAAACGCAAAAAAACTCAAAATTAAGAAAACTTTCTTCACAACTTTTTTATGCACCAACATATCCGAGATTATGAAATTTTTTTAGAATTTTTCGAGAACTTTTTTAAAATCATGGTTATATGGTTAGTTAGTTAGTTAGTTAGTTATAAATATGGATTGATCTCATCCATTGATTTTAAATCAATGGCTGAAAATCCTTCTTATCCTTCTAAAAAAAAAGTCTTTTTATTTTAACTCTCCCCTATATATATATATATATATATATATATATATATATATATATATATATATATATATATATATATATATATATATATATATATATATATATATATATATATATATATATATATATATATATATATATATATATATATATATATATATATATATATATATATATATATATATATATATATATATATATATATATATATATATATATATATATATATATATATATATATATATATATATATATATATATATACTAGTGTCGTAACCCGCCCAACGGGCGGTGTCGTTTTTATGTTGTTCCGAAAGATTTATGTTTTGTGCTTTTTTAATTAATTGAATTTTTAATTTAACCTTTAGTACATTTTAGTTACAGTTTACGCTTAAGTAATGTTAAATTTATGTTAAAATTATTTTTTAAAATTTTTTAAATTCTATCCAAGTTTAAATAATTTTTTTAATATTTTAAATTTTTAAATGTCTGAATTATATAATTTGTTAAACAATCTGAAATGTTTCGTAAATATTTATAAAAGCAGGTTTTTGTATTAGTTATATTTGTATTCTTGTATTGAAACATCGTATGATATTGTTTGTACATGGCTCACCAAATAGACGAGTTCGCTTCATAATTGTTGTTTTAAAACAATGTTTGTTGTTTAGTTATAATTGTTGTCGTGTTTGTGTAAACATGGAACTTTTAATCACCTCTCTTTCTTTTTAATTGTGTGTATGGGGTTTGCTTCTACATTTCTACAACATTTTCCAATGACTTATAATATTTGTCGTGTTTGTGTTAACGGGGAGTCTTTGTTTCTCTCTTATTTTTTACTTTTGACAACGGGACATATAATTGTCAATGTCATTGTAAGAATACTATATTTGTTAAAAACAACCTAACCTTTAACATTGCTTGGCCTTTTACTCAACGGACTCGTTAGAGGCTTTCAGTGATGATCATGTATTTTTACCATGTTAGAAGCATTCGATGATGATGTATTTTTACCATGTTAGAAGCATTCAGTGATGATTATGTGTATTTACCATTGCTTGTTATGTTTCTTTAAAAAAATCCCTTTTAAGTATTATACTATTACTATTTTATTAACACATAATATTTTATAAAATTGCAATAAAAAAATATTGTTAGAAGTAAAACTGTCATAAATTAACTTGTCCATTTTATACAAAAGATAACAAAACAGCGATCATGAAATTAACTTGTCTGTTTTATACAAAAGATAACAACACTAGCGCGTCAGTTAACTTGAGAACTTTCACATATCTGTGATAATAGTCATGAAGTTTTGTTAACTCTCGTTCACGCTAGTGGTTAAAATTCTATTTCTCATCAATCATATGTTTTTTGCTTGAGTAGAACACAAAACGATGAGTACTTAGCTTCAAATTTATTTATTTTTAGCAATGTCATAGCATCCTCAATAACTAAATTTGAAAACAGCCCACTTCATACCAAAAACACATACGTATCTACTATATTAATAGGGTCAGGTCCTTCTAGCCTTGCATAATTTAAATACGCATTTACTTATACTACTTTTCGTTACCATTTTAGGCTTTAATGTATTGGTTTTGCTAGGTTCAATTGTTCTCGGTATCTCCTCGAATTGATCACAGCCTAAAGTGGAATGATTTGTTCTTGGTGACAAAAAGTGAGGGTTGTTTATCTATTCTACTTAAAAAGGTAAATGAGTAAAGTAAATTAATATTCAAACCAAAAACAGTGACTGAAATAAACCTTGAATTTAAATTTATCAGTAAAATGATTAAACAGAAAAATGTCCTTACTGAAAACTTGCTCTATACGGAATAAATGATGATCCGGAATAACCCTTCTACTCGGAATAAAAGTTCTACGCGGAATAAATGACCTATGCGGAATGTAAGACTATTCTGAATAAAAAGACCATGCGGAATAAAAGTACTAATCAGAAAAGGAGGCTATGCGGAATACGATGGTTACTCGGAATAACTTATTCTATGCGGAAAAATCACGTCATGCGGAATACTAGAGCTATGCGGAATAATAAATATTCCGCATAGAGGAACAAGGTAACAAGCCTATCCGGAATATACCAATATTCCGAACACGAGGAGAAACAATGAGACTATTCGGAATAACTAAACATTCCGAGTAAGGGACAAAACCAAGTGACTATTCGGAATGAACTGGATGAAGAACAGTAATACTGAAGTAAAACAGGGGAATACGATTTGATCACAAATCGAGCCAAATAAGCAAAAAGGTTTAACTAAATTAACCAATAATCATCTACTAACCATAAGGATCAAATCCCAAACATAAAAACAAAAATTCAATAACTTTTTAAGATCAAAACTTAACTAAATAAGAACTTAAGAACTTGAATGAAAAGATGATGATGAACAAGAGGAATGAAAAGATTAAAGGAAAACTTGTATTGATGATTAAGATTCAGTAAACAAAAGGAAAGGATCAAACTTACAAGATTAAAGAACAAATCAAAGAAGATGAAAAACCACTCCTTAAGGGAGATGGTTTCCTACGAACTAGGGAGAATGTAACTGAAAGAAAAACTAGATGCCAAATTTTTGTGAAGGATTTCCTTTTATAGGCTGAGTGGTTGGTTGGTGAGTGGGATTTCTCCCTTTCTTCTTGTCTTCTCGTCTTTTCAGAAAAGTTGACATTTTCGATTCTGATTCGAGATTTGTCGACGATTAAATTCAACTCGTCTTTTAATTTCTTCGTTTAATAGACTTGAGTTTCTTCGACATATGTAAATCTTCCATCTTTGGTCCTTTTCTTCGATAAATCTTCAAATAGGCCCATTGACTTCAAATCTTTTGCATCTCTTAGACAATAGACTTCGTCTTTAGTCTTTTTCCTTGATAAAACCCGTGCAATCCCATGTTTTCTTCAATATTCATCCGGTTGGCTCTGAAAACACATTAAACACAAAAACCACGCATAATTCCAAACAAATGATATTAAATACGTGTTTTGGTCTCGTTTTAGCCAGAATTAAGTGGTAAAAGGATGGGTGTTTACACACCTATCAAATCCCCTACACTTAACCATTGCCATGCCCTCATGCAATGCTTAGCGTTAAAGCAAGTTTACACTTTTCTCATAATCAATCAACCTTGGCCTTATTAAAATACTACTTAAAAAAAATCAGAGCACTAAGAGAAATTAAAACTTTAATGTAAACAAGAGGATAGAAAATAGCTTACGTGGAAATAACTTGTAAAGAGATCGAGGACTTACATTAGGGCTTCGGTGCTGCGAAGATTTATCACCCTCAAGTTTCACGTTCCCCAAACTAAGCTTAAAAACGAGATCATTGTTATTATAAGTTAGCAATTCAAACACTTACACACATGGCTTAATTAAATGCTTAAACTCCCTTATTCCTAGGTGTATCTCTTATATTTTATTTTTGTCTTAGAATGATCATGAAGATGCATTTTTGGGCTTATTTCGATAGTTATTTAAGCTGAAAGCAAAGTAGGACGATTTGATCAATAGTTAGCTAAAGGACAAAATCTCTTAAAACTGCTTCTCGGGATATCAAAAATTTCATATCTTGGCATAACTCGCTTCACGATTTGAGACCTTTCTCGGGCCGATATTTGGCATGTACTTCATACTTCATATCTTCGAGAGACGTTCTTGAGATAATGGTCTTCTCATTGTAATAGAGTTTCTTCACTTGGAGACTTTTGAGGGGTACTCCAACTTTGTTGACCACGACTTCATGATTATTTCTTCAATCTCTAATTGGGATTTTGAGATACAACGATCCGCCTCCTTTTCGGACTTGGATCTATTTATCCTCATACCTTGTTAGGGTCTTTTCGGATAGACTTCTCCATGATCTTTATGGGAATTGATTGCTTTTCGTCGTGAGTCTTGATCCTTCATATTGATTTTGGGAATAATGCTTTTCACATCACTTTTGGATCTTCAGCAATAAAATGGAATCCTCATGCCTTGTTAGGGCCTTTTCGGACTCGCCAATCTTCGCGCCCCGCTTCATAAGTTATGCCTTGGCTATGAACTCTTATCATTACCGAGCAACTTTTAAACGATCTTGGGCTAGAAGCTAAGTAACTTTTCAAATCGTACGACCTTACTTATTGCAGATAAATTATTAGCAAGTGATGGGAGAATAGGCAAATAATTACACCAAGTGAGCTTGTGCAAGAATACCGACTTATAATCGACTCTATCATTTCTCGTTCTCCACAATTTTAAAATCTCAAGTAATGAGACTCGTGGACACTTAGCCTAATAAACCAATTAAGGTCTACATGGTTAAGGATACTAGCTAGAATAAACTTGGATAAGTCTATTCGGGTTGAGTCAAAATAATCGCAACGGGCCTAATATGTCAAAGATTTCAAAACTAGCTACGCCACTTTATAAATAATTTTGACTTTATTGCGGAATATATACATATGAAAGCAACGATAAAAATTTAAAAATTATGACTAAATGGCCAAAGTTAATTAAAAATTTGAAAAATGTTGAAAAAGATGATTTTCCGGTTAAATGAAGGCATTTTCATGGAAAAGTCCACTTAAAACTTCGATAGAAGTCCCCCTACACTTAAGATAAACATTGTCCTCAATGTTTAAGCATGTGGGAAAAGTCTCCCCTACACTTATGACATTGTGCACGTTGGTTAACTCAAGTTAAGGAAGAGACGACTAAAGTGATCAATTTCAAATGTGAGTATGAAGAAAATTGAATCACGATAGTTGAGAGATAGAACCGGATTTCGGATAACACGGGAGCACGGTTCTTCAGAGATTCCAAGAGTACACTTATCCATGTAATCACATCACCACACAAAGACAAACACCTATACAGGTCCCCCTACACTTAGGCGGTAAAAACATAAAAGGATAGATACTCCGGCTGCCTCCCGAGGAGCGCTTGTTTTTGATAACCGAGTCACGAGCCTGACTCGACCCAAAGTTAGTTCATGGGGAACCTGGTGAGGGATGGAATCATCTCCTGAGAGATGTCCTCACCAAAGTACATCTTCAGACGCTGGCCATTCACCTTGAAATTGGTCCCATTTGGCTGAGAAAGCTCAATGGTCCCATATGGAAAGACTTTGGTGACGGTGAATGGACCAGACCAGCGGCTCTTCAACTTGCCAGAGAAGATCTTCAACCGAGAGTTAAAAAGTAAGACTTGATCACCAGCGTGGAACTCTCGGTTCTTGATTTTTGCGTCATGAAGGATCTTCGTCTTCTCTTTGTAGATCAGCGAGTTCTCATAAGCTTCATTCCTCAGTTCGTTGAGCCTGTTGAGTTGAGTCTTGCGATGATCACCGGCTTTGTTGATGTCGAGGTTAGCCCAGTTCAAGGCCCAGTGCGCCTTATGTTCCAGCTCGATGGGTAGGTGGCATGCTTTCCCGTACACAAGACGATAAGGTGTACAACCGATCAGGGTCTTATAAGCAGTACGGAAAGCCCACAGAGCATCATCTAACTTATCGGCCCACGCGGCACGATGCTCTCCCACAGTACGCTCCAAAATTCGCTTCAATCCACGGTTGGATATCTCGGCTTGCCCATTGGTTTGGGGATGATAGGCGGTGGAAAGACGGTGATTGATACCATAATTAGCCATGACTCTTGCAAATTGATCGTTGCAAAAATGAGTCCCGCGGTCACTGATAATAGCACGAGGAACGCCGAATCGAGCGAACAGCGATTTCAAAAAGTTACAAACCACCCTTGCATCATTAGTAGGTAAAGCTTTGGCTTCAACCCACTTTGAAACGTAGTCAACGGCAACAAGGATGTATTTGTTTCCTTTAGATGAAGGGAATGGCCCCATAAAGTCGATACCCCAAACATCAAAGATTTCACATTCTTGTATGAAATTTTGAGGCATCTCATATTTATGTGTGATCTTGCCTTGTTTTTGGCAAGCATCACATCGTTTAACCATATCGTGAGCGTCACGATAGATGGTGGGCCAATAAAATCCCGAATCAAACACTTTTTTGGCGGTGTAGTTGGGACGAAAGTGACCACCGGTGGGTCCTTTGTGGCAAGCGTCAAGGATTTCTAAAGCTGCCGGTCCATCAACACAACGACGAATAATCAAGTCAGCACATTGTTTGAATAGATACGGGTCATCCCAAAAGTAAGTCTTAATGTTGTTAAAGAACTTCTTCTTTTTCTGGGATGTTAACCCGTCAACGAGAATTCCACCCGCCAAGTAGTTTGCAATGTCCGCAAACCACGGGGTTTCATCAGCAGTCGAGTTGACAGACGTTAAGGTCTCCAAGGGAAAAGAATCATTGATTTCTTTGTTCGGATGATCCCCCTGGTAAGGATCCTCAAGTCTACTGAGATGATCCGCGGCTAGGTTTTCAGCTCCTTTTTTATCGCGAATTTCGATTTTAAATTCTTGGAGTAGCAAAACCCAGCGAAGAAGTCTTGGTTTGGAATCTTGTTTTGTCAACAAGTACTTCAGCGCGGAATGATCGGTGTAAACGATTGTTGTGGAAAGGACAAGATAGGGGCGGAACTTTTCAAAGGCATAGACAACAGCTAAAAGATCTTTTTCGGTTGTCGTGTAATGCAATTGAGCCCCAGTCATTGTCTTGCTAGTGTAATGGATCGGTTGGAAGTGTTTGTTCACTCTTTGTCCCAGAACCGCACCAATAGCATAGTCACTAGCATCGCACATCAACTCGAAAGGCAGCTCCCAATTAGGGGTAACCAAGACGGGTGCCTTAGTTAGCTTATCCTTAAGCGAGTTGAAGACTTCAAGACACTCTTTGGAAAAGATAAAAGGAGTATCTTTTTCCAAAAGGTGGGTCATCGGGCGAGCGATTTGAGAAAAATCTTTGATGAATCGACGGTAAAAGCCCGCATGACCCAGGAAACTTCTCACACCCTTCACGGTTGAAGGTGGAGGCAACTTAGCGATAACATCGACTTTAGCACGGTCCACTTCAAGACCGGCTTTGGAGATTTTGTGTCCTAGCACGATGCCCTCTTTTACCATAAAATGGCATTTTTCCCAATTCAGAACAAGGTGAGTGTCTTCGCACCGCTTAAGCATACGTTCCAAATTGGCAAGGCAAGAAGAGAAGGAATCCTCGAAGACCTAGAAATCATCCATGAAGACTTCCATGGTTTGTTCAACCATGTCATGGAAGATAGCTAACATGCACCGTTGAAAAGTCCCGGGGGCATTGCATAAGCCAAAAGGCATTCTTTTGTAAGCAAATGTGCCATAGGGACAAGTGAATGTTGTCTTCTCTTGATCTTGGGGATCGATGGGTATTTGGAAATAACCGGAGAAACCGTCAAGAAAGCAGTAATATTCATTACCCGCTAAACGTTCAAGCATTTGGTCCATAAAAGGTAGAGGGAAATGATCCTTTCTCGTGGCGTCATTGAGTTTGCGGTAGTCTATACAAACTCTCCACCCAGTAACGAGACGGGTAGGAATCAACTCGTTGTTTGCATTGGGCATAACGGTGATGCCGCCTTTCTTAGGCACACAATGGACTGGACTAACCCATGGTGAATCCGAAATAGGGTAAATCATACCCGCATCAAGAAGTTTGATAACCTCTGTTTTGATGACTTCATGGATTTTTGGATTCACTCTTTGTTGGCTTTGAATTGTGGGCTTAAAGTCGTCCTCCATGAGAATTTTGTGTGTGCAGAAGTGAGGATCAATTCCGCGAATATCAGAAATTTTCTAAGCAATAGCCTTCTTATGATCTTTAAGCACGGCGATGAGGCGAGTTTTCTCTTCATCTTTCAAGTCCTTCGCGATGATGACGGGCGACTTCTTCTCTTCTTCAAGGAATACGTACTCGAGATGAGGCGGCAACTCCTTAAGTTCTAAATCCGGAGGATTTTCGATGGGAGGCGTTTTCAAAGTCGGAGTATCGATAGCAATAACCGTGGGAGATGGTGGAGAAAGATTGTCTTCGTTGAGAAGGTTTTCAAAGAAATGCATGTCTTCATCCCCATCGGTGGGAGAATCATCATTAGCTAAGTTCACATCTCCCATGGTGGTTTCAAGATCTTTCCAAAACAAATCACTTTCTCCGAAAAGAGACAGTGATGAATCAATAGAGGAAACGGTTTCAACATTGGGAAGAGAGGTAGCAATATTTTTACAAGCATCATTAAAGTGTTCTTCACAAGCCTTATCCAGAACGTCAATACAATTAACACTCTCGTATGAATAAGGTTGTTTAGACAACTTTCCCATGTTGAAGACGATTTTATCGTCACCCACTCTCATGATAAGCTCACCGGCTTCAACATCGATGAGAGTGCGACCGGTCCTCAGGAATGGACGACCAAAAATTAATGGCACACGAGGGTCCATCTCGTAGTCGACGACAACAAAATCGGCAGGAAAAGTGAATTTGTCGACTCCTACAAAGACGTCTTCGGCTATCCCCACTGGATAAGCAACCGTACGGTTAGCTAATTCCAAAGTCATTTTGGTGGGGACTAGCTCAGGGAGAGATAATTGCTTCCACACACTTAAAGGCATTAAGTTGATACTGGCACCTAGATCGGCTAGGGCCATGCAATTCTCTACTCCCGGAAATTGCAAGGGATTAAGAAACGACTCGGATCACCAAGCTTGGTTGGCAATTTCCTTAAGAGCACTGCAGAGCAATTCTCATTAAGTTGGGTGTTGGCAATATCGAGAAGCTTTTCCTTGTCACTCAAAAGATCTTTGAACATTTTCGCGTACTTAGGCATGTGAGCGAGAGCCTCAGCGAAGGAGATGTTGAAATTCAATTGTTTGAACATTTTAAGAAAGTTCGAAACCTGAATATCGTCCTTGCTTTTGAGCTTCTCTTTCCTCAACCTAGATGGATAAGGTATATTGGAAGAAGAGGAAGGCTTTGGGAGAATAGGATCACTCACATCCTTGGGTGGAGGAGGGGTAGAAGTAAGAGGTGGGGAAATTGGGGAAGGAGAAGGATGAGGAATAGGAGCAGGTGACTCGTTCTCCTTAGTCACAATCATCAGTGGAGGTATAGGAAGCTCGGGTTCCTTGGTACCTTTGCCACTGCGAGTAGTGATTGCTTTCATCTCCCCTTTTGGATTCGCAACGGTGTTACTCGGAAGAGTACCCGAAGAAGAGGGTTGATTACCTTGGAAGAAACTAGCCATCATGTTCTTTAAGTCATTCGTTTGACTATCCAAAGTGTTTCTCATGTCAGCTCTCAGATCGTTCCCTTGTTTCACCATGTCTGCTTTCAAGTTGAGCACTTCTCGCTGAAGATTTCCCACGATCACATCGTTAGTCCTCATGTAGGTTTCCACTTCTTGGTGTAAAGCGGTGGGTTGGTTGGGAGGAGCATTGTATGCGGGTGGTTGATAAGCACGTTGCTGGTAAACTTGGTTGTTTCTTTGAGGTGGTTGTTGCTGTTTGTGAGGTGGTATGTATGGTGTACGAGGTTGTTGTTGTTGTTGAGGAGGGCGATTGAGGTTTTGATGTTGGTTTGGGTTGTTAGGAGGAAAACCGGGTGGTGCGAGATAGTTGTTCGAACGGTAGCTAAGCAAGTTACGGTCACCTTGAGGTCGAGCTTGATAAGCAGGTTGAGGATAGGTACCGTATGCTGCATTCACATTCCCAGAAGGGTAGTCTTGGGTGGCAGTACAAGTGGTGTAAGAGTGAGGACCCCCGCATATCTCGCATGGTTGGCTAACAGCATTGACTTGAGCGTCTTTAGCGTTTCTAGCGTTGATGCTGTTGGTGTTGCTGGCGGTTTGGGTAGCAAGCGATTCAAGAAGCGTAGTGATTTTGTCAAGTCGCTTATCGCTGTCACTAGTACTAGCACTAGCAACATTGGTCCGAACACTCTTGGTTTGCACACGAGACTTATTCTCAATGATATCCCAAGCAGCATTGGAAGTCTTAGCCAAAAGATTACCCCCCGAGGCACTGTTTAGTGAATCTTGGTCATTCATGCTTAAACCAAGTGTTAATTTGGTGCACTTTGGTAAAACCATGTTGTGGGCATTTTCTTAAAAGATCTTTGAAACGGTCCCAAGATTCACTAAACGACTCATCGTACTTTTGTTCAAAATTTATGATTTCATTCCGCAAAGCGGTAGTACGAAAGGGTGGGAAAAAGTAATTGATAAACTTGGTCTCCAAATCCGTCCATGAAAGAATACTCTGTGGCGGTTCCTTAGCAAGCCAATGTCGGGCTTGTCCCTCTAAAGAAAAGGGAAAAAGTTGTAAACGGATTACCTCTTTTGGAACACCATTGAATTTGACCGTATTGGTGAGTTGCAGGAATCTCTTGATGTGGTCATGCGGATCATCAATGGTACGCCCCAAGAATGGTTGAGCAGAGACCATCTGGATAAAGCCGGATTTGAGCTCAAAGTTGTTGGCTGCAAACGTGGGTATAACAATTGGAACAGTGTTGCCATCTACATGGGCTTGCAGCAGTTCAATCATCGAGCGATTATCCGGTAGAGGCTCATTGTTGTTGTTATTATTCATGTTGTTGAGTGGTGGATTGTTATTGTTATTATTATTTTGAGGTGGGTTATTGTTGTTGTGTTGCACACCGGCCATGTTTAGGTTATCGAGAGGCTCAGGCTCTTGATAAGACGTTGATCGAGTGCGCATACACCTGCAAAAGAACTAACAAGGCAAAAACAAAGCAAAAATATTTTTGGTTTTTATGTTTTTTTTTTTTTTTTTTTTTGTATTTTTGAAAATTTTATATTTTTTAAGGTTTTTTGAAATTTTTTAAGAAAAAGTAACGTTCACGGGGAACGGATCCCAAAATCCAAGTTCTCACAAAAAACTGTTGATCTTAACGAGAAGAGCCGGCAGCGGCGCCATTTTAATGTATTGGTTTTGCTAGGTTCAATTGTTCTCGGTATCTCCTCGAATTGATCACAGCCTAAAGTGGAATGATTTGTTCTTGGTGACAAAAAGTGAGGGTTGTTTATCTATTCTACTTAAAAAGGTAAATGAGTAAAGTAAATTAATATTCAAACCAAAAACAGTGACTGAAATAAACCTTGAATTGAAATTTATCAGTAAAATGATTAAACAGAAAATTGTCCTTACTGAAAACTTTCTCTATGCGGAATAAATGATGATCCGGAATAACCCTTCTACTCGGAATAAAAGTTCTACGCGGAATAAATGACCTATGCGGAATGTAAGACTATTCTGAATAAAAAGACCATGCGGAATAAAAGTACTAATCAGAAAAGGAGGCTATGCGGAATACGATGGTTACTCGGAATAACTTATTCTATGCGGAAAAATCACGTCATGCGGAATACTAGAGCTATGCGGAATAATAAATATTCCGCGTAGAGGAACAAGGTAACAAGCCTATCCGGAATATACCAATATTCCGAACAAGAGGAGAAACAATGAGACTATTCAGAATAACTAAACATTCCGAGTAAGGGACAAAACCAAGTGACTATTCGGAATGAACTGGATGAAGAACAGTAATACTGAAGTAAAACAGGGGAATACGATTTGATCACAAATCGAGCCAAATAAGCAAAAAGGTTTAACTAAATTAACCAATAATCATCTACTAACCATAAGGATCAAATCCCAAACATAAAAACACAAATTCAATACCTTTTTAAGATCAAAACTTAACTAAATAAGAATTTAAGAACTTGAATGAAAAGATGATGATGAACAAGAGGAATGAAAAGATTAAAGAAAAACTTGTATTGATGATTAAGATTCAGTAAACAAAAGGAAAGGATCAAACTTACAAGATTAAAGAACAAATCAAAGAAGATGAAAAACCACTCCTTAAGGGAGATGGTTTCCTACGAACTAGGGAGAATGTAACTGAAAGAAAAACTAGATGCCAAATTTTTGTGAAGGATTTCCTTTTATAGGCTGAGTGGTTGGTTGGTGAGTGGGCTTTCTCCCTTTCTTCTTGTCTTCTCGTCTTTTCAGAAAAGTTGACGTTTTCGATTCTGATTCGGGATTTCTCGACGATTATATTCAACTCGTCTTTTAATTTCTTCATTTAATAGACTTGAGTTTCTTCGACATATGTAAATCTTCCATCTTTGGTCCTTTTCTTCGATAAATCTTCAAATAGGCCCATTGACTTCAAATCTTTTGCATCTCTTGGACAATAAGACTTCGTCTTTAGTCTTTTTCCTTGATAAAACCCGTGCAATCCCATGTTTTCTTCAATATTCATCCGGTTGGCTCTGAAAACACATTAAACACAAAAACCACGCATAATTCCAAACAAATGATATTAAATACGTGTTTTGGTCTCGTTTTAGCCAGAATTAAGTGGTAAAAGGATGGGTGTTTACACACCTATCAGGCTTCATATATTATGAACATGAATTTGCCACACATGCATTTGTACCACCTTACTCTTCCATAATGGTTCCTATAAACAAACATCCAGTACAATTTTATCATGTCTGCTCAATGGTCAGCCTAAGTCACAATGGCCGAGGTCATCGTTTAGTAGGTATAAAAAGGTACAAAACGTTTATAGACCTTAAGGATTATATTGTGAATGATACATGGGTTTAAACTATTAACATCAAGTGCATTATCGTACTTCGTCAACATGAGATGTGAAGACTTAAAGTTATACACATCTCTATAGTTCTACATATAGCGAGAAAAATTGTGGAATACACACGCATACGAAGGTCGTCATTCCCTGTCACATTACGAAAAAAAGTAAAGCCTTTTTAATATGTAAATTATAGGTATCGTGAAACATGATCAATCATATTTACTATAACTTTATGATGTCAAATAGTGATCATAATATCAAATTAGAATTATGCTGATTAACCACTTATGAGAAACTATGTTTTAAATTGATAAAGTGATACGACCCTCTCGGGTAGTATCGGGATAGGGCATCATTATAGCGTGTGCTAGCTTCGTAAGAAAGAGAGACAAGAAGATTTAGAGTTTGTTTGATTAACTTTGATTGAATGCTTACATTCATAACATTGACCAGTATTTATAAAATATAAAAATAAAACCCTAATCCTAGATAGATAATAGTAATGGCCCATTCGGCCTGACCCACACAACCCCCGGTGTGACAATCCGTCAATTTATGGTTGATATTTTATTCTCAAGTGTTATTTAAAAACATTATTTTAAATGTTATATTATGAACTCACTTATTTTTTGGGAAGAAATTTGGATTTACGTCTTGAAGTAGCATCGACTACGTCTAAACCGGAGGATTCTACGTTACGTGCTTACGTTTACATACACCGTTTTGGTGACAGTCCGACATTTCAGGAAATAAATTTATCCGTGAATATTATTTTGAGATTTTAAATTTGTGTTGGTTCATAAACTCACGAATTTACGACAAGAGATTAGGACTTACGATTATAATTTAACGTCCTTTACGACTAAACCGGAAACCTTAGGATTACGTATTTACGTTTTCGAACTCCGTTTTTTGATGAGACAATTTTTATTAGATTCGTTTTGTGTCGTTGATTCATAATTTATAAAAACGTTTTTCGTAAAACGACCCGAGGGCACGCAAATCGAGGAAACTAGAATCGAGGAGTACCCGTAAATAATTGGGGATGAGACAAAACCACTTTTGCCCCACCCCCACACATGGGATGGTTTAAAACTAGCTACTTACACCTTAGGTGTCAAGCTTACAAAGTAAGCAAGACACATGTCTTGCTTAACTTTGCAAGCTAACTACACACCAACAAAACCACTAGCACCAAAACCATTCTCACACACATACATGCAAACCACTCAAAAATCCTATCATCCTCTCTTATTTTCGTCCCACTCTCACCAAAAACACCATCATTTGATCAATTTTAACCATGAAATCATGTGTTATTCACACATATGATGAAGCCCTTTTGAATCTCTATAGATTGGTGGTGATTTTAACATCCAAGGAGAAGATTTGGTGATGTTCAAGGGCTGATTTCTACATGAAGTTTACAAGTATTGGTGGCCATGAAGATTGGTGTTGATCTATCACAAGTTCTTCCATCAAAATCCAAGCCTTGATGAATACCTACACAATCTTGGTGGTATAAAGATTGTTCTTCCTATCCTCTTGTTATTTTTATTATGTAATCTTGTAATTTCCTTATTTATGTATATGTATATGATGATGAATGATAATTAAAAATATTATATGGGGATTTGGTGTTGATAGATTTGATAAACATGGGTAAAAAGATGGAAAAACCACATGGAAAAATGGTTAAATCATGGCTAAATTAGGAGGCTGTATAAAACAGTGAATACTCTTATGATAAACAGATAAAATGGCTTGGATAAATTAATATACAGTAAGCTATGAGTCTTATACACATGTGAGAGTTGACCATGCAATGGAATCATCAAAATGAGTTAGATATGATCAAAACAAGATGAGTGTGCTAATCTGAATAGTCTGTTTTGTAGGGACTGTTAAGGATAGTTAGACATAGAATGAGCAGTAGCTATAACTAACTTAATTGTATCACATAATATGAAGTTCATGCCATCCAAAAATGAGCTTCTAACTCATTGCAAAACTCTAGATATGATAAAAATGGTGAAGATGAAACTAAAAATCACATTTTGAAGAATTAATGTTTAATACTATTATATAAGCACTCAAATAATATAGTATAAAATGTGAAATTAAAACCCACTAACTTATGAATTTCATTTATATAAATATATATAAGGTTAAACAAATGGACACTTTATAAAAATGGTAGTTGAATAAGATTTATAAGCTATAAAAACTATAAACATGATTTTTACGACTTTTTCGGCTATTATCGTAAAATTAACGTTTTTCGCCAATTAAAACTTAGACGATCAAACCCGTCTAATTTAAAGTTTTTAAAAGTCATATACTGATATATAAGTACCTAATACAAGTAAAAACCGATAAAACCCGAACTATATGACATACGGACAATAACGAGCCAAGTTAGCATATTGGACTAATAATTTAACTAAATAAGTTAAACACTTATAAAAATTACTTATTGGGCTTAACTCATTTGGGACCAACATGTAAAGTATAAATACTGATAATACAAGTATAAAATGGATTAATACAAGTTAATGGACTTATAATACGCTTATTGGACCTAAAACATGTAAATAGGTAAAACTAGTAAACTAGTATAAAAGTTATCAACACATAACACTAAAATGAGTAAATGAGAATATGTAAACCCACTTGATCATCATATATATAAAATCATCATATGTATTGTTGGAAACTCACTTTATGTGACGACATTTAAGAATTCCCGTTAGTTATCATAGTCACGCACATTTGGACTAGACTAGGCTCTTTGTAAAGTGCGTGACTATATATACCCCTCCTTAGCTTCCAAGGAGGGGTGTTGATTGTTATTTTATTCATTTGGGAATACACACATTTTACTCTCAACCTCTCTTTCTCTCTCTCTAAGCCAACAATGGCTTCCACCACCACTTACCACCACATTAGACCACCGGATCCGATTTAGCTTTTCTACATTTGGTATTAGAGCCACGGTTCCATCCTTGGATCGTGTTTACATTTTCGATTTTGGTGGTCTAATCATTTCTTGTGTCTTGTTACACTTATTTCTGTCCATTTAGTCAAAAAATTTTGTCACGTCATGCCATTGTTTTGTCTAAACAGTTGGTTATCATGAGTCATATTATCTTTTTATTGTCCAATCTGTCCAAAAGAGTTGGTTCATTTCTTGGTCTGCTGGTCACAATCTCATCAGTCACTTTATACTATATTTGGTCACCTTTTGTATCTTGGTTTATCACTTTTGTCCTCATCTAGGAGTACTGTTTTTCTGGGTTGTAACAATTTTTTGAAGATGAAGGTGTATTTACCCAGAAAACATATTCAGATTCATTGTCCCGAATTCTCAGGAAAAAGTACATTTTTGGATTTCTCTTCATGGTACAATCGCATTATTGCGATGGGGTGTTTTTCTCACATTCTGATGGGTTCGCCATACCCATTGCGATGGGACTCATTCCGATGAGTCACATTGCGATGGGTGGCTGACCTGTCGCAATGGCACAGCCAAGACGTCATGCTGCCCATTTTTTTCCCCAATATTGCGATGGCTGGTAACCATTGCGATGGGTACCATCGCAATGGTACCATCGCAATGAGATGGTATTTGATTGCGATGGAAAACAATCATTTGACTTTGCGATGGACTGATTATTTTTGCGATGCATTTTTTTATAAAACGATTCATTGCGATAGCAAGACTGACAACATGAACCGGGACCAAATTTGTGACCAAACCGACCCATCTCAACCGAGTCAACTCGGTCATTACCGAGTTGACTCAGTCAAACTCACTGAGTTGACTCGATACCTCCATCCTTATACCGCCTCAACACCTCAATCTCCAAAACTAAACCTAATATCCCATCGACACCTATCCCCATTCGATTCTAGACTCGCTTTAAAAACAGAAAAACTGATCTCAGATTTTAAAAGTTTCGTGTTGTTGCATGTACTGATCAATTAAATATCTTATCACGAAACAAAAGTCATCATAAATCAATGTAATGGTTTGCACCATTTTTTGTTATACGAAATCAAAAAGGGAAAATCTTGAACAAGAATGTCCAGATTCTTCCTTGTTTCGATTGATGACACACAAACCATCACTAACAACATGCAATCACCTACCCGAGACCTTTATTTCAGATCTTGAAGACGTTTCTTGACGGGGATGTAGGCTCGAATTAAAAACATTCGGTACATTTATTTGAGTAGGGATTAACATATTGGGTGTTTTTATGATGAGATTGATAATTATTTAATTTGATGGTGATGGATGGTTGATCTGGTGAGGGGGCGGAGTGAACGAGGTGTGAGTGAAGATTAGGTGTGAGAGAGAGGCGGATGAAACAATGAAATGAGTTTATTTAGGGTTTGACACAAGTTACCAAGTTATAAACGTGGCCAGTAATTAAATGGGGCGGACATAACAATGTGAATTGGATGGACCGGGTATTTCAATCACAGACGGGCCGGGTTGTGCTAAGACTTTGGGCCAGATTTGTTTATTTGGTTGTTTTGGGCTGGACAAAAGTTTGAACCGGTTCTTGGACAAACATGGACTATAGTTATGATTTGGGCCGTAATGTTTTTACAACACAATATAAACGAATTTCTAGTTCAAAATTGATTATTTTTGAATAGAATTTTGTGAATATTGTCGGGTTTTCACTGTGACATCGGGTCGAGACAATAAGTGTCGAGACATTGTTAAGGAGTATAGATGCTCAAACAAACAAATTCCTTTTTTGAATTTGTAGTTTTTTTGTCGCATTTGTGGTTCTTTAATTCTTTCTTGACACTGATGGGCTGACGAGAAATGTGACGCGACAAAATGAAGTGACTAATGTGACAAGAATTTATTTTGACGAGACCAAGAAAAATGGGCGATTTTTTAGTGGCTACAGATTTTGTTTGATCGGGTATTAATTACGTGACGTTGAAGACGGATTTTTCGAAGGCGTATATTTATTTTATCTTTTACTAGATAACTTGCTCGTGCTTAATCTTAGAATGAAGACTTGTTTATCTGGTTTCCGGGTTCGGGGTGGATGGTTGATGACTCGGATAACTATCACTTAAAGGGGTTACATTGTTGTACTCAGTGTCACGCGCTTAGTCGACGTGGATAATTTCAAGAGGTGTTGTGCTTATAGACTTCTTCAGTGATGCATTGAGTACTTAGAGATTTCTCCACCGTTCTTCATTCCACAATAGTGCAAGCTTAAGTCACAAGATCGAAGGCTTTTTATTCAGCTTCACGTTTGATGTATCCGGTTCATTCTTTCAGTGGTCACTTCAAATTGCTTTCACGTGGAATGGTAAAGGTGGCCATGGAGAGTTTATGAGAAGAGATTTTCGATCAACAGCTGATTCTCACAAAATATATAATTCAGCTTATTTATTATTCTCACGAGATTTCAGGTTCATGTGCGTACAATTTATTGATGGTTCCGAGTTTCGAAACCATCAAGGGGGAAGAAGCAGACACATTGAACGCACAACGAGTACACGTGATGAACTTCATACCTTCTTTTGATTTGAAGATATTCCGGGATGACATTTGTCATAGCCGCAGAGAAAATCAGTGTTTTAACTCGTGTCGTTATCAATCTCTAAACGGTACACTACTGATTCGAGGTTTAATTGTTTGATTGTTGCAATTATTCATCATCATTATCCTATATGCATTCCCGGGACTTAATTGACTCTGGTGCATCTCCGGAAGAAGACGTGTGCATTTCCGGGACTTGATTGACTCTGGTGTTACGATGTCAACTTCATGAATGGGATAAAGTGTCCACTTTAGTATTTGAGCTTCATAATTGGGATTGATTTACCTTCTTCAACTATGTGGGGGAAGAAGTGTCTTGATTCTTTCTGGTATGCATAACTTGAATTCTCAGGGGGAAGAAAAATTCAGAAGAATTATTCAGCGTGAGATGAAAAGTTGTTGATTTACGTGGCATGAATTAGGGGGAAGCTAATTCAGAAGCTTCTCCTTAACCAGAAGTGTATGGGTTACTTAGCTCGTGCCGTTACAGTATTTCTTCTACAAGTTACCTTAAAGATGAGTCGTTTTGAAGACGAAGGCCTCAGAAGACTTCATCAGCATTGGATGCTTCATGAAAGCTCTTGTTCTTAATTATTTTGTACTTGATAGGTAGAATATTGTAAGGAATTCTACACGTCGTCCCATGGGGGAAGATTGTTGGAAACTCACTTTATGTGACGACATTTAAGAATTCCCGTTAGTTATCATAGTCACGCACATTTGGACTAGACTAGGCTCTTTGTAAAGTGCGTGACTATATATACCCCTCCTTAGCTTCCAAGGAGGGGTGTTGATTGTTATTTTATTCATTTGGGAATACACACATTTTACTCTCAACCTCTCTTTCTCTCTCTCTAAGCCAACAATGGCTTCCACCACCACTTACCACCACATTAGACCACCGGATCCGATTTAGCTTTTCTACATGTATACATAATTGTTATTTTTATAAAGTCATTGGACAAGAGTGTAAGACAAGTATTATTTGTCTAGGTTTCCGTGATTGAAGCACGTACCGTACATCCAAATCGCCGATAACCGCCTTCCCACATCAACGTGAGTTCATAGCCTCGCACTCTTTTAAATGTTTTTATGAAATGTTTTATAAACCCGTGAGGGAGATAACATGTTAGTTTTTATAAAGTAGGACACTAGTTGTCCCGATTGTCTGTTTATTGATTTGGACCCGAATGATTGTATGACCCGATGAATGAGTATATGACCCGATAGATGAAATGAAATGGATTATTAAAGTTAGGTTATGTCACTAAAAGTCCCATTAGCATGAATTGTGAACTACCGGGATTTGGTAGACGCTTATGCATATAATAGTACTATTTGGGGACGATCACCCCAGTTCGCGCCTTGACGGTTGATCCCCGTCGTGCCACATTGATTGGTAAGCGAATTTATGTATGAGAAGATTTACACAAGCGTGATTATTGTGACGACACGCTAATTTAGATGGGCAAATTGAGTTTCGGGCTAGCTACCCGTTGTTGGTTATAGTAAGGTAACAATGTCATGCGGCTTATAATAATCTAAATAACGAAATACTGCTATACGCACTGAATTACAATGAATTGCCTGACTAGCAATACGGGGTCTTATTATTGATTTTATGTTCGTGTTTTGGTTTTACATAACCATATTCATATAACGGTTTTTATATAACTTTATACAACGTTATAAAACGTATTGTATGATGTTTTTACGACTTTGGTTCGTATAATGATTTTGAAGGCAAAAGCCTATATTATGATTTTTGATAAGGATTTGTATAAAATGACTTTGGCTATTTTATGGCCTATTACAATGATTTGTACAAAAATGATTTTCAGTAATAATTATATAACGATGATATATTATGTGGATCCCATTGATCGTTAGACTCAATGGTTATGAACCATTATATCTAGGTTGATCATCGTTCATATGATAACATAGCGGAAAAGAACAATGATCATAACAAGGTGTTTAGGCACAAGACACATAAAATACTCAACGATTGTTCATTATATTAATAACAAACAACCACTAGACGTGTATACATTGAATCCTACGTCTAGTGCGACACACACTTTAGGTTTACATTGTGAATGAATAATATGAATAAAACCTAAGACTCTTGTTCCTTTTATAGTGGAAGGAACAGAATCTACAAGAGATCAAATCAAATAAACATCTAAATATTCTATTTAGATAAACTATATATTGTGTATATCATAAATAATATACTCAATATATTCCCTAAATAGAATTCTCCATCAGCGTGTAAACATCTGTCAGCGTCTCAACACTTTCCGTCAGCGTCTCAACTAGCCGTGTCAGCGGCTTTGACAAACGTCTTGATGTTTTCTTCGTTTTGAGTTTCTGCCACATCAACTCATATAATTTTAGACCCAACAATCTTCCCCTAGTTGATGTCGGCAAAACTCTTTGTATCTCTTGTAAGTTGTACATGATCTTCAAATTGCTTCCCCTCAAGGGTAGCATGCGTATCTTCCCCTTTTTGTCACATCAACAAGGAAGTAAACAATGTATGCAATCTTTGAAGATTCTCCAAAAGTAGGCTCTGTGTAATGATCTTGAAGAAAAATAAATAAAGTATTCTTGATGTAGAAGTAAAATAACCCAATCTTATGTTCCATGTCTTGTTTATCCATGTGATGAAGAACTTATACCAGATTGAGAAAGAATATAAGTAGACCTCGATCCCTTGTCAATATTCTCATCCTTTGTGAGACACTGAGCACGATAATGTAACTCCTTCAAGTGTTTATGACAAGTCTTCGTCACCAACCATGTAAAGCACGAACAAGTTATCTTTAAAGTGTGAGTGTCACAGGAAACACCACGACTTTAAGATATGATAGAACACAAACTCGCGAAAATCTTCTTCAATCATCAAACTTACCATAAGAATTATTCCCCTTAAGCTAACACCTCTTCATGACGAATTTGAATGAAATAACATCTTCATACCATATGTAAAAGTGTTATGCTGGATAACTCTTTTGCAAGGCTATCCCGATTACATAGTTTAAATATCCATCAAATTCCCACGAATAATTGCTAACTCGCTTTAAAATCATTAATCTATTTAAAAATATCCGAGCCATAAATATCATCATGATATTCGAAATTAAAACGGAGATTCCATGTACCTTTGTGTGTATTTTCCTCCCTTTTGTGTGCTTAAAACGTACCCATTTTCTCAAACAACAACTATTCCTTTTGTTGTCCAATATCCTTCACTGTCCAAGATATCAACACTGTGTGTTGTCCAATATCGGACAACACTTATCAGCGTTGAAAAATGTATATATCGGACAACAAGTGTCAGCGCTTCCCAACAGCGCTTAACTTATTCCTGTCAGCGCCAACTTTGTACCTGTCAGCGCCTGGCCATCAGCGTCTCATCCATGGCTTGTCAGCGTCACACCAACATCTATCAGCGTCACACCAACATCTATCAGCGTCTAAATAACTCCCATCAGCGGCTAATTGATCTAGGGTTTTATAAACCCTAAATCATTATTTCATGTGAAAATCCATAAACTGCAGTGAACTTCGACAGCGAATAACTTCTTCATAAACGCTCAGATCGAAGATCCCTTCGGTCAGATCCTAGAAATAAGTGTCAAGAACCTACAGATCAAATTTCACGACGATCCAACGGTTAACGAAGGAGAAATCGCGTTTTTACTATTACTGTTCACAGAAAACAGCATATGACCCCTGCTGACTTTGACGCTTAATAACTTTTTCTTGGGGATAGATCTCGACAATCCCTCCGGTGGATATCTAGATATATGTATGTAGAACACACATATAAAATTTCGTGGCGATCCAACGGTTCAATAAAAAGTTATGCCCTTCTGAATGCTGCTGCGCACACAAAAACGTCCAGAAAAACCCTAGACGGATTTTTCTTTTCTTCTCGAAACACGAACACCTTGTTGGTCCTAGCATCACGAGCCACGAGGCTCTGATACCAATTGTGGATCCCATTGATCGTTAGACTCAATGGTTATGAACCATTATATCTAGGTTGATCATCGTTCATATGATAACATAGCGGAAAAGAACAATGATCATAACAAGGTGTTTAGGCACAAGACACATAAAATACTCAACGATTGTTCATTATATTAATAACAAACAACCACTAGACGTGTATACATTGAATCCCACGTCTAGTGCGACACACACTTTAGGTTTACATTGTGAATGAATAATATGAATAAAACCTAAGACTCTTGTTCCTTTTATAGTGGAAGGAACAGAATCTACAAGAGATCAAATCAAATAAACATCTAAATATTCTATTTAGATAAACTATATATTGTGTATATCATAAATAATATACTCAATATATTCCCTAAATAGAATTCTCCATCAGCGTGTAAACATCTGTCAGCGTCTCAACACTTTCTGTCAGCGTCTCAACTAGCCGTGTCAGCGGCTTTGACAAATGTCTTGATGTTTTCTTCGTTTTGAGTTTCTGCCACATCAACTCATATAATTTTAGACCCAACATATTAATGGTTTTATTGAACTCTATGAATTCACTCGGTGTTATCGCTGACCTTTTCTTTTAACATGTTTTATCTCAGGTACTTGAAGGTAATTCTCGGGAAGACATCAAGGATTCATGGCCCACACTTAAATATTAATTTCCATTCAAATGCTTTGTAAAACCTGTATAAAATACAATGACTTGGGACCTATGTAAATTTGATATTTATAATTGGAAATGCTTTATTATTAAACGACGCGATTTTTAAGCGTTGTCTATGATGTGAGTAATGTGCTATCCCGTAACACCAACGAGTCTTCCGCTGTATTGAATTGTGTAAATTTGGGGGTGTTACAGTTTGGTACCAGAGCTCTCGTTATAGAGAACGAAAGATTTTTAAAACCAAGGTTTTGAATAAAACATTTCAAAATCTTTTAACTATAAACATTTTTCTAAAAATGTCTAAAAATCTTTGGACTATAACGGTGCCGAAGAATTCCCGAGTTACCGACAAGGCCAGATTGAGAAGTGTTATTTTAATATATATATAACTTGGATTATATATATATATATATATATATATATATATATATATATATATATATATATATATATATATATATATGATATAATTTTATTACATGATTGTTTGATGATTATTTTGATATTTATACGAGGTATTTATACGACGTAGATTGTCACAAGGAACCCTAAATCCCCTAGTAAATTAATCGAAGTTATTCTCGTAGGAATTCTAGCTATCCTAGATCTAAACCAAGTTGTGGATATTTATGATCCCAACAAAATGGTTGATACTCGTAGGAATGTAGATATTAGTTGATTGTGAAATTGAAGAAGAATTGGCGAGACTAAAACTGATATCGATGTCATGACGATGTTTCCTTATAGAGTGGAGTTTGACAAAACCTTACCACCTAGAAAGATGTCATCCGATTCGTTGTCACCCAATTCTTAAATTTGAGAATCGAAAGGGCGAATGTTGCACTTGAGGCTGTCAATGGAACCATTACCCAAAAGCCTCATGCCACAAGTACCTTTCCGAGAAATCTAATTGAATGTGTGAGTCATTTCATACTAGTGACTTATTTGATAATTATTGTTGTAAGAGCTATAGTATTGGAAATTAAGTGTTGATCATATTGAGCTTTTATTACCCTATTAAGGTCTAAGAATAAGGTTGAAAGTATTGGAAAACGAGGTAGGATATTGCATTGAGTATAAGTTGGTTGAAACTTGAATAAAGTAAAATTTAACTTGTATGGAATATGAGATTGTTAAGTGGAAGTCGTTAAGTCCTGTGATTGAATTATAAGGTTTTAAATGATTGTTAGTTCGTATTAAGGGTTGTTCCTAGGCCATTGTCCAATGACGAGGATGCCCAGTGTCCAACAAATAAATTGAAGAAATCTTCTTCTGAATTGGGACCGATGGATCTTTCGGGACAGGTGGGACACCTAATGACTCTTGTAGATTAGTATTCATCTTGGTATCTTTTAAAAATAATCCCTAACTTAACTGAGACATCAGTTGGTAGGATGAGTTCTTGGAATTGTATGACATAGTGACACATAATGTGTTACGGTACAGTTTTGACTTGTTTGTGATTAATGAAAAGACTACCTTTGATTGCTAAATCCTACATGTATTGATGTTATCTATCCTTTATTGCTTCATCCTAATGTTCGCATTAGTGATGCAACCGTTGAACAAGTACTCATCTCGATTTGAGTTACGTTGTGGATTATTCTTTTTGAGTGCCATCGAGGTCATGAACCTCATGATTATTTAGCTAAACTCATTTCCTGATATATTGTAGTTAGTTCTTGGTGAACCACTTTTCATCACTCTTTTGAAGATCACTCATTGTTTTTATAAGATAAAACAGTATCCCTTGAGAAAAATTGAATTTTCATCACTATAAGGATTATTCAAGTGAGATTTATAAGTGATCATTATTGAAATATAGTTGATTATGAAGTACCTTGGAAAACTTAATTGTTTTCATAACAAAGAAAATCTTTGTAAATTTATTTTTAATTCTTATTTAAGAATTAAGCATGAAAATGTTTTTATTATAAATATGATAATAAAATTTTGACGAACTGAGTATTGCATCGTTAATCTTGAAATTGTATATAGTTGCGCGCCTACATACAATTTGGAATGGACCATGCAAGGCTGATTAGTAGTCACCTTAAAACTGAATGATAAACACTACATTTTCTTTGAAGATTGTGGAAGATTAAATTTTATGAGATCTGCAAGAAGTAAAAAATAGGGACATAGTGTTAGGGACACCTACATATGTGCCTGTATCATCTATTCTTCTGAGTCGAATTTACTCATCTGTGGAAATTGTCTTATTTGACAATTGACAATTCTTTCTTGTCCAATTCTCCCGTAGTGAGATTCTTAGGAAACGTATCTGATTACCGAGTGTTGATACCCGACTGGATGTATCGACGTTCCTATCATTTCTTTTGATTTGATTTCATTTGAATGACCTGGGTAACGATCCGAGGAGCTTTCGAATGTGTACTCAAATTATGAAAACATGGGATATATTCATATTCGTTAAATGTTTTCGTCTGTATCTGATTTGAAATCCTCTCGCGTAGATCATGCGTTAACCTTACTCTTTTTAAGGTTAGTTACGTATCCATATATCCTTGAATTTGTGAAGGATTTTGAGTTATTACTAGCCTTTTGAGAAGTTCACATCTTATCAACGGTAATGAAACTGGAAAGTAGATAGTGCCACTAGAATGGATTGATTGATTATGACATGACGATATTGTCTTAATTGATGGGAACTCGAGTAGAATTCCCCCAAAGGATAAGATGTTGATTATCAAAAGTGATCTAAATAATTCTTGATGGATGACCATATCCTGGATTTTAGACTTGAAATTATACCGTGAATGGTTGTGAACTAGTCATACACCTTGTATAGAAAGAACTTAAAGTAAATGTATTAAAAGATGATTTTGTTATCTGAAACTTTAAGAGGTATTTGTTGGTGAATTACCTAGACTTCCGCCATTAAGGAAAGTTGAATTTGGGATTGATTATATTCCCGGTGCTGCACCTGTGACATGTGCACTGTACATCAGCACCATCTGAATCGAAACGATTACCGTACAACTGAGAGAGTTGTATGAGAAGACTTTTATTCTACCAAGCTCGTCATCATGAAGAGCTATGGTGTTATCATTCCTTATGTTTATTTATTACCGTGAACTAAGTAAATTGACGATTAAAATCTATATCCACTACCCAAGATGATAGATTGTTCGATCATTTACAAGGTTCTAGAGTATATTCAAAAATTTGATCCACGGCATGGTTATCATCAATTTCGTGTCCGCGAAAAAGATTATCTATTCCAATCACTACATCCAGAACTTGTAATGAACATTATGAGTTTCATGTTATGTCGTTTGGATTGACCAATGCACATGTAGCATTCATAAATTAGGTGAATCACGTGTGTAGGCTGTAATTTGATAAATTCATGCTTGTGATCATTAAGGACCATTTGTTTGTTTCTAAGAATAGGAAGGAGTTAATAATTATTTACAGACTGCCCTGAATCGGCCGAGTAATGAAAACTTGTACCTCGAATAATTAACATGTGATTAACGGTTTAATCCTTTACATTATTTGACCGTGTGATTAATAAGATAATGGAATCTATATTGACTCTTCAAAAATTAAGAGCCCTTTTAAGACATTTGATTTTACCAAAAAGAAATGGAAATATGTTTTGACAGATATTTTATCAAAGAAATTTTTAAGGGATTATTTTCTTATACACAAATCATTTAACTAAACTCCTGTTTAGGGGTAAATGTTCGTGTATACCTCAAGAAAACCTAAAAGGGATTGAGGAAACCATTTAAACCATGACTTGAAATTTGAAACGACAATTTTTGCTTTTCAACTAAGAAATTTTTTACCAAAAATAAACGAAGGTTTTTCGAACATTTACGGATCAGACTAATTATTTCCGATAAATCAACAAAAATTGTGTTAATTAAATTCATATTTATTTTGAACATTTTCATATAATTGGACAAACTGAGAAAATTTAAAACCTTTTTGCGTTTACGTTTCATAAAAAAATTAAATATTTTTTATTTAATTACTTGTAATAATTATCGACGCTTTAAACGTCAGATTGAGTAAAACAGATAAAAATAACAGTCGAGACGAAACTAAAACTTAGAAAACATGAAGAAAGAAATTCTGAGTGAAGTTTGGTTATGATATTTATTTCATCGAAGAAAGGTGAACGTAATTACTGACACATTATATAGAAAGGATAAAGAATCACTTAGGATTTATTCTTTAATAATGACTGTGCAAAATAAATTGCCGAACAATATAAAAATAAACGATGTTTGTAAAAAAGATAATATAGATAATAAAAAGGGGTTCACGGCTAATGTGAACCATTAGAATTTAGAAGCCGATGGCGTTAAATGTTTTAAAGGCCACTTGTGGTTGCCTAAATATCTCATAAGATTAAGTATTCTATTCATGTCATTCTGATTAAATGTATCTGTACCTGAAGAAGTTTTACTAATGACAAATTATGAAGGCATACATCGCCTCACACATTAGTAAACCTCTAACTATTGCAAAGGTCATCATCTGAATTTGATTCGATTTGGGTCATCGTCGACAGACTGACTAAATCTACTAATATCATTTCCGTTAATGATAGATTCTCGATGAAGAAATTGACTCTTTTATATTTAAAGGAGTTGTGTAAACATGGTGTTCCTGTATCGATCATCTCTATCAAGATCCTCGCTTCGCATCGAATTTCTAGAGATTTGCTCAGAAGTCATTGAGAACGAATCTTGATGAGAGTACTGTACCACCCCAATCGAAGGGACGAGGTAAAGTAACGATACAAAGTACTATAAGTGTTGTTTTATGCTTGAATGATTGACCTTTGGTAACGAACCGTATAATCATTGTCCTTTGGAGAGATAATCATTGATAATTATAGTATTAGGATCGAGATCGAATCTTGTGAGGCTCTATATTAGAGCATCTGTAAGTAGGAGTTGGGATGAAGACATCCAACATACACCCATTGTGAATTGGACATGTCTTTTAGGTTTAAGGTTTCCTATGATGGCGAACCTAACCTTACAAAATACTCGACCCGCGAGACTTGAAATGATTGCTGAAATTAGGATTTGATTAATGACTGCCGGTAGTGGGCAGGAGGTTATGTGAATATGAAATGTAGACCCTGAAGTGTAGAATGGGTAGTGAAGTTATGCCAAAAATTTTAACCTTGGAAAAATGAATTAATGATCTGAAAGATCATGGGAAGTAAGTCCCCGTTATATGGGACCATTGAGATGATATAAAGGTTGGTTTGAAAGGCATATAAGCTGGATCTACCCTATGACTTCAAGGGTTGCGTGAATTATGTTTCATAAATCGAACTTGATAAAATGTCTATCAAGTGAAAGTCTAACTATTCCTTAATGAAGTTTAGATCGGCAAAAAGTTGCATTCATCAAAAACCCGTGAAAATCATGGATAGAGAAAGTAAGTCAACAATAAGCCTGATCTTATTCCCGTGGTTATATTTGGTGAAACTTGCGTATTGTAATGGATTACACTTGTGAGAAAAGACCGAATGTGGAGGAAGTACCCACATGGCTTTAACTCTATAAGAAGCGAGTAGTAAGATGAGATGATCTTTGAGGACAAACATCCTGTTTAGCGGTAAATGCTGTGACAATCCGTCAATTTATGGTTGATATTTTATTCTCAAGTGTTATTTAAAAACATTATTTTAAATGTTATATTATGAACTCACTTATTTTTTGGGAAGAAATTTGGATTTACGTCTTGAAGTAGCATCGACTACGTCTAAACTGGAGGATTCTACGTTACGTGCTTACGTTTACATACACCGTTTTGGTGACAGTCCGACATTTCAAGAAATAAATTTATCCGTGAATATTATTTTGAGATTTTAAATTTGTGTTGGTTCATAAACTCACAAATTTACGAGAAGAGATTAGGACTTACGATTATAATTTAACGTCCTTTACGACTAAACCGGAAACCTTAGGATTACGTATTTACGTTTTCGGACTCCATTTTTGATGAGACAATTTTTATTAGATTCGTTTTGTGTCGTTGATTCATAATTTATAAAAACGTTTTTCGTAAAACGACCCGTGGGCACGCAAATCGAGGAAACTAGAATCGAGGAGTACCCGTAAATAATTGGGGATGAGACAAAACCACTTTTGCCCCACCCCCACACATGGGATGGTTTAAAACTAGCTACTTACACCTTAGGTGTCAAGCTTACAAAGTAAGCAAGACACATGTCTTGCTTAACTTTGCAAGCTAACTACACACCAACAAAACCACTAGCACCAAAACCATTTCTCACACACATACATGCAAACCACTCAAAAATCCTCTCACCCTCTCTTATTTTCGTCCCACTCTCACCAAAAACACCATCATTTGATCAATTTTAACCATGAAATCATGTGTTATTCACACATATGATGAAACCCTTTTGAAGCTCTATAGATTGGTGGTGATTTTAACATCCAAGGAGACGATTTGGTGATTTTCAAGGGCTGATTTCTACATGAAGTTTACAAGTATTGGTGGCCATGAAGATTGGTGTTGATCTATCACAAGTTCTTCCATCAAAATCCAAGCCTTGATGAATACCTACACAATCTTGGTGGTATAAAGATTGTTCCTCCTATCCTCTTGTTATTTTTATTATGTAATATTGTAATTTCCTTATTTATGTATATGTATATGATGATGAATGATGATTAAAAATATTATGTGGGGATTTGGTGTTGATAGATTTGATAAACATGGGTAAAAAGATGGAAAAACCACATGTAAAAATGGTTAAATCATGGCTAGATTAGGAGGCTGTATAAAACAGTGAATACTCTTATGATAAACTGATAAAATGGCTTGGATAAATTAATATACAGTAAGCTATGAGTCTTATACACATGTAAGAGTTGGCCATGCAATGGAATCATCAAAATGAGTTAGATATGATCAAAACAAGATGAGTGTGCTAATCTGAATAGTCTGTTTTGTAGGGACTGTTAAGGATAGTTAGACATAGAATGACCAGTAGCTATAACTAACTTAATTGTATCAAATAATATGAAGTTCATGCCATCCAAAAATGAGCTTCTAACTTATTGTAAAACTCTAGATATGATAAAAATGGTGAAGATGAAACTAAAAATCAGATTTTGAAGAATTAATGTTTAATACTATTATATAAGCACTCAAATAATATAGTATAAAATGTGAAATTAAAACCCACTAACTTATGAATTTCATTTATATAAATATACATAAGGTTAAATAAATGGACACTTTATAAAAATGGCAGTTGAATAAGATTTATAAGCTATAAAAACTATAAACATGATTTTTACGACTTTTTCGGCTATTACCGTAAAATTAACGTTTTTCGCCAATTAAAACTTAGACGATCAAACCCGTCTAATCTAAAGTTTTTAAAAGTCATATACTGATATATAAGTACCTAATATAAGTAAAAACCGATAAATCCGAACTATATGACATACGGACAATAACGAGCTAAGTTAGCATATTGGACTAATAATTTAACTAAATAAGTTAAACACTTATAAAAATTACTTATTGGGCTTAACTCATTTGGGCCCAACATGTAAAGTATAAATACAAATAATACAAGTATAAAATGGATTAATACAAGTTAATGGACTTATAATAGGCTTATTGGACCTAAAACATGTAAATAGGTAAAACTAGTAAACTAGTATAAAAGTTATCAACACATAACACTAAAATGAGTAAACGAGAATATGTAAACCCACTTGATCATCATATATATAAAATCATCATATGTATACATAATTGTTATTTTTATAAAGTCATTGGACAAGAGTGTAAGACAAGTATTATTTGTCTAGGTTTCCGTGATTGAAGCACGTACCGTACATCCAAATCGCCGATAACCGCCTTCCCACATCAATGTGAGTTCATAGCCTCGCACTCTTTTAAATGTTTTTATGAAATGTTTTATAAACCCGCGAGGGAGATAACATGTTAGTTTTTATAAAGTAGGACACTAGTTGTCCCGATTGTCTGTTTATTGATTTGGACCCGAATGATTGTATGACCCGATGAATGAGTATATGACCCGATAGATGAAATGAAATGGATTATTAAATTTAGGTTATGTCACTAAAAGTCCCATTAGCATGAATTATGAACTACCGGGATTTGGTAGACGCTTATGCATATAATAGTACTATTTGGGGACGATCACCCCAGTTCGCGCCTTGACGGCTGATCCCCGTCGTGCCACATTGATTGGTAAGCGAATTTATGTAGGAGAAGATTTACACAAGCGTGATTATTGTGACGACACGCTAATTTAGATGGGCAAATTGAGTTTCGGGCTAGCTACCCGTTGTTGGTTATAGTAAGGTAACAATGTCATGCGGCTTATAATAATCCAAATAACAAAATACTGCTATACGCACTGAATTATAATGAATTGCCTGACTAGCAATACGGGGTCTTATTATTGATTTTATGTTCGTGTTTTGGTTTTACATAACCATATTCATATAACGGTTTTTATATAACTTTATACAACGTTATAAAACGTATTGTATGATGTTTTTACGACTTTGGTTCGTATAATGATTTTGAAGGCAAAAGCCTATATTATGATTTTTGATAAGGATTTGTATAAAATGACTTTGGCTATTTTATGGCCTATTACAATGATTTGTACAAAAATGATTTTCGGTAATAATTATATACCGATGATATATTAATGGTTTTTATTGAACTCTATGAATTCACTCAGCATTATCGCTGACCTTTTCTTTTAACATGTTTTATCTCAGGTACTTGAAGGTAATTCTCGGGAAGACATCAAGGATTCATGGCCCGCACTTAAATATTAATTTCCATTCAAATGCTTTGTAAAACTTGTATTAAATACAATGACTTGGGACCTATGTAAATTTGATATTTATAATTGGAAATGCTTTATTATTAAACGACGCGATTTTTAAGCGTTGTCTATGATGTGAGTAATGTGCTATCCCGTAACATCAACGAGTCTTCCGCTGTATTGAATTGTGTAAATTTGGGGGTGTTACATCCGGGTGTATCATTCCCCACTCCTTCGAATCCACCTTGCCCTCAAGGTGATGTCTTGAAAAGCACACTTGATTCCGGGGTCCCATATCCTAATCATACAGCAACCTCGCCTTTCACCGCCGCGGTTAATCTGCCTTCGGCTAAAACAAGCAATGCCCTTTTTCCTCTTCCTCCTTCTGCTACCTTGGACATAACACAATACCCTTCTTTTGCCTACCGTTTTCCACACCCTAATACTCCTCACAACTTCAAAATCCACCTTGCCCTTAAGGTGATATGAAAAATGTGCCGATAGGGAGTCCGACATCCATTCCCACGCCTTCGGTTGCACAAATTTGTGGATGCACCCATTATCCATGGACCCGTGAATATCACCTATACCAATTCTTTCCCATAACTGACGAACTCGCGAACTTTCATGAGCGACCAAAGAAGTAACCCCATTGTCCCCTAATTCCTCGTTTAGATTAAAATTTGTTTCATCCAAACAATCATCAAAACTACCACCTCCAACCTCTTCCACACTCTCTATATTACCTGAAAATTGGCCAAACTCACTGCAAACATTCATGCCTTCCATATTACTCTGACCAATATCAAAAACACAGTCTAGTACGCCACTAACCTCATCAATACCCATATCTTCATCATCAGACAAGGACCCTTTTATCACAGGTGAAACTTCTTCACTTGGCCATGATAGAACGGTATCTAGTTTCTCTTCTTCAACATTCAGCCCTTTCCCTACAATTGCCTCAAAATGCGTCTCCATTATACGGGCTAAGGAAAAAGTTTCCCCTAAAGTCGTAGGGCCTGACCTTGAGAGTGCGCATTGTATGAGCGGTTTAAGTCCACATATATAAAAGTATATAAGTAAATCCGTAGACATCTTCGTAACTCTATATGCAAGTATAACAAACTTACTCTCATAATCGGCCACCGTACCCTTCTGCAAGAGCTTAGATAACGCGTCCCAATCCCTATTGCCTGATGTCATAGCAACCGAAAAACAATAATACACAAAAAATATTTTTTTTTTATATTTTTTTCGGATGAACAGTAACCTCGGATGAACAGTACCGTGAATAGTCCGAATGAACAGTAGCCGCCGTGAACAGTAGCCGCCGGTGAACAGTACTTTTTTTTATTGGAATCTTAGATCGCAAAACCCCCAACGAGTTGAGGGCTCTCAATGAAAGCACCAATTGATACGACCCTCGCGGGTAGTATCGGGATAGGGCACCACTATAGCGTGTGTTAGCTCCGTGAGAAAGAGAGACAAGAAGATTTATAGTTTGTTTGATTAACTTTGATTGACTGGTTACATTCATAACATTGACCAGTATTTATAAAACATAAAAATAAAACCCTAATCATAGATAGATGATAGTAATGGCCCATTCGGCCCGACCCACACAACCCCCGGGTGTATCATAAAGCCTATTGAGGTAATTACTTATAAAATAAATGTAGAAAATCTTAGTAAATAAAGCATATCAAACCCTCGCTTTTAGTTGATGTTTAAAAAGTATTTAACGACATCTCGCTCAAGTCTTTTGAGTGGATTCTGAGAAGGGCCAAGAAAACCAGTTTCTCGATGGAGTAACGTATATAATTTTTGACACAGGACAATATTTTTCGTTTCTATTTATAACCTATAAAACTACTTCATCAAAAAAGATTAAACTTTATGTAAGTAACAATTGTAGGTAGTATAAACATTTTTAAAAAGAAATATTAGTGCAGCCGGAGAAAAAGTGAATCGAACCAAACTTTTTTCACCGGTACAATTAACTTCTTGATTTTACCCTTATGATACTTGTATTTGTATTAGGGGTAAAACAACTTACACACAATCTAATAAATTCTTGAAATAATTTAAGATGTCACGCTTTTTCTTTTTTTACACCCACTAAATGAAAATTTCCGATAATGTCGTATGCAACTTATACGATTTGTTCAAAAATCTAAAAATTGTACTTTATTTTGTATGACACATGTCACGGAATAGTACATTTGTGTAAGAGTATGTAAGAAGTTGTCTTGATTTAACTTCGTTGTATTTTTTATGCGACTTGTATTAAAAAATATTTTTTATTAACAATAAATAAATAAAAACCATTTTAATTTATTTCATTTTAATTTTATTTTTATGTAAATTGTATCTTTTCTTAAAAACGATTAGACATTTGTGTAAGATTTCTTTTGACAAAAATTAGGCGTAATGTTATGCGACTTGTACGAATATAAATATAATTAAAAGTAGTAAGAATAAAAGTGCAAAAGTAGGTGTGTGTAAGCAGTGGCGGACCTAGGACGATATCTAAGGTGGTTCCTATGAGATGATAAAGTTAAGGCGTTAAAAAGTCAAAGGGTCAATAAATCGGGTTAATTTAAAAGTTCAACCAATTAATGAAACAGGTTATATTAACTCTTATCAATTACGGAGTACAACGCAACACGCTAATCAAAACAACGAAAACTTCATAAAAAGCCGTGTTCGGTATCCAACAATCCAACAGTAATATACAGATTTGGCTCTTTTAACGTGTTACCATCCTACGCAATTGATTTTTTTTTTAATTCATGCTCACGTTTTAACATTCACATGTATATGTTTAATTAACATTTCTTATTTACTTAAGTAAGTAGTACTTTTTTTTTAAATATCCATATTTAACTTTTTTTCATCCTTGGTTAAACATATAGGAAGTACTACATAACATATTACAACCATTCTTTTCTAACATTACGAGCATTTTCCCACTAATAGACTTTTGTAGAAATGAGAAAAAAATGATACAGGTAAGGATAGTATTGATATCACTAATTCACCATAGTCGTACGCTTTAGTCAATAGTGCATGACTGCATGCTTTGGGCCAATACACACTTTCTGAAACAAAAAAGAAATACTATATTTTTTAACAACTATTTATTGTTATAATATTCAAGAAGTTGACCAAGACATTTATTTGTCTTCTTCACTTCTTTCTATCTTCTTCACTAGCACCACTGTAACTATCTTTAATCTCCGGCAAATTTGGTTTCCTTGTTTCTCCATCTTTCTTTTTCTGAAATTTAAATCTAAGGTGGTTCTTCGTATATTTCTAAGGTGGTTCCTAAAAAAAGTTCTATATCATTTACAAATGATTTTTTTTTCCAAGGTGGTTTCCGGGCACCACCTAGTTTACACCTATGTCCGCCCCTGTGTGTAAGAGTTTATTTTATGCGACTTTTATTTAATTTTCATGCGAGTTTAATTTTAATAATTTAAAAAAATAAATAATTTTTTATAAAAAAGTTTTAATAGTTTTAATAATTTTTAAAAAATGCTTTTATTTATAAAAAGTAAAAGTAATTTTTTTAACAAAAATAAAATTTTATATAGTCTTTTATTTTAAATACTTTAACAAAACATATTTATTTTTTAAAAATACATTTTATATAAAAGTTTTTAATAAAAAATTTTATTTTTTATAAAAAATTATACTTTATAAAAAATAATTTTTTAATAAATAAAAAATTTTAATAAAAAATATTTTTATAAAAAATATTTTTTAAAAAGTTATTTTGTTAAAATAAGATTTTTACAAAAGATTTATTTTTTATAAAAAATTATTTTGTATAAAAATAATTTATTGGTCTTTAACAATCTATTGCTCTGCATCACAATTAACAAAAAAAATCAGAAATCGAATCATTAGCGAGAAATAGCTCACGTAGATAAGCATTTAGAAATATATATAATAGAATAAAGAACATAATCTACACAGCTACTATAATGAGAATCGTCTCTAACACAAATTGCTACTGAAGTCAAATTGTCGCATGAATAAATAAATTAAGGGCTGAGTCAAACATAAAAATTAAGGGCTGAGTTCAACAGAATTAGACTTGTGACTCATGTAAACGATTAATAAGTCTTTTAATTCCTTGATTGATGCTTCGTTCTTTCATCACTCACTTGTGGTTGATTTTGTAATATGTGGGTGTCGGTCCTTTTAGTATTTTTGGCTCATTGCATACGGGGCTAATAAAATTAATTTTCATGTAGCATCTGATATTGTCTAAAACCGGTTCTGGCTCGCCGTATTTGCAAAACAAAACGATTGTTAAGTCATCATTTGGGCCTTGTCAATGATGGCTCCTGCTTATTTGCTGGTTGGATACACAAAAGGAAAACTGTAGACCAGCTTATCATACTCAGTTTACATGACGTTCAAAAACCACAAAGAAGTCCATACCATAGATACCAGTAGAAGGATCATACCTGTAATCAGAAAATGTTATCATATAACACATGTCATCAAAGACGGAAATTTCAGCTCAACTACATTAAATCATTTTTTTTCTTGATGGATCACAGCAGGAGTCCAATCAAGTATAACAGCTAATTTGGAAGTCAATTTTAGTTGACATTCTCTAATAAAACTGTTTCCCGAAGTCAAAAAATACATAAAATCCGCCTAAATTACTTTACTAATGCATGTCGTTAAGTTACATGCAGATCATGAAAGGTGGAAATTAGATTACGTATTCACGGATTATCCTAACTTAAGTGACTAAATCAAAATTTGACCCGTTTAAGTCACCCCATACATAGTCTGCCACCCAAAACTAAAGTCTAGCCTATTTGTGAGAAGAGTACCTGAATTTATCTATGTAGATCATTTGGGTGAACCAATATAAGTAAACATGAACAGAACTTTAAAGACGATCAAGTGAAGGAAACAATGACTTACTTTATACAAATATCAATGTCTTCCTGAATACCAAACCCAAAGCAACCAGTGTCACTAACGTTGCGTCTCAATAACTCATATTCCTTGACCTTCAACCAACTTTACAGAAGCTTCATTGCCTTGTCTCCCTTAACGGTTGGTTATTGTCAGTATGTTGTGTAGCATAATTATACTTCAATGTCTGGTGGTTTCAGTTTCGGCAGCAAGTCGCTAAACACTTTTGGTTCTGGCGCTTGTCGTGTCGGATCATATTCTTGGTGGTCGTGGTGTAGGATTTTGGTATCAATGAAACTAATTATAGCACTCTTTGATACAATTGCTTAGTTAGTTCTCATATGCAAACCCATTTTTATGTCACTATCAGCTTACATTTAGATATGTGAATAAAGAGTGTAAGATATTAGTTATAGGGAGTCACTTATTTATATAAAGAAATGGTTAACGTTACCATTTATGGGTCGGTAGTCAACATCGAGTTAAAAACTTGACGCGCCGATAACTACACCATACTTGCAGGCGTTACATCTATCTTTACCATGAATTATCCAATATCATCCTATGCTTTGACCATTTCCCATGCCCTTCATGTCAACAGCCAAAGACTCATCTCCTTGTGGGGCATTAGAATAAGCCTACAAGTTTAGAGTGAGGCGAAAGTCTGATCTTACAAGACGTGAACTGTCATATAGATCATCATGACCTAATTTACAATAAAAATAATATATTTAGACCCAAACTTGCTGCCCAAATGTACATACCCAATACATTTTACCATGCAAGTGGTCTATTCAGTTATGAAACTAAGAACAATTCAGTCCAATCTATAGAAGAAATCAGCACTGATGCGGATGTTATGGGTAAAATGTTATTGTGGCACTACCTTTTCTCACGCCACGAGCATGAAAACACCAATCACAGCTTGTGTTCTAAGCTTAAGTGCTGCAACTGTGCAATTACAGGTAACTTAATCCTACCATAAAATTTGTATCCTGATAAATACTCTCTTCAAAATTAAATATTGTCTCTATATTTGATATGTCGACCAACTTCTTCGCCAACTATATTCTGCATACATATAATAAAACGTAAATTAAAGCTAAACTTCTACTATAAGGACTTATAAATTAACAAATTCTTTCCAATTCGGTAAGTACTTGATCATAAGGATGTCAACTGCGTATCAGATAAATAGAATGTATCGCTGCGGAGCAACAGCCACGTCCGGATCTTATCAGTTAATTTTTTAACTGATCATTCTGTATGCTTTTATTCAATATCACACAAACTCGTTTAAATGCATATTCAACAACCCCATAATTTGATTATAAACCAGTCAGTGAATTGGTGCCCTTCTATGTTTTAAAAATAATGTTTTCGTAATGTAACCTGATGAAAGGATACTGTTATTGGAATTAAACTCAGAGATAAACTCAGAACTACAAAGTAAGTTTCAATCAGAGAAACGTCGGTTCCAAGCCATAAGCAGACTATATAATCTAAAACAAACACTCCCTAAATTATGAAATAGCTAATATTTCCAAAACACTCTAACATGTTTACCTGATTATTGAAACATCAAACAACAAATTCACACCGACTCAAAAACTCATGGTCAAAGTAGATTCAGATTTGTCCTTCCACAGCTACTTCTACCAAGATCTAATTTAATAGAGATCATTCACAGTATGACATCGATAAAATAGAGTAAAATATTATTTGTATCAAAACTTTAGAATCACCTTCTTATTATGTCATAGAATATACTCGTGGACATTGGTTATAGAATCTGATCTTGTAACGCTAATCATAATGTAGGGAGAATCGGTGAAAAACGATAAAGTGCAAACATCAGCCACATATCTCTGCAATCATTTCACCAAGGATAAGTCGTTTTTCAAACAAATATTTATGAAATGCGTTAAAACGGAATGTGAACAAACCATCACTTCATGCACCTTAAGATGTTGTAGTTTAGGGGTGTTTGGATTTGTGTTTTGAAATACATTATTTGGATTTCAAGTCGCAAAAAAACAGCTTTTAATATATGAGTATAGCTTAATGTAATATGAAAGACCAAGCAAAACGTCTCTCCACCCCCTTCAGGACATTTTATGAATTCTGGTGTCTAGACACGTACCTTTAGTTAAAAAATGGCGACTTATGACTCATGATACTGAAAACCAAAGAGGGAAAAGGAAATACGTTTTCCTTTTACTGATCTCACTCTCAGACTTCTTTTTCTTCTTCTAATTTGGTTTATTATAAATATATTATCATTCCATTGCCCTTCTTTTGGAAGTGTTTGTTGCATGCTTCATCCCGTTCTTCTGCAAGTCACGCTCAATATCAAAGCATGTCACGTGGCAATTCAATTGCCCTGAATAGTAGTTTCAGTTCATCGTCAACGTTAATGGGAACTCTAGGATCATTTGTGGTTGTAAGGTAATACCTATCTAACTACATCTCAGCAACTCACGTGCATCAACAAAGATGTCATGAATTACTGAAAGTGCAGAACATATCTTTTGGATAAGTATCGGCCACAAATCAAAATTAGCGCAGAAGTTCATATACAACTCCAAATTTTACATTTATTCCACATTAAAAAAACACTTAAACTTAGAACTGCAGAATCAAAAGATATTTAGAATATACACACACACACACAACAGTTAACTATGATTTGAATAAAAGTGTAAATAATTGTTGTGTACATCTTTCATAATAGTTGTTGGTTCGTCGTTTTTTGTAAATAAATATTTATTTTTCTGTGGTTACTTAAAGTCTTGACGAAATGCTTTATGTGGTAACTTCTATAACAATCTCTGTCAAGTAACTAAGGATATCATCAAATGCCTAGAATGATGGGCAGAAGGTTAGCCATGGCCAATGAAATAATCCAAGATTTGAATGAAATTATAGAGGAACAAACATCTAACGAAATCATATACCTTAGAGTACTTGTTGATGGTGAATGTCCGTTCCCACATGCCAGGCAAAGATGTAAATCTCGTGTGGGTTGCTGGATCAAATATTTTGTGCCCATATGTTTCATTAGATATCACCTACAGAAACGACAACCTTGATGTATTAAGCCTCAATAACCATATAAAAGACATGTTTACCTATAAGTGGGTCATCTTGGGTTACATTATGTATCTTACGGGTCACATAGCTAATATATGCGTAATTAGCAAATGGGTAAAAAGCAAGTGGAAGTGTATTCACCCGATATACTCTACTTATATGTGTAAGAGTCTAACTTAAATTATAAATCAAACTGATTAAAATTATTATTTCATTCAATGCAACTCAAATAAAATGAAGAACTACGATGTGTGTCACTTACTTTATTATGAAGATCTAAAAGTGTGTCCACCGTGAGCTCTTTTTGTAAGTTAGTCACAAGTTCAATTTTTTTAATACATTTACATAACTTGATCAAGATTAGATAAAATGAGAATGTTAGGATACTTGAACTGATATGATATGCTTGAGAGATGTATCAAGTTTCTTTTCTAGGGACTCAAGCTACTTGTACTTAAATCCAAATTGGATAATATAATTTATAGTTTTATAGCATACAAAATCAAACTGATATAGGCAAGTTGTAAAAAACACATTCCAGTCAAGATCATTACATGCAAGCTCTTCACTAATATGATTTATGTTATCCTGAAACTGGATCATCTTCATATCATCTTGAATTGGTTCTTCCAACTGACGATATATTTTTCTTCTTCAGGAGTTCTGGTGTCAATAATAGTATACAGCAAAGAATATAATAATGCATGATACCTTCTATACGGTCTATACAAAAAGCTTTTCATCAAAAGGCCAACTGCTTGTGTGCCTAAGCGGAGCTGCAAAAGGAAGTGCCATAGCTTATATACTCCTGCTTGCTGATTGTATATTAAAATCTTGTAGGGGTTATCTATAACATCAGAGTTGGGAGGATCATCTCTAAAAATTTTAGATACTTCTCAATCGTGTATAAGCAAAATGAAAGTTATCATCGGTATTCAAGTGAATACCTTTTGTTGGTGGTTGGGGGTTGAATCAAAGACAGTCCCGTTTCTAATAACCCAAACAAGTTGTTTCTTTTATAGATCTTTTCAAAGACTACAATAATAGTTTATCAAAAGATGAAAGATCTTTCTTAGAACACACAAACATCAACAACGCTAAAAACTAACCGGCAGGCCCATATAACAATATAGTTTGACTTGTAGGGGCAAGGTTCCTTGTTTGCTTAGAAATTTGATATTCTTTAAATAAACAAAGGCGACACTATCTTGGAAATTATAGAGAAGTGCATACCTGTGAAAATCATGATCAATGTCAACCACACAATGACGTCATCATATAGAGGATTGGTACTACATATAAAGATTGTTTACGAGTCAATATTGGTCCATGAAGCATAATTTACAATTGCACACAGTGATCGGGTAATGGGTTATGGTTTCAATGTAGCTAAAATAACAAAATTCCAGCAATAACCTGCTTATTCACGCCGTAGGGTTCACCAGGTTCACAACTCAAAACTGATTGACATCGATTACAATTTATGACATCGATTGATTAATCACCTGAAATGTTTATAGCATTCAATATATAAATCGGAGAACGCATCTTGGATAGGATGATAAACCATTAATGTCTAAAAAGTACCTGAAAGAAACCAAGTTCTTGTGAAGCCGTCAAGATTGCTTCGACTGCCTTTAAATTAGAAAGGTCTATAACAGGAACCGAATCGCATAAATATAAACGTCAACATACTGGTATTCATCCTCTGAAACTGCAAAACACAAGGAAACAACTAAGGATATGCTCAGTAGTAAAGGGGTTTAAAGCTATACTATCAGAAACCATAGAGTAGACTAATTGTGTGTCTTTATTTTTACCCTTTTTGAAGGTATCATGAAGGTGGCATATTTAGAGATAATTTGGTATTTTTATGCTTAATGATCTTATATATACCACATCTGAAGATAAGGTTTGTAGATGAACTTCCATTGATACCCACAACCTACAAAACAAATCAATTAAAACCACCTCTTAGGTAGAAAAATTATTTACAATGATGAAACATCATTAATCAAAATTATAATATATTCAAAACAATAATATAAAAGATTACGTACCTTTCTTTGATACAAACAGATTAAAATTGTAAAGAGAAAAGAACTTAAGAACACCAAAGCATAAAATTTAAACGTGCATAATGATGGTAAAAGTTACACAAGTGGAAACTCGAAGGTTGGCCAAATGTGGACTCATGTAGCCACTATTTCTGTTAGTATAGCTTAGGGTTTTGAAATATGTTCTCTTCATTAATAAGTTACGTATATTTAGATTTGGATAAATATCTCATAGTATATCTTCTTAAAATTATGGAGTATATCCTGCATATGTACATGGATATATCATTGGCTTTGTTTTTAGAATTTATTAATTCTGTTTTCCATAGAAAAATAAAAAACGTTGTTGGCTTAGTTGGTAAACTTGGATACTTGTTAACCACCAGACCAGTGTTTAATTCTGCATATGTACATATTGAATCGGACCAGGTTCAATAATCAAAACACAATTTCAAAACACGATTTTCAAAACTGCGTTTCCAAAACGCTGTTTTAAAGAATCTGCGATTTTAAATCACCAGAAACGTGAAAAATGGAGAGATTTTAGGAATTTCTAAAATACTATTGGCTAATAGATGCCATGTCACATATGACTGGGATTAGAGCTGTGGTATCAAATCATAGTTATACCTATATATATATATATATATATATATATATATATATATATATATATATATATATATATATATATATATATATATATATATATATATATATATATATATATATATATATATATATATATATATATATATATATATATATATATATATATATATATATATATATGTATATATATATATATATATATCTTTACATTATATATAAGAGGAGGGATATGCCACATCATCTTTTCATTAATCCACGTCAGCAACCATAGTTTCGGGATTTAAAAAGAATTGCTAACAGCCAGATTCGAACATGAAACCTTCGACATTGTCTTTCAATCAATTACAAATCCCGAAACCCTAAAAGGTGTACACCCCGTCTTCTCTATTGATTTCCTCAAACCCTAAAATCAATTACAAGATCTGTATCAATTCAATTAGGATTCAAGTGTACGATTTCATAAAGGTAATTTTTTTATTATTCCCAGTTGTTAATCTTTTTGTGAAACCTCAATTTTCGAATTAGTTTTTTTTTGGTTTTTTTTTAACGGGGATTTTCTTCTTCAACTCGCGCAGGTCTACTGAAGTTTGTAGACCAGAAGATTGCAGCCTTAGCACAAGATGGTTCTCATAGCTTGAATGGTATATTGGAAACTACAAAGGTAGGTTATTGTATATGTTGTTCTTAATGCATCTATTGACCGTTTAGATGATTCTTGACCCGTTGAATAAATGATACTAGATGAAAGTTTAGTTGTTGTGTTATAGATTTGACTTTTGAGGTCAAAGTTGCAACCTTTTTTTTTGTTTTTGGTTGATAAGCGGACAGAATATTGAGATAGGAATATTCATCTTTGTTCAGATTATACTCATATGTGTCAAAAACTGATTACTAATTAACAATTTGTCGAAAATTGTTTAGTTAGTCAGAAATAAGTTTAAAAATGTTGAAAAAAGGTTGTTTGTTAATAATTCCTAAGCTCTGTGTTGATATACAATATACAGGGATATGATAGGACGATTAATAGTCACTTAATTATGGTTACACAATATTTATCTTTATGTAGAGTATAGAGAATTCATGTTAAGGATTAGATTCGTAAGTGCTAAAAAAATTGTTTTATGAACTGTGCTTTAATGTATTCTGGCTTGAATGTCTTGGTGGTCTGTCTATAATGATCACCCTAACTTTGAGATCAGCGAATCAAACCATATACTTCTGATATTTTAAATAACACTTTTAATATGTGATTTCATCAGATTAAAATGGGTTAATTGTTTATGGTTTCTGAATTTCATATAATAAAGTAGATGTTATTTCATAAACTCGTGTACTGAAACTGCTCACAAAAGAGAATAAGTTTTATATGATTATTTATAAGACTTAACTTGGAATGTCACCACTAAAGCCAAAAGCTTCCGGCGATCGGAGTGTTGCGATTATTCATGATGAAAATATCGCAGTGGTAAAAGATGGCCCTGAACATAAGACGATACCTAAAGATTTATACTCAAGCATGGGAGATATTGAAAAGCTGTTTGTTAAGATCAGAGGCTTAGCGTGACTTACGAACTTGTGGTGTGTCAGGCGATTAAAGGTTTTAGCTTTAGTCCAGTTGGAAATAGCGCGTTCTCAAGCTTGCTGATGTCTATGATTTTGAGCTTTTAGCGTAGCACAAAGTCTTTAGTGTACATTTAGCTGCTCATCTTATTCTCATTCAGAAATAGCATACTGAGTACTCACATGTGATTTTTAACCCCAAATAAAATAAATTCGATTTGCGGGAAGGTACTTATCACTGTTTATGAGAGTGGTCCAGTGATAAGATACTACTTGTGGTGCAAATGTACATAATTCACTTGGAAAAAAAGTTCGCACACAAGACTAATTTGAGATAGGATGCCGCAACAAACTATTCAATGTAAGATTTAGGACTTCTCGAACTATTTGAGTAGCTCAAGTAAACATGTTCTTGATAGGAGTTGTGGGGTACTTGACTTATTTCAGTTAGCAACTTTAAAATAAAGCCAATCCATTATAAATGATGGCTTTGACAAACTGTGAGCCTCGAGTAGTAAAAGAGACATTTCTTACATGAACGAAGGTATTTCTAATCTAAGACAAACTGTGAGCATCGAGTAGTTGTTGCTTGGACGGTGTACAACCGGTAACATGTAATTTCATAGTATTCGAAGTCTCATAGCATCTACATTCTCTTGATTCCAAAGGACAATAGCCAAAAGGGTCGAATATGGTTATTGGGCTAAAGATTATCGGGTTAAAAGTTGCATGAACTGTATATAAAATATAAAAGCTACTCAATTAAAATATACATAAATAGTATTATTAAAAAAATGCATGGGATCTATCACAAAGGTGATATTAGACAATTGTTTGTTATTTTGGTCACTTCCTTTTATTCCATCCTATTCCCTTTACCTGTTTTTTATGTTGTATCACCCAGTGGGTTCAGTGGGTGCCTTTAGTGGGCAGCGGGTGCCTTTAGTGGGTTGGTTCGGTTAGCATTTGGTTTATATGTTGTTAAATCCATGCTATAATTTTAACCTGGCTGAAGAGTATAATTCACCCAAGATTTTAAAGATTTTATTAACTTAAACTTATGCAGCATCACAGATTTAAGAACAAGATTTTAAAGAACTGCCATCTGATTATAGTATAAATCAAGTTATGACCCTAATGAACATGGATATGTTAATATGTTATATTGAAGGTTGTATTTTTGGGTGATAATGTACCGAAGGATAGAACTTATATGGTGATGGAAGCTGCTGAAGGATACTGTGCTTTCCTTCTCATTGGTTCATCGATAATGCCCATATCTGCAATCTGACTTGTCAGGTACAAATCTTCATTTATGTTGACTTTTTAATTTCACACTTTGACCTGGAAAGATAAATACAAATGATTGTTGTTGTGGTTTAATTGACACAACCAGAATTAGAATGAATCAACAAACAAAAATATAAGAAACGACCATTAGGAAGCCACCATTGACATATCTTTTTGTTAACCATGGTTTCCCAAACATTGGCCGATTAATTAACGAGGTTACACTATTAACATATCTTAGATCACATAAGAAATTTTTAGCACCATATCAATATGCAAGGGTAGCAAAACGAGCAGGTCACGTATGTTGGGTAGTGGCCAGTGGGTATACACAGGCAGGTATATGGTAAGAAGGTGGGTATGTAATCCACATATGAGTCAAGGCAGTAGGCAGCAACAAAGTGGTGGATGAATGTAGTTTTTACTTTCCAAAAGTTTCAACTTGCAGAAGCCTATTCAAACGCCATAAACAAAACCAATGAACACCTCCATATGATTATTGTTTCTGCTATTTTTAATACACTACCAATAAGTTATATCGTTGATAGCACATGGACAAACCAAATGGTTCTTAACGAAACGAGAAACTTTCCCTATAATCAAACAAGACTGAAAAGCTGCACTTTTTTAATAAAACATCATTGTTCAAGTTAATACGTTGCATCTTTAATATTGTTGGGCTGCCTGCAATCTCAATAGTAAGAGCTTCATGGAACCGCTTCAAAACGGCAGTTTTAAGGGGTGCTTGGGTGGATTTAGTAGCATTTTGCGGCGGATGTAATATAGTTTTTAAAGAGTATAGTGTTAAAGGTTTTAAGGGGTATTTGGGCGGAAATACAAAATTATCTCTCCCCAATCCCGAGAATTCACAGCCCGTTTTAGCTCAACACACCTTACAAGTTTTGTGATAGTCCTACTTACTTTAGTTATATATATCTCAAGTCAGGTATGAAAATATAAACCACTAAATCCTTCCGTGAATAGCCCTATTGGCACACAAAGACCCAAACACAATAACATGGAAAAAGAGAGATTCCTGATGAATGGTGATACAGGGTCGGGGTCTGGAATTAATAAAGAGTTTGTTGTTATAAGTTTAACAGATTTCTGCATAGAATAATGTTTTACCTATATTGGGTCAAACAGGTCGAAAAGCTTACATATAAAAGAAACCAGTTAAAGTAAGTAGAAAAGCTCACAAATTAATTTAATCAAACAACTAGATTATTGCAAAAAAGTGTCAACCCATCCCGACAGGTACAATAGTTGCCCTGATTTGTTACCTAGCTCGCGAGCTTTGTAGTCTCTAAGTAGTAAATGGAAGACAAAGTAGGAGGAACTATGTTTACCTTCATTAGATTATTCAAGAAGAAACAAACTAGGAAAGTGAAAGGTTATGCGAGTATGAAGATACACTTACTCTGTGTTTTTGTCTATTATTTCTTGGTTGATTGAATCTCAGCATTTCTAGATGATGTTGAAACACACCAAAGGTGCAAGTAGAAGAGCACTTAAAAAAGGTTATTGCCTCATAAATTAAGTAGAAATCAGTTTCACATAACCAATCTCAAAGCACCCTCATCTAATTTTATTGGCGAAGACCACTTGCTTCTATTAACCATATAAATAGGCTTAAGATATGGGCTACCTACAGGATAAAACAGGAAACACCAATACATATAGCTTATGACATGTTTTATAAATATAGATAATTATTTCTATAATGATTAGGTAAATTATTTAAAGAGTGGTGATATAGAGAAAGATGTGGGGTTGTTTGCCAATTGCTATTAAAAATGCAGCAAATTAGGCAAAATGGGCGTGAAGAAGACGCGTTGCAGCTTCTGAATAGTATTGTAACCATTACGGATACCATAACTTACATGTCTTGTAACCATTATGTTCATGTTTTTGCTCCCTTTATTTTGAACCGAACGATTTTGATTATGTTTTATTTCCTGCTGGTGAAATGAGTAATTAAAAAATATAAAGTTAATAATTAGGACACTCATAAACCGGCCAGGTCAAGCCATCCGTTTTTGGTCATATCATTAATCTAACTTTCACTATATAGTTCATCAGTGCATACTGAAATAAAGAGGAATAATTGCGACACATTTGCAGATACAATGATAATGAGGCGATATTACAACAACTTCGCGTTAAGCTGATACACCCATCAAGTAAGCGTTGAGGTTGTTTAGGTCATAAGTTAGATGGTTTGGAGGAAATTATATTCAGTTGGAGAACTTATGTTTTTGGTTTTGTAAATTATTAATCTGATCAAAAAATTAATGACAATGAAATTTTATTACACTTGATCCTTACTACACGAGTCACTTAATAATTGATTAACAAACATAATACCTGGTCGTCAAACTGACCATAAGGCACTTAGTGAGCTGAACTGAATGTTTGTTGCACTTACGGACACAATTGCTTGGAATATTCTTCCACATGGTAAGAATAACTATACTCTTATTACGCCTCTAGCTATTTATATCGAGGTTTGAACTGAACACTTTGTTTTATTACGGAATAAATCTGTTTTGGAAATTGTGTGGAAATAGTACAAGGATCACATTAATGAGATCAATAACATGTCAATTGCTATCAAGAAGGAGCATAACAAAACCGTGGAGGAAAAATGGGCGAAGTTATACAAAATTTTAGTACGAGGAACCTGCAATGTCTGTAATACCAGATTGAAAATTAATCAAGGGCGGATACATTTGCTAGAGTGATTAAAAAAAACTAAAATTTATTGGTTATATGGTAATGTAACTTTATTTTGTTATGGTCAATTATGCAACCAATTTAGATTTGTGAGCTTTTATCTTAAATTGGTGTATTTTATATGCATTTTATGATTGTTCGTTTAAGTTCATGATGTTAAATATATGTGGATGCTATGTTATACTATTGCAGGTTAAGTAAATATATCCGGCATGGATGATTTAATTGCAAAATACATGATCATCTTAGAGCCTGCTCTGATTGATGCCAATGGAAATGATCGTAAGAATTGCTAAAATTGGAATCAACTCGAAACAAATATGTTGTATGCCAGGTCTCTGAGTAAGAGACCATGAATCCGACACAAACTGAAAATATTTACCTAGGGGGTACATTTGACCAGATCCAAGGAGCATCTGAGATGGTTCAACAGCTTATAGTACACTTATCCGCAGCACCTGGATCACATCAGCAACAAAAGTCATTTAGGAAGCCTGGAGGTAGTTTTGGTGGGCCTGTTGGGAATTTCAAAACTACCCCTACCACGAATTAGAAGTCTAAAAGTCCACCCGAAGTTAAATTTATCAGCCTTATTATTGTTGCCGCTGGTGTCATAAATTTTAAATACATGAGTTTTGTCACTTTTGTATCATTATGTTTATGTTAAGTATCAACAATGCGAAGGTTAGTTGTGTTTCTTGGATCAACTACCTCAACTAGCATTAGTGGATTATGATCGTGCAGTTCATGTTTATGTTTTATTACACTATATTTTCATTTTTATGTATGCATTTGGTAATTAGCTTTATCAGTGATGTTTATTAGAAATTCAGTAACTTGATGCTTTTTTTTGTTATTGGATAGATAGAAGAAACAATGGCACATGAATCGTTTGAAGACAAACAAGTGCCAAGAGAAGTGGCACAATGGTGACATTCATAGTCGGCCCAGCATTCACGAGGTATGCTTGACCTGACGAGCAAATGTCCATGACAGGGATGTACACTATAGGATCAGTCATCAAAGGAGAGAAAATTATAATCTGTTCAAAGAAAGAGAGTAATAGATCTTGAAGACATTTGTTTGTGCATTGGTGATTGTGAGCAGGCTCTATGAGATTAAAGATGGTTGTCTTGAAGCTTTGGCTAAGAAAGAAGCAGAGCTTGCTGAACTAACAAGAAATCACAAGGTACTTTTTTTAGGATTATTGTTTCGTAAACTGACATAAATCTTCATTTGTCCAGTTTTGGCATCGACAAGAAAATATGGCATTCTGACCCGTTTGAGGTCTATGCATAAATATGATCAAATATGGCCTAGGCATTCCATTATTGAAGCATATTTACTTTAGAGCTCACACTTCTGTTGTTTCAAAAGAAATGTCTTAGTTTAGCTTTAGATCTACTTTAATTATGTCCTTAAAGTGGAAGTAGTAAAATGGGGCAAACAACTAATTTGAGATGTGGGTTGAAAACGAGATACATTACATAAATCAGTTATTGCTAAAGAAATAAAATAGAATGACACATTTTTTAAATTGGGCATCAACCTTTCTTCCTCGACTATCGTTTACCAATAAGCATCTTTCTTCTAAGTCTGCCCTTAGCCAAGTTCATCTTAATCTTCTGTTCATGTTGCAGGTGAAGTTTTGACTCCAACCAGCTTTCAACAGATAGCATTTCAGATTTGGTTTATCTGTCAATAAAGTAAATTGGCGTATGTCATAAATTAATAAAAACTTTCACTTTATGGCCATTAAAGACATATAAACCATCATCTTCCTATTGTCTTAGCAATTAAAGAGTATTTGATCGATTCACTCTTCTAAGTTTATCAATGGCTAATATTTTCTACTACGTGGAAGGAGATGAAGCTACTAATTGGTGCAGCTTCTAACAAAAACATACAGTTAAGGGTAAAAGTCTTTACTTTATTTTTATAAATTTGCTTAATCTGCTACATTCAACAAGTGATTTGAATGATAAGGAATGTTTATGTTATTTTTTCTTATTATCATTTCATGTGCTGTCAGAGTTATCTTTCTTCATGTAGATTAACTAACTGTGGACTATTACATCAGTTATCTTTCTTATTAATCCATGAGTTTATTTTGAATTTAAATTTATTTTATTGTTATGTCACATCCATTTACCGCACACCAGTGGCCGGCCACCTTCGTTTAGATATTAGCTTTGTGATGATCTTATTGCTTCTGTAACAATTACGAATAAGCGGGAAGGAAGCACAGATGGGTCAGTCTTTCAAGCTGAAAGTCATGTTTTGACAACGGTTGTTTGGATAGTTCAGTTTCCAAATTCCTTAATCTATTTAATGGCCCACGTATGGAACACACTTATAATTTGAAGCTTTTCTTAGAAAGCTTTGTTTATAACCCCAATTTCTGGGTAAAAATGAGAGCGCAAGTTACTTATATTTTGTCGGTTTTAGTCCATAAGTATATAAAGTGTCTTTTATATACTTGGATAGATGTCAAACACTTGCAGCTAATGTATCCTTATGACCCGAACTCATTTGAGACCAATGTTTTTCTATCTCCAAACCAATCATGTCAAGTGTCTTATAAGTGTATATCATAACAAACTATGAATTTTGTATAATTTCAAGGTTTCTATGGTTCTTTTCCTTTTCTTTTTCTATTCTGATTTGGCTTATCCATATACTTAGCTTTTCAATGTTCCTTTTCACCCTACATATGAAAAACTCTTACGTAAACAATGAATCAGTGATCTTTGAATAGGTGTGTTATATCCTTTTCAAATAAAATTAGATGACATAATTCAACTTCAAGTGGTCAAAAAGAAGTTATGAAAAGGAAGTATGCAGGATATTTTTTTCCTCATAGTTGGCAAGTTCGGTCAGGTTCAACCTTTACATGCACATAATATATAGTATAATGTTTTGAAACTCGGGTCAACCGGTTGACCCGGTTCCGGCCAAACCCAGCTCGACCCGCCGGTTTGGGGTGACCCGGGTCAATCCGGTTCTCGAGACCCGACCGGGTTTCGATTTTTTCGGGTTTCTAAAAAAATGTAAATTTTACGTATTTGCGACGGAATTTTATTTTTACATATTAAATTAGTTGGTAAACAATTTATATATTTCATATACGGGAACTTTTTTGGTTTTTATATATAATTTTTGTTAATTATAAAAAATATAATTATTTTTTTTAGAAAACCGGGTTAACCTGGGTTGACCCGGGTCGATCGGGTCATCCCAGGTTGACCCGGACCCGGTAATTCGACCGGATCAATTTAAAACCTGGGTTTCAAAACATTGTAGAGTTATATACTCTGTATATAAAGACATCATTAAATTACATAAAATAAACCTCCAGATCTTTGACCAAAAAAATAAAGCCATTCTCTTCATTACCACACAAATAGAATAAGGTTTTCATTAAATAAGCTACATGTTAAAACCTCAAACACAACTAAACAAGTATTCGCACTTGATCTAAAAGCCACAAAATTAGTCCAAAAGCACTGCTTTTACTGTTTTGTGTGTTCTTTTTATTTGCTTTTTGTTCAATTTTATTATAGGTTACTATTCAAACCTTTGGCCAACTATTATTCTCGGACGTAAACCCCCCAGCGTTACACACACTTACGTCCAGGGGCGGACGTATGTGTTGGGTATGGATGGCGACGCCGCGACGCCTCCCATAGTTTGACCAAAAAAACGAGATTACAGTGTAATTTGTTTTGACAATTTTTTTAATGCCCTCACTAAAAACGCAAATTGCCCCTCATTCACATATTGAATTTCGACATTTAACACTATAAAACTTAAAAATATTCTATTTTTAAGTTAAAATACTCATTTTTTATTTGGAATTTTTTTTCGCCTTGCTGTTGTAAAAATGTTTTTTTGCCTCCCACTGTCCAATATTCTGCGTTTGACACTGCTTACGTCCAAAACAGAAGATGTGTAAATATTTTCCAATTCCTTCTCTTCTCTTTCTGAACCAACTATGACACAATAAAGCAACAAAAAAGTTGTATGAGTTACTTCAATTTAATTGATAATAGAATAAACTTTTACTCAACAATTATGTAGGCAATTGAGAGAAGTAATTTTAGTTCCTCATGTAAGATGAAGTGATGAACATTCATATATTTAGTCATATTTATGAATTTCATAAATATTTTTGTATTTTTATAATTGATTTTTTATTACTTAATTTATTGTGTAAAAGAGATGAAAAATACACAAAATCTACAACAAACGTTGTGTATGAAGAACTTTATTTTGATTTTGAGCTTGCAACATATGCGTTGTTCTAAATGTTTAGTTTAATCCTTTTTCCTTGATTATATTTGATGAATATTCATTTCTTTTTTGTTGCTTTAAATTGAATAATTATTTTTCATATACTGATAATTACTTAACCTAATATTTTGAAATCTAAATTAACTAAAATGGACCGGGACTTGATAAGGTAATACAAAAAGTGAAAAAAAAAGCTATCACAAGTAATACCAATCAATCAGATATGACAAGAAAATACTTATCATATTAAAAAAATTAAGCGAAAATCAGAAGACACACCCGTCCATCGGACGGGTTTTGCCACTACTATATATATATATATATATATATATATATATATATATATATATATATATATATATATATATATATATATATATATATATATATATATATATATATATATATATATATATATATATATATATATATATATATATATATATATATATATATATATATATATATATATATATATATATATATATATATATATATATATATATATATATATATATATATATATATATATATATATATATATATATATATATATATATATATATATATATATATATATATATATATATATATATATATATATATATATATATATATATATATATATACAAAATGTATATATATATATATATATATATATATATATTTATATATATATATATATATATATATATATATATATATATATGTATGTATACAGATATATATAAATAAATATATATAAATATATATATATATATATGTATATATATATATATATATATATATATATATATATATATATATATATATATATATATATATATATATATATATATATATATATATATATATATATATATATATATATATATATATATATATATATATATATATATATATATATATATATATATATATATATATATATATATATATATATATATATATATATATATATATATATATATATATATATATATATATATATATATATATATATATATATATATATATATATATGTATGTATGTATGTATGTATATATATATATATATATATATATATTATATAAAGGTATAATTATGATTTGAAACCACAGTTTTAATCCATGTCATATCCCAGTCACATCTTTTAACCAATAGGATTTGAGTATTTCCTAGAAAATCTCCAAATTCCACGAATTTTCCGTTTGAAATACCAGTTTTATGAAAATCGCGTTTTGGAAACGCAATTTTGAAAACTTTGTTTTGGAAATTGCGTTTTGAAGTTCTGGGCCGGTCCGGTTCAACTCTGGGCCGAGCTGGGTATAATCTGAACCGGATTCAATCAAATTTTTTATTTAATTTCGGATTTTAATAAAAAATAATTTAAATTTAGATTATTTATAAATAACATCATGTCTATTGCAAGGTTCGAACTCATGACCTCTCATTCAAAAGCAAGCACCTTTACCAACTAATCCAACCAATTATTTGTGATTTTCAATACAAAACACAGATAATAAGCTCCTCGAAATCTAATATTAACGTAAATAATATTCATTCTTATATAATATAAACACAGGAGATATATATTAATAATAAGCTCTATAAAAGACACACACAATTTTTTTGTATTTTTTGTATATACGTAATTAGCTTATAAATATTGAAGTGGAATCACTCTTTATCTATTATTTTGGAATTTATACATATCTATTCCTAAATTATCGTTTTTAAATAAATTTTATGTTCATACAAAACCCTAATATATTCATACGTATCTAAAAATGAGGCCTTAATTCATCTCTCTCGTCTCAAAGACTCAAAACCCTAATGACACGTTTTATAATGATTTCTATTGTTTTTTTTGTAGGTATGAGGTTGGATTGTTGGGAAAGAGGGAGCTGTGTACGAAAAGCATAGAGCAGTATGTTTAGAGACACAAGGGTTTCCAAAGACCATTAACCAAATGAACTTTCCCTCGGTTGTAGTTCAGCCTGGTGAAAAGTATCAGCACAGTATGGTCTATGAGTTCTCGACACCAAAATCACAGGTAGTTTCTATTTTACTTTTAATTAAATATTAGAAAGGTCATATTTTACTGCTAAGATAGAAGACGGTGCTTTTCATTTAAGCTTATTCCTTTTTTTTCAATCTAGGTTACACATAACTACTATACATGTGTTCTGATTACATCGTAATTACCTCAGAATCATTTATTTATTTTCTCTCATTATATCGTCGTATTTGAGGTATAGGTCTTATCATGCCTAACATTGGGTATCAGTTCATATACTATCTCTTTTAAGGTGACATATCTTATTACTTTGTGGCATTGTACAGGATAAGTCAATCTCTTTGCAAATCTGTTGTGGCTAGCTGGTAAAATGAATATGCAGAACCCGCCTATCAAACTGCTTAGCTGAACACCCTTTTTTTCCTTTGAAAACGTTTCTGGTGCAGGAAATTATAACAAAACTAAAGACGAGAAGAATGAATCAGTTATATAACTGGCTTATCTCCAATGAAAGTGAAAGATTTTCCAAGGGTTGACTGAGCACTCCAGGATATCTTACCTGATCTTGTCGTCGTGAGCATAAAAGCACAACCTTTACTATTAGCCACAGATTAGGAAGCTATCTTTCGGTTTCAAGTACTCAAATTAATGAAACTTGTGCGCCTTAAACAATGAGGGCATCATGCTTCAGCTCACATCTCAAAGTTTTTTCTCTTGAATACTTAATTAAGGTACTTTTTTTCTCTTGGATCAACCAATCCTCCAAAGACAAAAGGTAATAACATCTTATTTCTCTGTGATCCTAAGGAATTAGAAACACAGACCCGCCCAGACCTGTCATAGGATGCTCCGCTGTACTTATCGTACACAGGACTATGAGCACGCCCATAAACAGGACTTGGCCTATCTCTCATATAAGAAATTCGTGACCTGTAAGGACAATCACCACAACGACCATAATCTCGTCTAGGACTGATTGACCGGGATCCTCTCTCATTGTCCTCCCTTAAAGCATACTCCACTGATACAAAACGCCATAATCATCAATATTATAATTTAAACTAATCTAAAAATGTTTTTTTTACTTCTGCATACATTTGTTACAGGTTATTCTTTCCCCCATCTATTATTTAGGCTTGGTACCAGAGACTTAGAACCATGCCAATCTCATTTTTCTCTTGACCATTCCTTCAACAGTATTGTCAATGACGAGGTTCATGAACTGATCAATACCATGAAGTGTCCCAACCACTGTCCGGATTGCTTTCAGTTTGACTGAAATACAAGAATAAAGAACAAGTCAATCTTCACTCAGAGTATAGGTGACTTTTTGACTCATTTTATATAACTGCGTTAATATTGGTTAGGTGAATCAACATGAACCATATCAAATGGGTCAATGATGTCACATAAAAATTGCAGTTAATTGCATTGCCTGGCGAAGTTGAGATGAGATTTGTGGATCAACTTATATTTTTTTCTGTTTGATGCAGGGAGTGTTTTTGTATTTTGTGATGATCACTTGTGTTGACATGGGTTAGGTTTAATGGAAACCGGGACTGTCCTATGATAAGTTATGAAGGTGGGAAATATATGGGGAACTTGACAAAGTTAAGGATGAAATCCATAATTCTATATAATGCGAGACCAGTTTGTTTCCAGCAAAACTAATGATATAATTTCTGAACGAAAGGAGGCTATATTATCTTAACCAGTTTCTTTCTAACAATTCTCTACTTTACTTTTACCCGTTTGACTTGTTAAATAGAAGATTATGTTATAAGAAGCCCAATTGTAAAACATTGTAGTAGTCATTTTTGTAGTACGTTAACCCAATAATTTTTTTGAAAAAAGTGGTAGCAGCAAGAGGGCATGAGCTCGGGATTGAAATTTGATGAGGAATATTCTTTACCAACAGTCAACCAGCCAGACCGGATATTATGTTCTTTAAAAAACTCAAGCCTACGTCGACCGAGTGAAAAATGCTCAATAATTAGGTACATAACTTCAGGTTTTGCAGTAAACCTTGCAAGTCGGCTGGAAGTTGGGAGTAAATTATGAGGGTTAGTAAGTTGAATATTGTTTGTCTTGTGAAAGTAACGAGTTGTTCCATACGTTCGGATAAAACATAGCAGCTCAAAGCGATATTTGTAACCTTGCCCCTAATGATATAATTTAGAAACTGAAAAATGCCAAACATTCACCTCTCTATAACCAAGGATTATAAATCATAGAAGTTTTCCGGTGAGCGCTCTTTAAAGTTTCTGTATGAGGCATGTTGAAAGTCATAATTGATAAACAAAACTTTTTGGTAAGTAGTAGCTTTCAGTAGCGCTTTCCCTGTTATTGCAGCCCATCAGACTGTGTTAATCGATGGATACTGATTTTCTGAAACTCTCACTTATCTATTAGCTTATATCTGGTATAACTGATTATTATTTCCACATGCATTCTCTATAACATTATTTGGCGAGTGGGGTGACAAAAGTGAGGTCAGCACGAGTCGTGAAGTATAATATATCTGCTGCATACACTCAATATAGTCATGGTGGCTGCAAGGATCTGTATCAAGCTCTAGGTACTGCATATATTTACCTATAATCATATGTTATTTACACGTAATGTTAGAAATCAAGAATGCACAATTTGATATATACTCCTACCAATCTCCAAGATTTTAAACCGAGTTATTGTTTGAGCATATTCTTGGGTCACTATCAGCCACAAATTGGCAGAATGGCACTATCGAAATTGGATTCGGATTAGAATGTTAAAAATCATGATAGTGTCAGTGAATCATTCTCCAATCATTGTCGAGAACTTCTGCTTTTTTTTCTTCTTCAGATAGACAGTATAGAATATGAAATCCAAACGCCCCTTATGCTTGAATATCCATTTGAACAAAATTAGTATATTAGTTAGATTTGACTTTAAGGGGCTGACCTCACACAATCAAGAACAAGGTCTCATAATTAATAACTGTTTTTTGATGCTTTATTTTGCATATCTCGAAATTGGTGAGAATAGCTTAGACTAAACATGGAATAAACAGTAACAACATGATATATGGGATCTGAGACGCTACAGGTCTTTGACGTATCAAACCTTCTGAAATTTATTAAAAAAGTATTTTGTTACATAATTGTTTTTTGTATCAAAGGTCTGCAATTGTGTTGTCTTGTAACTATTTTGTTAGGATGACTATGAATAACGTCTTCATTCAGTAGACCATAGGTGGTGTTTGGATGTATGAACCCTTCTCAGACTCATCTATATTAGAGGGTCCGAACCATAAGTGACGTCAAGTTGAATGAAGTAAAGAGTAAAGACGCATATAATGGTTTCAGTTAAGAAATACAATGGGGACGTTTATGTCAGATTCACCTCTGATTGGGGTTGTAGTTTTATCTTAACTGGTCAATGGGTAGTTTAATGTGTTGAAAGTCGCCATAAAGTGAATTCATATCATTGAATTTTGTAATGTTAAATTGGTGCTTAAAAGTATATACTATTGTGTAGGTATGCAACAAACTACTTTGGTTATTCATTTTTGGAAAATAGTATTTCTGATCATAAACTATACTATTTAGTGTGGGAGGTTTATGGCTGAAGCCACCATATTCAAAATCAATGCCTTAAAGCCAAAAAGCTGCTCAACTTGCAGCAAGTTAAAGGTGAAAAGTATGAAAAAAAGTATTCCATATGTTAGTTTGTTTGTTCAATTTTTGTCGAGTGACGGGACTAGAAAAATTCTTCACTCTTAAATAATTAGAGACCCAAAGCGATGGCAATTTGGACGTTCTGATAATTTTATTAACCTCACCTGTAATAGATTCGGAACCAACTGATTGATTTCTTTTTATTAAAAAAAGTGACTCATTTAGCACAACACACAAACACAGGTCACTGGTTGGATATGATATGAAACCTACAGAAATGGAATCTATTACAAGATGCGCTGTGTTTTGGAATGTGAATTACATAACGTAATGGAAATGCATAACTACCTAACGAGTGTGTATGTACATGGTGATGTGAGATCTGCACTTATATCTATGGTGCAGTCTCTGCAGCAGGCTAAAGATGGAGTTGATATGTTGTCTCTCAGAGTCAGGTATATTAGTCAAAGCCTAAACCATGGTTTTCTTTCTTTGATTTATTTTTTAGAAAAAAGTATTTCAATGATAAATTTTCTGATAACTCACAGACCGTGACACATTAAAAGACATTTTGCAAGACCTAAGTGGAGAAAAGTATTCTGCACCTTGGCAACCCAGCACGATGATGCTAAAATAGGTAAAGCATCACACTCCTTACTAATTACAGTACTAATTTAGAGCCAATTATAATAGATATATCTTCTGTTTAATGTCATAAGCCGTGTATGGTTGTGTTTAGAGGTGGCAATTTGAACCCAACTTGTTTTAATCCATTACTTGTAATCATATTGCAACTTTATTTCTAATGAACTGCATGTGTTTTCTATTGTGGGCTACTACGAGCACTCACGAAACAACTGAGAAATCTTTGCAAAGAATTTAGTACACCACACTCGACTCACTTTGATTTCCACAAGGAAAATTTTTGAAAATATATCTAACCTTATTCATTCCGGCATAAAGATTTCACCTTGTAGGTCTGCAGAATTCTATCAAAGTTCTGATGACTCTACATTGCTCAAATTTGAGTACCATAGCTTTGTAGATCCAAATTGGTAGAATATTCATATTTGCCTCTTCTGCTGATCCAAATGACAAAAAAAATGATGAGGATCTAAACACCGTCTTCAACGAGAGAATTGTTTATTCTTTTATGAGTAACTGCAATTCCATACACGAGTTCACAAAGGCTGGACAACAAAGAGGTTACTTACGTTGTCTTCCAGTAATCAGTCACATGCATATGCAATGTAGGTGTGAGACTTCAGCAGATTTCGGAGAATATTTGGCTTGGATATATGAGAGAAAAGGGAGATTTAAATCATCTATTTGACTAAATTTTGGTGATCATCCCTTATGCTTTGTAATTCCATGTTTAAGAAGATTGCAAAGTTGGATGAATGATTAAACTCTTTCTTACGCAAAAATTTCGACTCTGAGAGCAGCAAACTTGAAACCAACTATGTCTCTGACTCTTGAGAAATTTGGTGAAGAATCAAATGAAAATGATGAGGAGAACAAACTAAGCTCAGACAACAGCAACAAAAAAATTGCAACTTTGTTGACAAAACAAGAGAAAGCAAGAAAATTACTAAAAAGGATGACCATTCCATTCAACAAATCAGAAACTTTAGCACTACAAAATGTTTGAGACAAAGGCCTAGCCGCAATGCATCCGCCATTTCTCTTGATTCAGAGGATAAAATGTGTTCAGGAAAGTATTGATAAGGCTATGTGCATGGTTACCAGCAGCTTCAAGAGAAGATACTGACTCATCACTCTTAGAAGACCTTTCTGAAGAAATTTTAGACGGACTACAGTCATCTGCGTGTGGGTGTATAGTATCTTCTGAAGGATCAAAAGAATGAACATAATCATGATCCTGATGGCTAAAAGAACTAATACTTCGTTCCAGCAAAAGCTTGAGATGTAGGCTAAGGAAGAAATTTGGGGCAGCATTAGTTGAGAGAGCAAATGGTAGCCTAATTTCGATCTAACCTCGATCTGTTGATTTAGTATTTCATGTTTATGCATCATTCTTTGGTATCAAGGCACACTTGGATAATACGATAAGAGTTAGTAATTTTTATTCTTAATTTTTATCAGCTTGATATCATCTCTGATCATTATGTTGCAAGATTATGTCACTAACAAAAGTACAAACACATGAAATTTTAAAAGCAGCATCCTGACAAGAGTTGAGCTTAAACGTTTTTGTTTCTTTTATACTATAAATTGTACACATGACAAGATATTTCTGCTAAAAAAAGTATTTGCACAATCAAATTTAGCTTTTAGCACACACCCATTTGTTTGCATTATATTTTATTATTGAATTTGCACAATCGTTAAAAAAAGTATTTGAACAATCAAATTTAGCTTGGTTTGTACATTTTGATGGATTGATGCTGGAGGGTAGTGCGACAAAAGCCATGGAGAAATATAATCAATGTTTTGAAACCAATATTATTTTTTATATTTTTAATAATTAACTAAAATTATATATAAAAATCATAAAAACTTGCGTATACTGAAAATATAATTATTTATCAACTAATATAATACGTAAAAATAAAATTTGCATCGTAAATATGTAAAAAAAAATTAAAAAAAAACCCAAAAAAATCCAAACCCGGACGGGTCTCGATAACCAGGTTGACCCGGGTCACTCCAAACTCGGCGGGTCTGGTTGGGTTTCAAAAATACGAAAACAAGAATATGACCCATTTTTTCGACTGGATCCGGATTAACCGGTTGACCCGGTCGGGTCAACCCGGGTCTGAAAACATTGAATATAAAAGGTGGTGTTTGATAACAATTTAAAAAAAAAATGAATTTGTTAAGTCATAAAAATTTGTTTGTTTGTAACTTAATAAATTAATAAATATTAAAACTGAAGTTATCTGCATTAAGTCATGTGTTAATTTAACGTAACTAAGATAAAAAAATTAACCAAACAAGCTCTCAAGTCTATTTTTAGTTTTTTTTTCCTTAGCATATGTGATACTTCTCCTTTTAGGTGGTCAATAATATTGGGTTGTTATATGCGGTTACTACCAACAATTTCATTACATCAAAAGTGCTTTGGAAAAAAACTATACTAAACAAACAAGTAAAAATACCAACCGTAGTGGAAAAAACCGATTCATTAATCGAATTAGAAAAATTTAGAGATTGATTTTTTTGTAATCGGTTTGTTTCAAAATGAATTAGCGATTTCGTAACCGGTTTAATAAAATAGTCTGGATCGATTTAAAAACCGATTAAACTAAACAGAACCAGTTAAAGAACGATTAAAATCTAACTAAAAACTGCGTTCAAACCGAATCGGTTTGTTAACCGGTTACTCAAACCGAACCAAATTTGATAACAAAAAAATTTTTATCACGGTGACAACTATATATCCCATTGCCAACCTATATAAAAGATTGATAACCATATGCACATTAAAAAAAAGATAAACAAAAGTACTTAAAAAAGCTAATATTTGTACAATCAAAGATTCACATGGAACAAAACATAACCGTTAAGTAGGCCAAGACCTAAAAATATCAAAGATTAGTTCTCTTTTAATTTTTTTTAACAAAAATGAGCAACGCTACCAGCAGATATAACTATTACACAAACATACTTTTAGAAAAAATTTACGAAACAAACCCGCCCATTGGGCGGGTTACGCCGCTAGTATATATATATATATATATATATATATATATATATATATATATATATATATATATATATATATATATATATATATATATATATATATATATATATATATATATATATATATATATATATATATATATATATATATATATATATATATATATATATATATATATATATATAGGATGAAGTTATTATACAAAAAAATCTTATAATAAAAGGATAGGGTGAATTGTGGGGGTCACATGTGTCATCCTTTCAAATTGTTATTCTACATCATATTGTCATGTACACTGTGTTCTCGAGTTAACATTTGAAGGGAAATAAAAGGAAATGGAAACTCTTTTGTGTTCTTAAGTTTTTTTTTTAAAAGGAAAAGGAATTAGAAAGGAAAATAGGAGGAACTTTTGTTAATAAAACTTTCCTCCCACTTTTGGGAGGAAAGGGAAAGTAAACTTAGTATTAAGTTGTACAAAGACCATAGTGCCCTTTTTATAATATTTGGTTATATAACTAAAAGGACATATATGTAATTTAACAACTTATTTTCCTTTTCCTCCCACTTGAGAACATGATTCTTCCTTGCTTTCTTTTTCCTTTCCTTTATCTCAAGAACATACAAACAACACTTCCTTTACTTTTCCTTTTCCTTTCTCATTCCTATTCTTTTCCATTTCCTTTGGTTTAAAACTCGAGAACTGAGTGTTAATGGCATCTAACTTTAAAAAAAATTGATTTTTTTTGAAAATAATTTTCTAAATAAAAAAAATTCGTTAAATTTTTTTTCAAAAATTTTTTTTCAAAATTTTTTTTTCAAAAGTTTTTTTTTCGAAATTTTTTATTCAAAACTTTTTTCTCGAAATTTTTTTTTCGAAAATTTTTTTTTCGAAAGTTTTTTTTCGAAATTTTTTTTCCGAATTTTTCTTTTCGAATTTTTTTTTCAGAAATCTTTTTTTTCGGAATTTTTTTCAAAAATATTTACTGCATCACAGTTACATGTTTTACTACATCACAATTAAATTTCTAAAAAAAATTTCATAAATTTTTTGGAAAAATTTCATTCTTTCTTACTGTATTATAGTTACATGTTTTAGTGCATCATGTTTATAAATCAATGCATTACAAGTTTAATTTACTACATTATAGTGCATCCACTAATGTTTAATTATGATGTACAAAATTATAACTATGATGCGGTAAACTATTACATTAATGCACCAATAATACAAGTGATGACTAGTGATATAATTTTTATTCTCCAACGGATAACTATAATGCATTTACTTATAATGTATCAATGTCATAATTATGATGCATTAAGGTTATAAATTACTACACCACTCGTGATGCCCAAAACTTATAACTACAATGCGGTAAACTAGTATTATAATGCACCAAAAATACAAGAGATACTAATGATATAGTTTGTATTCTCTAACGGATAAGTATAATGTATTTACTTATTATGTATCAATGTTGTAATTATGTTGCATTAAGGTTATAAATTACTACATCATTCGTGAAGCACAAAACTTATAACTATGATGCACTGGTTAAGTTTGGTGCATTCAGATTTTAACTTACTGCATCATAGTTATCCATATAGAAAATCAATGTTATATTATTAGTAATCACATGTATTTTTGGTGTGTGATAGTTATAATTTGTCACATCGTAGTTTAAATGTGTTGCGTCATAGATATGAGAATTAAACCATAATTATAAGTTTTGTGAAGGAATTATGATGCAATAACTTAGAACTGTGATGCATTAACTTATATATATGATGCTCTAAAACGTATAACTGTGATGCACTGGATTTTTGTTGATGTGTTGTAGTGAATCACACTTAAAATTTCAGTGCATCAAGACTCTAAATATGGTGCATAAAGGTAATAAATTAGTTTCTTATTCTTAATGTACTAAATCATCTAACGGTGATGCACAAGATTTTTTTCCATAATAGTTTCAAAAAAAATCTGAAAAGAAAAAACATTCGGAAAAAAAATTTGAAAAAAAATTTGAAAAAAAATTTGAAAAAAAAAAAATTTGGAAAAAAAATCGAAAAAAAAAATATCTTTTGAAAAAATATATTTTTTGAAACAAAATATTCCGAAAAAAAAAATTTGAAATTTTTCGAAAAAAATATTTTTTATTTTTTTATTAAAGAGATGATGTTTGATAATGTTGTGAGAAGGTGACACATGTCACTCCCACATTTATCCCTTCTTTTTTACTTATTCTATTATAAGAATTGTTTTATAAGAATTACGTACGTGTTATTACACGATAAGTATTAATTATGTGATAATTCAAGATAATTATTATAGATAATAATTAAATCACGAAAATGAAATCATGAACGTAAGAATCACGAACGTATAATTATGTATTTACGTAATTATTATTACGACTACGTACAAGTATTTATATTAACACGAATATTTAATAATAACGAAACGTAAATACAAGCACACGACCACGTAATATATTAGAACACGAAATAGCTACGGGTTTCCCTTGGTGGGCCCTATTAGCCGCGGCACAAGGAGAAAGGGGGCCCCCAGCCCATGTTGATTTTATTAAAGAAACAAATATGGAAAACATAAACATTATAGAAGAATTTTTAGAAAAGCAAAAACCCTATTCTCTCTTGCTCTCTCCTTATTTAACAAATCACAAGAACGTGTTCGTGTATTCAAGATCTTTTGATTCCACGTGTTTTGGTAATCCGAAAATCCTTTCTTTTTAATTCTTTTTATGTTATATGAACATGTGACTATGGGGAATTAAAAACAAGATTAAAAACATGCTAAAATCATGGTGGGGAAAGTTATTGGGATTGTTTTCAGGTTTTGGTGTTCGGCTGTCACACAAACCGAGAGCCACAAGGCTCTCGGCGTCGTTTGGTTAGCACCACCAACCAAGACCAAGGTCTTGGTGGTGTTGGTGTTCGGTTGGCAGCAAGGGCAAGACACCCCGACGTGCGTCGGGGGTGTCTTGTGGTTCGGTTGGATCTCGGCACCCACAGCCCCGCCACCGGCCAAAGGCGGTGGCTAATTATGGTAGGCAGGGAAACCGCACGCAGGCAGGGGGACCACCGGCAACTGCCGGTGGGAACCTTTGGTCAGCGGCTGGCCGAGGAAGGGACAAGTCCACCGGCACGCAGCCGGTGGCGGTAAGCCGAAGGCAGGGGCAACCGGCTTAGGCCGGTTTGCCACTGTTTTCGGTGGGGTTTTGGTTCAGGCCGGTTCATGGGTTCACGGGTCCGGTTCACGATATGTTTTTTAATAAAAATAATACATAGGTTCGGTTTATTATTTTTACAAGTTTATTTATTTACAAGTTAATTAAATTAATTTAACATGTCATATAATTAATTTAATTAAAACATGGAGTTAGGTTTATTATTAATATTTAATAATACATGATTTTAACCTAAGTATTTAATTATGTAATTTAGACTAAAGTAATTAATTAATTATTAAAACATGACATATAATTAATTAATTTTCATGACTTAGGTTATATTAATATAAATATTAAAAACATGTTTTAACCTAAGTATTATATACATTTTAATTTAATTAAATCATGATTATATTTAAATAAATCGTATAACATATAGTTTATTTTATTAACATGCTATAATTAATAAACTATACTTTTAATCACATGACTTAGTAGATTTAATCAGTAAAACTTAAGCTTATCGTATTAGCTTAATAATCCAGCTTATTTCTAATTATGGAAACTTTCTATTTCTGGAAACTTACTATTTTGGAAACTTTCTTTTTTTAGAAACTAATCTATTTTAAGCAGTTAATCTATTTTTGGAAACTTTCTATTTTTGGAAACTTTCTATTTTTGGAAACTTTCTATTTTTGGAAACTTTCTATTTTAGGAAACCTGTTATTTTTAGAAAGTTACTTATTATCACACAATAAGTATAATAATACAAGAATTACAAGTAATACTTAATCAGAATATCCATAATACATGATAAACACAGTGTAACGTTAAAATGAGTAAAACATGACATGAACGTATAAAACAAGCTAAGACATGATATAAAACCAGTTACGTACGCAGTAATCAGAATACTTATACACGTATACTATTTATGTAGCATTAGTGAGATCGAAGTAGGACTCTCTTCCGTTCGTCTTCTTCGTTCACCGGACACAAGGTACGGATTCTCCGTCCTTTCAGTATGGACATTCTTTCCTTATGAGGATTTCCCCGTATGCAGCCAACTGTTTTCCCAGTATATGTTTTATATGTTTTGATTTGTTTATGTTTAATTAAATGCCTAAGCCATATACATGCATGACCAGTTTTACCTAGTTATGGAGGTACCATAACCATAACACTAGAGGCACTAGTGTTATGACTTCACCATGACGGAGTGATAGCTTGTGGCGTCCCTTTCAGCTTTTGGCCATATTATTATGTTATCATGTGGGGCGTATTGGTGCATCCTAGGTTACATGTTTTTAATAGATTATTTAGGTGAATGTGGTGTGTGCCTTACATCCTTCACAAGGAGTTGATCCCTCCTACCCAAACATATATTAATTAGAGGCAACCCCTCTAATTGCATGATGAGGTCACCCCTCCAAGTATTCATGCACGTTGATATTTCATGACCTATATTGGCTTAATGGTTAACATGTTAAATAGTTTTTATAAGATAAACATAAGGCTTTTCAAAATATAAAACCAGTTTTACTAAGTTATACCAGGTTTTCCAGGACTTAATCAATTCCGCTGCTATATGTTGTATATGCTTATGTTATTCATTCTATGCTTGTATATCCGTGGACTGAGCATTATGCTCAGCCGTTTTCCTTTCATGTTCCCAAAACGGCAGGTACTCAAGGCGCTCGTAGACTCTAAGCGTAGGTGCATATGGATTGGAAGCTTACTAGCCTTCATTACTTTATGCTTATCATCACATATTTTGCTACTTATTTCCATGGACATTGTTTAGTCCTTTTCCTTTACAGTACTTATGTTTGTGTGTGATGAGCTTATACTTTGGGGTACCGATGTTTGTTTCCGGTATTTCCTTTATGGACATGTAATGTTTAAGACATTTATCCTTGTATGCTTTGATGACACGCCATAATCACGCGTGACATTCCATTCACCAAAATGAGATGTTACACACACACACACACACACACATATATATATATATATATATATATATATATATATATATATATATATATATATATATATATATATATATATATATATATATATATATATATATATATATATATATATATATATATATATATACTAGTGGCAAAACCCGTCCGATGGACGGGTATGACTTCTGATGATCGTTTAACTTTTTTATTTGGTATATATTTATTTGTAATGTTTGATTGACGGGTAGAACTTTTGATTGTTTAACTTTTTTATTTAAGCAGGTGTAACTTGTAATTCTTGTTTGCAATGTTTCTTTAGTCAAATATTTGTGTGTATATACATAAGTTCAGTGAAATGGCAAATATTTCAATTGCAAAATTATTTCTAACATTTACCGTTATTTCTAAAATTATTTATTCAAATATTTTTATGACTTGAAACTATAGTTTATATTTTTTGTTCAGAAGATTCTATAATATAACAAAAACTTAAATATAGTAGCAATGTTTGTCAAATTGTAATTACCTTTTTATTTTACATATATCTATTTAGTTAAACATAAACATAAACAATATATAAGTGCTTATATGAAGTACAATCTAATTTTAAACAATTAATCATTTAAAATAGTCAACAAAGCATGAAAAATCATGTTAACGACTTAACAATCATAGTCATAAACCACTAACAATAAGCAACTAACAAACCATAGAATTAACATGAAACATTAAATCGTGAATACGATAAAAAAATCACTTAAATTCCAGGAGTTTTTTTTTACTATGAACCACTCACACTAAACTATGGCTTCTAGAACACAAATAGATTATCTATAGCTTCATAATAATACCAATAATTATAAGTTGATGTAAATAAATATTGAAAAGTGTAAAACATACTAAAGGTAAAACGATCATAAAAATAACTTATCGGTTTTGATACAAAGGATAACGTACAAAACATTTAATCTACGGTTTTAGATTATAGATTATGACATCCTCTCCATGTAATAATGTTATTATGTCAAAATAAAAGGTTAAATGTTTTTTCATAGGTTATGTCATAAATATATTTAATTTTAACCTAGGACTTTTTTCAACTACATTGTGCATTCTTCACACTCAAAACTTCTATAACTATTTAATAAAGTACTAGGATTGGTACCCGCGCTTCGCCGCGGGGTTTTTAGTTGTTGTGTTTGTAAGAGCAAGTAACAATAGCCGTATGCAACTATCCGCTTCGGGCATCTTCTTGGAGGCCGTTGCGCGCTCTTTCCCGCACAGATCGTAGGTGTAAATCGGTTTTTCACTTTGGAGAAATAACATGACTTCACTGCTGTTACAAAATGAAGTTATGTAGATATAACAATTGGAGAAATAACATGACTTCACAGCTGTTACAAAATGAAGTCACCGCTGTTACAAAATGAAGTCGTGTAGAAATAATAAATTAGAAACTTCTGTAAGTGTTACTTCTGAATGGTTATATTTCTCCAAAGTGAAGTCATGTAGATATAACAATTGCAGACTGGCAAAACATTACTGCGTTTAAATTAGAAACACCCATTCTGCAGCAGAAGAGGTGTTTGGCAAATGTTTCAACAGCGGACAAACACCCCATTTGCAGCAGGATGGATTAGGCCAAACATAATGCACTGAGTAACATACTTTTTATATAGTACAGTGTTATATAATGAGCATTGCACCAAGAAAGTAAATTAAAATAAATTCAGGTATATTCTAGTATCTTCATATAGACTATAAGGCTTCTTCTATGTGAAAAATAAACGCAACTTAAATATACAGTTGCATGTTTTAGCATCTCCGCGGTAAGTCAGAACTCAGAGTTCTAACACAAAATGTGCAGAATGTGTTGGGCTAACCATCGTAACTCATATATACACTCCGCCTTCAGCCACTCACCAATAACTAAATAAAATATATTCCCTCGCCCCCATCACAAAGCTCGTAAAAAAATCCTAGATGAAGTATTTGTACCAGATACATCTGCCTGTTTCAATATCAAAGCATAGAGTATCTCGTTCCAAGCATCGGGAACTCCAGGAAGACACCAATGACTGCAATCTTGCCTGTGTGCAGCTGATGGGCTCAGTTTCGGACCAAGATAATATAAATAAGGGTGCCCGTCTTTTCTTTTTTGATGACATGATAGTCGTGTCGAGCCTTCAACACTTTTCTATCATCGTTTGATGTGTTTTTTGAGTGATCTGCAATCATCTCGCTGAATATTTGATATCCTGGCCAAGTTGAAAGATGGTTGCTTTGGTGTAGAGCCGAGATTAGGTAGTCTTTCCAAGTGGCAATTTCCACCGGCTCTCTAGTTCCCGCCTTTGATAAGATTTTTTTTCTTAGTTTTACGCATGATGGAAGGTAAGTTAAAAATTAGTTATGTAAGAAAAAAAGATGAGTGGACGAACCTGAAATGTACAGGGGAGTATGTGCGAAAAAACACTTGTGTTTTAGTTTTGTTTACTTCACTATTGATCCAGGATATGATGGTTTCTAATGCCTTTCTGTATGCAGTTTCGACTTTCATTTCCATCTTGATTTCCGCTCCTTTTTGAAAGTAACAATCTCTGGTGAGTAATAAAATTGAAACAAATCAAAAAATCGACAGCAAATAGTGTTTGGATGTCATTCAACCAGCTTTGATCAACTCTCCTGACCAACCCATTTTGCCAACTCTAATTATACAATTACTCAGAACTATCAAACGTCTCACTTGCATGCCCTATATCGAGCACTAAAAGCTTGAACTTTTACATTATAAATGCTTTCACGAAACTGAAATGAAACAAAATTACCTCATCTTGGTATGCTGGTATGTTTTTTTTTTTGAGAAAAATACCATTTTAACATTTATGCTATACAAACTTCATGATTAAGATTATCTTTTAAGTAAGGATTTTTAACACATAAAAATGATTCATGTATACGTAAGTGTACTGCTTGTACCATATGTATTTAGAAAATCAGTTCTCATTCACTTTCATAACCTTAATGTTCTAAAAATACTGTCATGAGTTGCCATGACTGTCAAGACCAGAGAACTTGAGAACCACACTTGTATATATATTATTTATAAACGAAACAGATTTGCAAAACCTATTGCAAAAATTAAAACAGGCCATTCAAATTTCCTTCCAAAAAGCGACGTGCATGAAAAAAAACATCGACCCAAGCTCTAACCTAGCAAATAAAATGCTCATATAGGACAACCTGTTTCATAACGTAAACTTAATTTGCCATCTTAACCTATAGCTTAAAAAAATGCATAAAATAACACATTGAGATAAAACATAGAGACTAATATGTAAATATTATCAACACCGCCACCATACATATCTGTTGACTTGATTAAATCATTCGTCACCAATCAAACGGAGTGTTTGGCTGCTGCTTTAACAGCCGAAGGTGTTTGGTTCCTGGTTTAACAGCAGCCAAACCTCCCCTGTTGCTGCAGAAGGGTGTTTGGTTCCTTGTTTAACAGCAGCCAAACACCCCTGTTACAGCAGGAGTGTTCCGCAGCCGCGCCAGAAAATGAGTTGTCCCCCGATGTCTATTATTCTCTAAGCAGGGTTGTTTGGATAGCTAAGTAAAGGCTTTTCTTTTACTTAAAAGTAACTAAATAAGAACTTGTAAACAATCTCAAACAACCTATTTATACATGAGTTTACTACGAAAGTCGAAATATTACATCACATTCTGCCGTTTATATCATTTTAATAGCGCAAATAGCAAACTAAATCTGAAACTTTAGAATCACGTACCTTGATAAGCTGTTGCCTGAATCAAGCTATTCCTAAAACCGTCGAATATGCGGGAAGCATATCCGTTGAGAAGTGAGCTACAACCTGCCAATGCAAGAACTTGTCTATACAATCCCGTAATGGCTAGTGATATCTTCCAACAGCTTGAGCAAATTGTTTCGGCTGCGATCTTTAGCAAGCATGTGAGATCAAACTCTTCCCCAACATTTGTTCCACCAACAACGCAACGATCCTGTAGCATTCTCCTAATAATGATCTACAAAGTTCGTTGCCTATTTTAGGAAGTCAAATATATCAGTAAGGCAAGTTTTACTGAAATTGAGAGCGACTTTTGGCATAGCATTAAGTGCTCAAAAGAATAGCATCATCATGTACAACAATGTAAATCATATATAACGAAAGAAAAAACCACCTTATCGAATGATTATCACCAACGTTGTTTTGAATACACCCGAATAAGGTAAAACAATATCATATATAGGCATTACAGTTTAAAAATAAGCAAGACCTCGATGACATGTAAGAAAAATTAAGGTTCGGCTCAGATTTGGGAGTTTTGAACCCGAGAAAAGGATACACGACCCGCCCGTGGCTGCAAGCACGATAAGTGATGCCCTGCCATGATACGGTTGGGTGGAACCCTTTATGGTCCAACACCTCACTTTAGTTGCAAAAGCATAAGCGCTCAGAAGAATAGCATCATCATCGCCAATAATAAAAACCCGAGAAAAGGATACCTGACCCGCCCGTGGATGCCAGCAAGATAAGTGATGGCCAGTCAAGATACGGTTTGAACTCCAAATTAAACATAAACTTACCATCTATTTTTTTTACAGAGCCAAGTTAGGAAGATACTAAATTGCACCTAAAATCAGAAACCCACAAAAAAGTCCCAAATACCAGATTCATAAAAACATCTATATATTTGTAAATGACAACACCCGTGGCTTTTAGCACACAGAAGACGCCAAGGCAAAAATCAGCCGGCATCTTCGCGTTTGTTGCTAGTTAAGCAAATCCAAGCTGCATGTAACTGTGGTTCAAAGTTAACCAAAACCGTCGATTCCCACACTCACACCCCAAACATGTAGATGCAACCTCCAAAGGTTTACGTTTTTTTTCGGGGTATAGCATAGGCCCAGATAAGGCGCTATTTGGGAAAAACATACACAACCCGGCATGGCTGCAACCTTGAAAGGTCGCCACGCCAAGATCCGAGCTGTGTTATCTTGACCCGCGCCCGTTTAACCTCATCACAGCCCTATATAATTATATAACCACACCACAGCTTATGACATAGATTACGACAGTTAAAGAACCAAATGTCAACTGCAAATGGTCTTTTGCAGCACACGAAAGAGGCCAGTGCAAAGCTGTGCAGGTATCTTCCTATTATTGTTAATCAAGAAAATGCAAGCTATAGGTTATGATGGTTGGTTAAAAAAACAAACTCACAAACGTCCCTAAAAAATGACCACGACCGTGGCTTTTAGCAGAGGGAAGACGCCAAGGCAAAAGGAGCCGGCACCTTCCTATTTCTTTCCAACGCAAAAGGAGCCGGCACCCATCTAATCGCAGGGACACCGCCTACCGACCATCAACGTCGCCTACCTTAAACGGCGGCAACGAAGAACAGAAGTAAAAAGACCGTTTAACTCCAAACGGCTTAGTTCATAGTATTTTCTTTTTGTGCACCAGAATGTAAGGAAACCCCACCTGCAACAAAAAAAATTGATATAAACATTTAGCCAATGACCCTAAAAATTGCACATTTGAGACTGTCATCCACAGTAAAAACATAGAGAAAAAGTGTGTAGCGTAGCGAGTTACGCGAATACTGAATCGTGTACCTGATATCTCCACGTCCATATGATTTCTCAATAAAAGTAGTATCCTCCAAGTACATCAATCATGCTTTAACAAATGGCTATTTAACTCAACAAAACTCAGCCCGCAATCATCATCAGCAACATACTTTTGATTACCTTGCAATACTCTTTAAGGTTCTGAATTCCATTACAACAAACCAAGTATATACCATAGCTATTGCTGAATAACCAAAAAGGGCTTCAAAGCAGAAGCCCATATCGACCAATTGCTGAATAACCAAAAAGGGCTTCAAAGCAGAAGCCCATATCGACCAAAACTTGAATAACCAAGAGTAGGTTTTTCACAAACTAATCATTCCCAAACAGTCAGCTAAGCATAATCAAATTTCCATTTGAACATGTAAAAGCACAATATAAGCATTAGAAAAGTCATCACCTAAACAGTTCTCAATCTAAGTATTCTGAAACAGTAACCCCCCAGAAACACGGGGAAAAACACTCGCGAGTGGTAATATGGGTAAAGAAGACCCAACCCGAAATGGCTGCAAACACCACGGTGGTGGTGCTGCCCCGCCAAGATACGGGTCGTTTTCAGCCAGCATGATCAATAGTGGTTCACAAATGCAATATGATTATCATTTGTAAGGAGCCAAACTACGATCAAAAACGGCACCAGCCGGCCACCAACGCCACGCACCATGATTGGCAGCAACGAAGGGGTCGGCGGCATCGAAGCAAGCTAGTGCAGACACATATCACAAAAACATGATATATTCTACTACTGATAAAAAGCGAAAATCAAAAAATGGTGAGTCACCCCTCTCACACTTTCATTACTCTCTCTCACAACCTAAATTATAAACATAACAAATGGATCAAAGAGAGAGAGTCCTATTAATACAAATCAACCATCATCACTACCACTCCAATGAAACGTAAGGATCAAAACCCCTAAATAATAAACTTAATAAAAGGACCAAAACCCCTAAATAATAAACTTAATAAAAGGATCAAAACCCCTAAATTAGGTCGATAGAACGGTAAGGAAGAAATAAACATACCAATCGTCGCCTAATGGCGGCCATTTAACCAACAACATACACAAAGACAATCAAATCAAGAGGCACCCATCTGCTAAAAATCTGCTAAAAATCTTGATTGAGAGAGAGAGAGAGAGATACTTTTATAATTTTTAGTGAGAGAGAGATTAGGTGAGACGGAATGATCGAGAGATCATACAATATTAATTTGAAGGGGCAGATTGAAGAGGCAAATTCCTGTAGCAGCGAAAGGGCAGATTAAACCACCAATTAAACCACCAACGGGATCAATCAATGCATAACGGGGTGAGTAAAATCAAATAACGGAAAGGTGTAGGTGCTAGTGTGTGTTTTGGTTGTGAGACAAAATTTTGGTTGTGAGAGAGGGAGATAGTATTATAAAAAGCGGTTTGTGAGGAGAATCACTGCTCCTATGGATGCGTGATTCTCCTCTTTTATATAAAGGTTAATTTGAGACTTTTTTAAAATAGCTAAATTGAATATTTAACTTTTTTTACCTATTAAATAAAATAAGTTGTTTGAGAACTTTCTCAGTCATATACGATGATTATTTGTAACAATCTATTTAAATAACATTTTTTTAAGTTAAAATATTTTTTTATATATTATTATTTTTATAATTTAATTTTATCGTTTTTTTAAAATTTAGTACTCATTGCTTCAATATCCATTTGTAAATATTTTTTCATTAAGTTTTAGGTTTTTTTATCTTTATTGTAATTGAGTTTATTTTAATTTGATTTTTTACATTTTTAACAGTAATGTGAATATAAACTTAATTGGTAAAAAATAATATTTATTTATTTTAAAAATGTCATCAGGTACTTGCTGCTATAGATGATTCTTAATAAGATTAACCAAGTACACGCCGCATCTTTATTTATGCATATGATCCAACCTTACATATGTCCATTTTGAGTCTGACTGTATCAGATTGTACACAATTTATTTTTGCGAGTTTTTTAAACTAAGATACAAAGTAGTAGGGTTTGATGCATGAAAACTGAAAATCAAATCAAATTAAATTCAAATTAGAAACGAACCGAAATAGATTTTGGGTTGTGGGTCATGATCAAACCGAACTACAAGTTTAGTTTTCGGGTTGGATATGGGTTTAGCAATCGACCGGAAAACCGAACCGAAAACCGAAATTATTCAAATATATATATTTTTATATATATAAAAAATATTTATTCATAATATAAAAATACAAGTTTTATACTTTAAATAATTTTTTTAATATTTAAATAATTATATGTTTTTTAGAAAAATTCGATCAATTCGGGTTATTCGAGTCAACCCGAGAACCAATCTGAATTTAAATTCGGTTATCTATTCGATTGAAATCTAGTTTGATTTTCGGGTTGACCTAGAAAAAATAACCAAATAACTCGAATCAATTAAACCGACCAACCCGAAAATCGAATAGAAAAACACCCCTACAAAGCATGCATATCGCCGGTAAGATAACCGAATAACATGTATTCCGTAAAACAATAATTAAAATATATACATAAATAAGTTTTAAAATATAGGATCAATTGATAAACCAAAGATAAAGCAATTGCTCAGTAAAAAGTTTATCCTACAACTCTCCTGTCCAAACGCGGCCTATTGGCTAAATTATATTCTTTAATTTCCCGAAGCTCTCCAGGTTAAAAGATCTATCTTACTTTTACTTCAAGTTAAATACATACAAGGGTGATGAGCAGACAGACACGCGTCTCGCCAAGTATATATAGAGTAGCTGCATTACATTTTGAAAATCCTGAGGTTTGCCTTTCTTATTTTTTTTGTATGGATGATGCCATAGTTTGATAGTTCATATTTCGAAACCTAAGACTTCTTTTCTCTTCTTCTTTTTCAATACTATTTTAAGTTTTATATTTCTCTTTTCTTCAGGTTTGATGATTAGCATTCTCTCACTACGGATCCTGATGAACTTATTGATTCAGAGGACAGTGAGGGGAAATCAGTGGAGATAGGGAAGACATATTGAACCTTCTTTCTAGAGCAGGCTTTTACCTCTTATACAGGGATAACCTTCCCAACCCCAAGTCACCTTAAGATAAAAGCTTCTGATGGATGCTGATGCCGTTGCTGGATTTCTTACTGGACTTCGAGTCTATCTTGATGATCCTGCGAAAGTAAAGCGTTTATGGCAAGAAAGTTGCTAAATCTGATGAGTCTTCTCCTAATCTTATGAATCCATCAACATAATCATAAGTGTATGACAGAAAAGCAACCATTACTCTTTAATGTAATCAACTTCAATATAATATAACAGTACGCCTAATATCTATTTCTATAAATCAACAACTAAAGATCAGAAAGCTAAACAAATTGTGAACAGGAAAGAGAGAACAGACCTTAGAAACGGGCTGAGATGGTGAATCCCATGATATACAAACCTGCGAGCAGCATATACAACATCACACACCACAACTGCACTCTTGAACAGCTCACATAAAGTTGTGCACAAACTTTCCAAATAAAAATATAACTTGATAAGCACATCACACATGAGAAAACGGGTGGCTCGCCATAGACAAAGATAAAAAGTCTACTCCTTTTGTTCAAAAAAATATGAATTATTACGTCAAAGAAATATCAAATTCAGAGTTAATACATGATACTGCAAAAATCATTATAAACATGGATCACTTGTTACAATCCCGTATTCTGTAGCAAAGCATTAAGAGATTCAGAAAATCTTGGAGCTGATGAATGTTCGAGGTCTACGCAGAGAAATTGTCATGAGGAAAAACCAATATAACTTTTGTAATTTCTTGTAAAGATACTATATCATCCCAATAATAAATAGAAAAAAAGTTTAATAACTTACAACAGTTTCTTTTTCCTCGGATTTGAGTCGTAAACCTTCAAGTTCAGAAGCAAATCCCCATCAGGAAATGTCCCGCTGGCAGTCCTGCAAATTCATACAACATATTTATTAATTAAGTGCACTTGTATAGTTGTATACACACATTAATCAAACGTTTGAGCAATTCAGCAGGCCATTCAATGAAGCAAATGTGGTTATATCCCATAGTATTCTGTTTTTTCCAACCAAAGGTCAAATATATTAGTAAGCTATACGTGTGACATTATATACTCTATATCACCAAAACAAACTATACTAATGAAAAGTCTCTCAGGCGGCAGGACACATAACTCCGTTCCAAACAGAATACTATGAACATAGATTGACTTGAGAGCGTCCATTGAGAAAAGGCCATGCCTTTGACTGTTAATATGCGTGCTCCTTACTCTTCGCAGTCAACTATCATGAGTTATCACCGATAGTAATAAAATATTATAAAATCGCCAAGTGATGCAAATATTGACATATGAATCATATCAGCACAGGTAGTGTACACAAAAATAAACTCTAACTTACCATTCCTGATGATGCATGATAACGTTCAAGGGTCTCTGCCTCTCTAGAACGATGTACATTCAGAAGAAGCCACCTGGTAATATTATTTTAAAAAAACCTCAAAGATGAACCGTTAAACTGGAAAAATAAATCAATCACATCAGATGGTTTTATGTAAATTCGTCAAATGGATCTAAGAAGTTTTGAGTATCCGAATACGATTTGGATAGCTTTCGACCTTTCACTTTTATTTGAACCGTTGTATTTAACCCATTTGACCCATTTACATAAATCACAAACCAAATGAACCCATTGTTCTTGTCATTCATAAAAAAAACATTTAGGCTTGGTAGGTAGTGAAAATAACCTCCACATTTTTTCATCAAATTTCCTATTGATGTTGTAGGCACCATAATATGGTCTTCCCCTATGAGTTATCGACTAAGGAGGCGATAGTAATGAGTAAGTAGAAAACATTAGCCATAATATGGACCGCCTCTTCCCAATCATTCATGTTCCGCCTGCAGCCTATATAATACACCAACCGACATAATTATTTTAGATATGTTGCTTATTATGCATATGCATAATAAGGCCAGCTGTGGTTATTACTTTCTTCTTTATATAGATGCTTCCTATCTATGTAAAGAGCAGTTTCGGTCAAAGTTGGTTGTTCGCAAAAATCTTAATTTGGCGCTTCAACCATGGCCTTGAGAAACACCTGTTTAATCAAATTCAAGGCATCTTCAAATACGCTATATGGGAAAATTTCAAATTCTCAACCCATTTGACCCGTTATGAATAACATCATTTAGTTTTTTTCACTAACCGTTTCGACACCAGGACGCTTCTACCACTTAGGTCGTTGTTCCTTACCCGATTTCATTCTGTTCCGCCAAATTCTTTTATATACCGATCAATCATGTTTTAAGCTCAACTTCTGCCAAACTTCTAGGACCTGCTATGTACATGACAACAAAGTAATTATATCGAGATTTCACTACAACTGGGAAATATGTATGAATAAGTGAAAATTTCGCCAGAGGTGAGATCTAATCAGAAAAGGTTATGACTAAAAAACAGTGCAAAACTACTTATCCAAATAGAGGGGTTTTGAGATGGCTTATTTAGCGGCTGTAAGGGAATACTTATATAAAACTGACTCGACATTCTATCATTCAAGGTAGACGACATGCCTTTTTTTAAAGCGAAAAGCGAGAAGCAAAAAAAGCGAGCGCTTTAGTTAACTTTCTATTATTTATGTTTATAGTAGTATAGTATGAAACAATAATCAATTAAAAGCATAATTATTTTGAAAATCCTCCTTTCTAATGACTAATATAAAAAAACTATTTTAAGAGTGATAAAAGTATAAAAATCTTAAACTTGGAATCATTTTATAATAAATGATACATTCAATGGATAAGAATCGTTTTAAATATTCATAAATGTAGAAAGAAGAAAAAAAATCATTTCTCTCTCCTCAGTCACGTGAATAACTGACCCACATTTATTACATATCCATTAACTTATTTCTCTCTCCCATATGCATCGTCTTCCCAAAAAAAACATAGTCCTCCATTTTTTCAGATCTAGAAATTAAAATTTGCCATTTTTTCACAAAAGCGAACGCTTTTTGGTCGCTTCCCAGTCGCTTTCCTCGCTCTAGTAAAACGCCTCGCTTCTATAGAATCAAAGCGTTTTGGGTCGCTTCGCTTCGCTTTGTCGCTTAAGCGAGCGCTTTTCTCGCTTTTGACAACCTTGCTATCATTTAGACAAATAGATGGACCTTAATGCTATGTTAACATCATATGAGAAGTAAAGGCCAAGAGTCTTGGTTGCAACTTTTACACCAAAGAAAACTATGACTCGATCTTTTTCTACCACACCAATGAAATGCTAACATATTACACATATGGTAACAATCTAACAAATAAAACCAAGTGACCGCAATGTAGAGGAATGTTTACCTGTTAGTTGTTCACAGGTAGATCACAGGTAGATAAGGGAAGGACTTTCAATTTTGAAACTTTAGATATTTAAACAATTTTGTTTTTCTTAGATAATGGCTATGTAGATACAATCTCCTCACCTTATATTTGCTTAGCTATTTAATAAATTTGCTTCTCTGATATTAGAAGACTCATCAGATCATAACAAAATATAAAAAAACAATCTTGGACTGCCTCATAGTGTCTTCATATGTGGGTGTGTCGGAGCTTATGACACTCGAGGTTGTGTTTCAGACATTTGGCTACAATTTTCTTTGTTAGTAGCTGATAGAATTTGATTGTATCCAACACATCAAGATATGAGAGCAATCCTAAAATACAGATGTTCATGGGTTGGTTTTTAATCATATTCACTAAGTTGGTGCATTAAAGTTATAGTTAGGGAACAACAAATTGGAGAAACAGAAGATTATGCATACACTAATAAATCTTATGGTTTTGTGGTTCAGTTTGGATCGAAATACCAGATCTTTTACACTAAAACAGTTAGCAGCACTTTGTGCTTTTAGTGTAGTAATGTTGCCAAAAAGAGCACACATAGTGTCGATCTATTAACGTATCAATGTGATTGGGCACGGTCTTATATTTGAGCTCCTAAACATCTGATATTGTATTCAGGTTCATAATCTCAAATAAAATGTTTCATCTTTATGATTGTTGTCTGCCTTTTAATACAGTATTATTTTCGCAAAACTGAACTTCGTACACATTTCTATATATGCATATGTTGTTTTAAACATCATATAAGCATTTTGACATTTTGAGGGTGTTTACAATTGCTTATCCAAACTGATTATATACGTGCATAAATTACAAAAGAGCTACTAATTATTGTTTTAAATCTTCAACGTATAACAACAAAAATATATATTCTGATTTTTTTTTAATTTTCCACTTGACTGAGACTTATTAAATTTAAAATATATGCAGCTAAACGTGTATACATAAATTCAAATAAATCCATGAAAGAGTAAATTAAATTATAAAATGTTCTAATTTAAAGTGTTCTCGACCAATATATGAGAAACCTAAATAAGTGCCAGCAGTTGGTTATCTAAATGTTATTATTTCATATTACAAAATAAATTTCAAATTCAACATAAAGCGAACCTTAGTGGCCATTTTGCCATTAGCAACACCTTCTTCATGATCCGACTGATAACCTATCATTTGAAAACGTCGGGCTCAAGTCCCCACCACTCTCATGACTGCCACCACCTGGACTCGCCGGACCCTCCGCCATTTAAGAACCCTAAACTCTAATTGAAATTTGAAAAGGGGACAACAGAAAATTTCAAGTGTGTCAACTTTAGAGACACAGTTCTAATAGACCGAAGGTGAAAGATGGGAAATTAAAATGCGGTCTTTTCCATATACATGATCTTTCAAACACAGCTTTTTCCCAATAATTTGTTTGATAACTGGTTGTTTTCCTATTGTTTAGGGTACACACTAAAATGTAGAAAGTAAACATAACAGTATAAATTGAGAAGATTGAGTTGGGGGTGTGCTTATATTGGCCTCAAAGGTACATCGTTGTCCCACATCTGGAAACAGAAAACAATGTAACTCTTACTCCAGTGCATAAATAGAAAATAAAATTAAAACATCATTTTTTTCCTCTAATTCCTAAAAAACCCCACTGACCATATGTGCTTATACAGGGCTCAAATTCTTTCATCACTTGTTCGATAATTGGACATCTTGGAGTATTTATTTGTGCACAGGTTTAGATATGTTTCCGTTTCCATCTTGATCATTCTCTATAAGCAAACTACAACCCGGAAATAAGCTTTACGTAACAAGAACTGCATGTTTTAAGGAGAAAAGAAGTAGGGTAAAAACCGACTCTTTTATAGTAGACAAGTTTGCTAAACCATCTTCGGTGAGTATTTTTTCTAGATATTTGCTCCTGCAAATGTTTTAGTATGTCTAAAACTAAATGCCGTGTTTGACATATGAAAATCGCCTCTTTTGGATTGAAGGCTCAAACATTTACACATGAGCAGATTCACATTCATGAAGATAGAATAGTAAAAATAAAAGTTACCCAAGATACACATGTATGACAGCATGTAAGAACTTTATTAGCAGAAACATTATCATTAGCTGTAGTTTGTGGGTCAGCATATCTAATGATCGATCCCAAACACCTGGGCCTACAAATGTCTCATGGGTAAGTAGGTGAGCTTTGCCGTTAAGTAAACTAAAATTACTAACTACAAAATTGACGTGATTTGTTTTTATTCTAAAGAAATTTTAATAATTACTTTGAATATTTAAAGAAAACATTCAAATAAATAGCTATTGGTGAAGAACTTGTAATGATATGTGTTTAGACTAAAAAGCAGTCTGTTTATGACTATGCAGAAAGCATGCGAAAGATGGGAAGGCGATAGTTTTGATAGAAATGTGTGGGGTTGGACAAAGGATATACTGCTATTGGTGCTTGGGATAGAAATGTTGTCCATATAGTTGAACCTCTTATACTTGATGTAGGTATCCTCATGATCCAAAAGTTCCAAAAAATTGCTGAGAATGATCCTTTAGTTTCTCTGATATGCTCCCTACTTTTTGGTAATCCAAAGAAGAGTTTCGAAACCACTCAAGGGTGGCCTAGTGGCAAAAAGATTTGTGGCTATCACTCCAAAGTGTGTGAGGTCTCAAGTTCAATTCTCACTAGGTGCAAACAACCTTGAAGTGGCCACGCCAACCTCCTGAAAAGGGAGGGCTTTACCTGGTTTGAGTCTGTGTGGCGGTGGGCTAAAACCTCGTGGATTAGTCGGCCATTGAGTCGGAAATCACGGTTGCCAAAGAAGAGTTTCGAGAAAATAGAGGATACATGGAGAGATATAACATTGTAGACGATTATCATTATTGACACATAATAACATGTTGATTATGTAATTAAGATTCTCACCTCGACAGTCTACTCATTGGTTTTTAATAGGTGTCAAATCATTCAAGTTTCAACCCGTTAGTCCACTTCTTATTATGCATTGATATTAGAACATGTATACATACAAGCTTATAAGAATAAAGGGTATAAATTATAATATTCTTAAATTAATATTACAAAAGTTGACTTTATGCCCGCAGAAGCACCTACAACCAATCTTTCAATAATAAAAACTTGTATAATAGAGGTTATCGAGTCCATAAAGGCACACAACTTCATAGATTTTACAACAATCAAAGTAAAAACCTTATAGAAGGCAAAAATAGTACAAACAGTCAGAATTAAATAGTTATACTTTATTTTAGTTTTAAAAGGTGGCCGAGAGGGTATTTGTCAAACAGGGAACTCTACATGTTGACATTCTCGTATGAAATCAAAGCCTTATTAATATATTGCTTACTACTTGCTCTCAGCCAGGTTGCAAATCATAGTTGTATGTTTTTCAGTTTAGAAAAGATCAATCAAAAGGTAAATCAACGAAAAGCATAGTCTAAAGGATATCAATTTGGCCTTACTACAAAAACCTTATAATTACCTTCACACCTAACGTATGCAAGTAGCGAACATCAACTCTGTCATATTGGGCTACCTACATAACATGTTACAAACATAAAAAATAAACAGCATGTGATGTGAATAAATGGGTTAACAGAAGAATTTATACCTCCATGTGTAGTTAGCTGATATGCCTCTTTCGTAAAGACATTTGTTCCATGTTTCTGATAATGATTCTCTTTCATCTCAATCTCAAGAAACTTAGAATTTAAGCATGAACGTTGCAATTAGGGTTTTATGAAAAGAGTCGTGAATGGATATTAGGGGTTTTCAAGATCGTGAATGAATATTAGGGTTTTGTGAAAAGGATATAACTGAAGATCAAACCATAAGGGATTTGTATAAGAATATTATGGTTTATTTATTTTGTTTTGCAAAAGATTATCAAAATTTCGAATGTGGCACAGTGGTAGATTCTTTGGCTTGTTGACAAAACCTAGGTTCGAATCTACATATGGACATTTTTGGTACGAATTTTTACTCCATGAGATGGGACCAAAAATGATGACGTGGATTAATGGGGTGATTATGTGGCATTTCCCTGTTATATATAATGTAAGATATATATATATATATATATATATATATATATATATATATATATATATATATATATATATATATATATATATATATATATATATATATATATATATATATATATATATATATATATATATATATATATATATATATATATATATATATATATATATATATATATATATATATATATATATATATAGAATTAGGTTCTCGGTTCAAATTACCAGACCCATATTCAACTCGAAAATCGAATTTGTAGTTCGGTTTGGTTTCAACAAATTCGGTTCGCTTATTAGTTTTGTTCGATTTGTGTTCGGTTTTCGATTTATTTAATTTATTTGGGTTTTTTTGGACACGTCTACTTGCGAACTTCAGTTTTTGAGTTAATTCCTTTGTAAATTAAAAAAAGTTGGCCTTTCTTCTTGCAATGTTTCCATTTTCATATATGTGATCCACTTTTAGCAGAGATCTACACGATTAAGACTACATCTCGACAAGTTCCCATGCTTCGCATTCATCAAAATTATTCGCAACTACTCCTACAAAGAAATAATACAACTAAGTTTAATGTTACACATATATAATAGAAACAAAACATAAATACAAAAGTCAACTATGAACACTCATTACATGTATCATGATGTTATGTCATCACAATCACAAGTCAAATAGTCATTAGGATTATCAAATGTTTGTATAACACTCATTCCGTCAGAAGTAAAGTGTGGCTACAATATCATCGAGTGGGGCAAGTATATTGACAAATAAGTTTTCATATGAGATCATTGGGTACGTTATGGGTTGTAGTCGCAATGTGTTATAAACTAATAGCCAAGAAATATTATTAAAATTTTTAGAAAAAAACCCGTGCGTGCACGGGTATTATAACTAGTACTTTTGACAACAATACTTTTTGACACAAATTTTTTGTAAAAGCATATATATATGAGCGAATTTTGGCTTTTTCCCTATATTAAACAATAATTAATCTTTTTAACTTAAAAATTAAAAATAAAAAGAATAAATCAAATAAATGTTTTCTATTAAGGAAATATTCAGTTGAAAAAGTTCTCACTTTGGGTTGGTTTTACAAAGAAAAAGATGATTGTTGCCAACATATATGGGGCAGTTAATGGTCATGGGTGTTATTCGTAGGTATGGGTTGAAAGTCTGAATTTTTAGGAATTATCAAATGATTGATTATGTGATGTTAAAGTTTTCAACAGAATTATTCGTTTGCTTGCTAATTTTTAACTTTGTCATGGGAGTTGGCCACATATGTATGGACTGGACATTATTGGGCTGGATGTTCCACCAGATCGGGATAAATGTGAATGGATATTTTTCTTTTGTAGCACCCAGGATTGAAACAACGTAGCAATATAATTAGTGACAGTTTGTGCATCGCTAATTATATTTAAGGAAAACTGTTTGAATAGCTACAGTTTTTAGCGACAGTATTTGTGAGAGCAACAACAACAATAACGAATTAGTGATAGTCAGTATGTCCCTACTGTATTGGAGGGAAGAGCTTTTGAAATAGCATCAACTCAGTGACAGGAAACAGTGCCACTAAACATGTTTTGGTCGTTCCTACTAGTGAGCTATCGGTTACTACTGGTCTTTCATACTCGTGAGATATCAGTTCCTACTGGTGAGCTATCATTTACTGCTAGTCGTTCCTGCTTGTGAGCTATTGGTTACTATTGGTCGTTCCTACTAGTAAGCTTATGGTTCCTACTAGTGAGTTATGGTTCCTACTAGTGGGTTTATGGTTACTGTTGCTTGCTTTGTTCGTATAGGACACATGCCCATGTTGGATCTCGGGATGATAATAATGTTTATGGCATGTTATTTTTCATTACTTTGGGTTCCTGGTTATAAGTTGTTTATTACATAACATAATAATGCCCGCATTGTAAGAATCGGAAATTTTCCTTGCTAGTTAAATGACTATTTTACCCCTTGACTTTTTATTTAGTCAACATGTCCTAAAATTGCTATTGAACCGGGAAGCTTGCCCGTGTCTTGTGAAATAACGTCAAGCAGGCGTGTATTATGTTTTGACTGTGCTCAGTATGCGTTGATGTGAACACTGCGAGTGTGTCACTATTGGTTGTGTAATATTTTTACGATCAATATTTTAACGTTTCTGGAATTGTATTTCCATTACGTGTGCATAATCTGTGTAGGATTTACTTGTGTCGCTTTATTAAACTATCTGCAGTTTAACTAATGTATGCTTATTTGTATTATAAATATTGCACGAATTATTATTTTTATAATTATTGTTATGATTAATTTTATTAATTATTTTAGCGAGTCGCTATTTATCGTTTTATTTTCTAGTAAAAATAATTTAGATCCGTCTAATTATTTGACATACTGTGTAAACTCAAAATACTCCAAATAAAGTCTTATGTCTCAAAATTAACCATTTTTAATTAAATCTCCTCCACCTTTAGTAACCACTTAAATCCTTTTTTTATTTTTACTAACAAAATACTTATATATGGAAAAACTAACCAAAGTTAAGCACATATAAGCAACTTTGAGAAAAAATATCGGATGTAAAACTCATTCTCATTTGCATGAGTGTAATAGCCCATGTTTTCCTTGTTTTGATACCAAATATGACAAAACCCATTCTATACAACCCATTTGATTATTTGTCTACTACCTCAAAAGGAACACATGCAAACTAACCCACTGCTACATATCATGTGGTTCATGTCATATGCTCACACTAATTCATAACACACAAATAGTGAACACATACGAATATCATCTGTTTCTCTTTCTCTCGTCCGAAAGCTTAAACCCCAAAACAAACCTCCATTTTTATTATACTTATAAACTCTCTTCCATTTCCATTTTTATACATTCAAATCTTCCATATTCATCCTACATCTCATACAATCACTCTCTAAACACACCCATTTATAAACTAACCAAAACACAGATCATTCTGACGTGACCAACATCATTGTTCTGACGTGAGCTATCATCATTTCTGACGTGTGCATTATCATTTCCGACGAATGCTTTATTTTCCGACGTTGGTTCCTTGTGGTTGTATGTGGGATTTATATTTTTAAAATGAGGGTGTATTGTTTTTGAAGTGGGTTTTGTTTGTAAGAACGATGTTTTAACTAGGCGAAGGGTTTGGTTGTGATACGTGGGTTTTAATCTCGTGAGTAGTTATCACCTTTGGACCGTGTCATAAGTTTAGCATCTCGCCTTTCATTTTTATCCTTGTGTTATTGTTAACCCTTTAGTATGTGCTTAAAGTACTATCCAAAATCTTAAAACTAGGTTTCATATGATAATAAAGCTTTGGTAAAAAACGTAACATGAAGAATCGGGTTCTTCATGAAAACGTGTGAACTTGTTGTTTTTCGTGTGTTAGACACTCTCATTTAGTGTGTCATGGGTTCGCTAATTGGAAGGTTTCGATCTAAAAGGCTTAAAAACGATTTTCAAGCTTTTGTTGTAACATATGACTTATTTCGAAAATAATGAGATAACCAACGTACAAAATAGGATTTTTATGGTGGGATTTATAGTCCTAGTACTATAGAACGTTATGCAATTGAAAGTTTTGAAAATAGTTAAGAAATGAACTCATAATCGCGATCACAAGTCACGTTGTAGTTTTGGAAAAACAATCGTTTCTTGTTTGTGGTCTGACAGAGGAAGAAATAGAGAAAAAGAAACAAAAAAAATTTCGTAGACCCCACCTGATTTATGGCAGGAAGTGTTATTTATTGTTTGATTTAATGTAATGATAAGTGTGAAAACACTCATCAATTATGATCCAAATACCACTCAAAACACAGTCAAATACATTATTTTAACTGTAAATTATCAGAATTACGCGTGTATTTGGTGTTTTTGTATTTTCAGGTAATATAGGTACATTTGAGACAAACACGAGCTTTCAAGGACTTATTTGATCAAAAGATGAAGAAAAAGACGAAAGATGCTTTCAAGGACTTTATTTGCCAATATTATCAAAGACCGAGGGCTTAGCTTGCAAATTTCTACAATTCAAAGGATGAAAAGGAATTACTTAAAAAGGTTTCTATACACATTTGAGAGAAGTGAAAAGATGAGGGGCCAAATGCAAAATAATGAAAAGTTTATTAACTTTATACTTGGTCTGTTGACTAAGACCGGTCAAACACCTCCATACACACGCTTCTTCTCCATTCAAGAGAGAGAAAGCAGACGGTTTCATTCCAACCTCCATCAAACCTGCACTTACATATATATGACGATCTACGAAGATTCACGCGAAGCTTTCAACAGCAAAAATACTCCTTTTATTCTCCTTTACAAGATGGTGCTATTCAATTAGATCAAAAGCAAAGAACGAAGAAAGCCCCAATTTTGGATTGAAGATGAAGAACGAGTGTAAACCTCGTATTAAACACGTGTCCACTCCTTATTGGAGCAAACACGTCATGAAGAACTCTACTTTCTTCCACTCGACGGCTATAAATAAGAGACGAGGCCTTCATTTCTGATGGTTAGCTTAGGGTAGTTTACACATAGTTATTAGGTGTAATTAGTTAGTTAGTTAGGTTTTCTTTCAGTTTTCTGTTTAAATTTTGTAACGGATTCGTTTTTCAGTTGTAACCATTTTTCTTTACCTCCATTAATGAAAGTTTAACAAGTTCCAGTTTTAATCTTCTCTATTCTAGTAAAAAGTTCTGTTTCAAAAGTTCTGAATGATCACTCCTTAGTTTGTAGTGTATTGAGATATTCTATTAGTGGTAATTGAATAGCGATTGAAATCATAAGCTTCTAAAGCTTGTAATATGAGTCTTAGCTCTACAAGATTATCTTGTAGATTTTTGGTGAGATTTCAGTAGTCAAAAGCTTTTCAGTTTTTCGAGCTTATAGAAACTTATAATGAGCTTTTCTGTTTAGCAGTTGAAACAAGAGATCAGTTCAAATGAGTTCTTTGTTTGTGTATAGATTAGGATTTTCGGTTTTGTGAATTGCGGATTTCGTTTGTTTTAGTCAGTATAAGCTGGTGATTTGATTTTCAGGATTTAAATGTTTTCAATTAGTTAGTTTGTCAGTTTGATTTCAGTCAGTGAAGTTCTAAAGAAAATTTTTGCGATTCTGTTTAAAAATGTTTTCTGTAAATCAGTCAGTGATTCGGTTTAGCTTGCTGATAACAGTTTAGTTGTGATAAGCAGTAATGGAAGATGATAGGATTTACGACTTTTAAATGCATTGTAGCAGATTATCTTTGTTTTGTAGATTAGCTGGATCACCCATGTGACGAGCAGATGTGTTGGTTTTATTCAGGAGGTGTAAGAGTAGTAGTGAAAGAAGTTCATAGAAGTGGCGTTGTATAGATCAGTTTTCAAGCGAGCTCAGCGCTCCGCTTCGACTACAACGGACTAGGCCTGGATGTTATGGTTAAACGCATTTCAATTTCTGTAAATTCTTAGTTAATGCTAGATGTAGAATTGTAGTATAAATTTTGTTGGTTACTTGTTTTGAATGATCTGTATTAATTGTGTGTTAAAAGTGTTTGTTTGATTTCCATTCAGTCATTCAGATTTCATTTGATTTCTTGCTTCTGTTAGTAGAAGAGTGTTTGGAATTAGAAGAATGAATTGCAATTAGTTTAGGATAAATGAAACTGTGTTTCACATTAGACTTAGGAAGATAAGAATTCAATTAGTCAAATAGGGAATCTGCTATAAATTCAAGTAAAGATTTTTGTTTTTAGAAACTTTGAACACTGAGATTTGAAAGATATAGTCATTTGATTTAGTTTTAATTGGTAACTGTTGAACTTGTTATTTTAATTCTACTAGATTACGTTTTATTAAATCAAATTTACAAAATAGTCAGTAAGCTTGTTAGTTTTCTTTAAGGACGTATGGATCGGTTGTAGATTGGGCTTAGCATAGTTTTGGGCCATTTGATTTTCATTGAAACCGAGTAACGTTTTTTTAGTAGTCAGATTAGTTGTAGTAGAAAGATTTGTTTTTTTTATTGTTAAGACTAATTACTATAGATTTAAATTTGGTATTACACAATTTAAATTTGTAGTATACATTTGAGTTTACATTTTTACATCTTATGCGTTTAAATGTTGTAATTGCAATTTGTTTTAGTAGAATAGTACGTATATGTAGATAGACATTATTTTACATTTTTAGGAGTTTTATTTGTCAAAATTGTCAAAGTAGCTTAAACACCAAATACGCTATTATACACCAAAAACAATCAAGTCAAGCTTAGAATTGTTATATCAATTCGAATCGAGCTGAGAAGACAACTACACTAAAAACGAAATATTATGTAACATTCTAGTTTACTCCAAAAGATTTTAAGATGTTCAAATGTAACCCTTTTAATTTGACTTCTTAATAAATATGATGTTTTAAATTGTATAACTAATAAAAACATAAATGTTTAAATACAAATTTTGACTTCATATTTATAAACTATTAGACATTAATAATAATAGAACGTTAGAAGATCACTATATTCATTCGACCAAAATGAGACTGAGACCTTATAAAATTTGGGCTATAATTGACAATATTTTGGACAATTAATCGATACATTTAGAGACCAAACCGCGAGTCGACGCGGATTAACTTTTTAGTTTTATTATGTATAATTTCTAAAAAGTCCGATATTACGATAAATTATTTTTGTATGAGTGAAGACCCGTAAACGTTGACCGTTTGACCAAAAATGATATTTTTGGAAAATGAATGTCTTCATTAATAAATCATAATGCAAGAACATACTAGGGTTGGAACAACTTATACTTGGCATATTTAGCTTAAATATGCATTTTATTTATTTAGGTTGCGGATAGAGATTTGTCTCGTAGTACGCGCGTCGTTTTCGTGACTGCGATTACTTGTTGCTTGCTATTGCTTGAGGTGAGTCATAGCCCCTTTTAAACTGCTTTATATGTTTAATATATTTGGAGTGAGATAATGCTTGTAACATCTTTTATGGACGCAAAACTATGTTTTCTTGATCTCTTCGCTAAAATTATGTTTATGGATATGCTTAAGTACCGTTATCCCACTTTGCCCATCATGAACCGTTAGTTACTTCTGGATGACCGGTCAAGTAAGCACATATGTTATAAATAGATCTATTGGAGTTTGGCACTCCCGTCTGGGTGTCCTCTGTCACCACCGCCAAACGAACGTATACTTATGGCCATTTCAAAGCTTGTCTTAGGGATAGGACACCTAGCGGGCACTTATTATTGTTTCATCTTGTCATTAGCATCGGTGTCATGAGCTTAGCTCTATCATAACTACTTTACCCACTATGTCCCATATGTTGACATTATATCACCTATAATGGTCCCACATGCTTAAAACATTTTGTTTGTGGTCCATCTTTTACCATACTTTTGAATTAAACCTATGAACTCACCAACCATTGTGTTGACATTTTAAGCATTTATCTCAGGTATTTGATCTTACATTTCATTTGAAGTATGTGGAGTCTCATGCTTATTTTAAGGATTTTGAAAGATTTAATGCATTGAATATTTATCTTGTTGTCTATTTCAAACTTATAAATTTCCGCTGTTTTAAATTTGAAACTTGTGACTTGTAAACTTTGTTATTTCAAATAAATGTAACGAGGTAAATTCTTTTCAAAATGTCTCATTTAGAATCGTTCTCTTACACCTTTTACTTTGTTATTACGACGTAACAGCCCCCGAGCTTTACCGCTTCTGTTGACCGATTTGTGGGGTGTTACAGATTGGTATCAGAGACTTGGTTATAGGGAACAAGGTTTGCATCTTATGCCTAAACTATAACCGGTATGTGATTACGTGCTTTACGTACTATTAGATTATACATATACATATTTTATATATTATCATATATACACTATTACATATATTATTATGTGTATTATACATATTGCATAAATCATATATGCTTATATGCTTCAGGTGTTATATATTCTACACGAATACTTTGTGCATGCATACTTTTGCATTGCCCGATACTTGGGTTTACTACTCCTTACGCGCATCTCACATCATTTTAGATGAAGATTATTTATATAAACGCTGGAACTTTCGTTAGACATTGTAAGTGAAATAATAGTCTCCTTTAATTCTATGACATTGTAATTGTTATGATGGTCATTAAGATATCTCTCACATGACTTTATATAATTCTCGTCAGAGTCTTTCGATACCACTTATTATCTTACTATCTGGGTTCTAACACTCGTCCGTTAATCTTTCTTGTCTCATGAGCCGTCATTTAGAAATAAGTCGATTGGTTCGAACACTTCAGCTCATCACCTTGTACCATTTCATTTTGAGACTCAACCTTTTGAACTCAAATTATATTATTTTATTTTACCAAAAAAATTTTGGAGAAAAAAAAGCTTTATTAGGTTCAACCGCTCTAGCCGAACCCTAACGGCGACGTGGAGTATGCTAATCCTAAGGAATATTTCATTGCCTTGCCTAGTGATACCTAGTAGAAGTCGTCATGTATTGTTTTCTTTAAGTATTTTATTGTACTTTTAAGAGTTATCATCTCGTGTGTACGTTTTATATTTTAATCACTATAAATGAATGTGTTTTGATGGTTTGTTTAATTAATCCTTTTTGAAAGCGCTACCACATTTTGAACTATTTCTCTATTGTCCTGCAAGATTTCTTTCTTCATACCATCTCATGGATTTTTTTTCTATGTTTTGATATCATCTCATGAACCATTTGCAACTATGTTTTGCATCATTTTTCCATTACTTCATAAACCATTCGTTGTTATCTTGTCAACAATTTCAATAGAATTTTCTAAAAACACTTTGCTAAAAAATCCCTTTAAACTACTTGTTGAAAGTTTTTAAACTACTTTGTTCTCACTTTACAAAACTATTTCTATAAATGTTTTGGATACTATCTGTAACACCCCCAAATTTACACAATTCAATACAGCGGAAGACTCGTTGGTGTTACGGGATAGCACAATACTCACATTATAGACAAAGCTTAAAAATCGCCTCGTTTAATAATAAAGCATTTCCATTCATAAATATCAAATTTTACACAGGTCCCAAGTCATAGTATTTCATACAAGTTTTACAAAACATTTGAATGGAAATTGCTGTTTAAGTGCGTGCCATGAATTCTTGTTGTCTTCCCGAGAATTACCTTCATGTACCTGAGATAAAACATGTTAAAAGAAAAGGTCAGCGAAAAGGCCGAGTGAATTCATAGAGTTTAATAAAACCATTAATATATCATCGGTATATAATTATTACCGAAAATTATTTTGTACAAATCTTTGTAATAGGCCATAAAATAGCCAAAGTCATTTTATACAAATCCTTATCAAAAATCATAATATAGGATTTTGCCTTCAAAATCATTATACTAACCATTGTCTTAAAAAACATCATACAATACGTTTTATAAAGTTGTATACAGTTAAATAAAAACCGTTATATGAATATGGTTATGTAAAACCAAAACACGAACATAATATCAATAATAAGACCCCGTATTGCTAGTCAGGCAATATATCATAATTCAGTGCGTATAGCAGTATTTCATTATTTTTTGATTATTATAAGCCGCATGACATTGTTACCTTACTATAACAAACAACGGGTAGCTAACCCGAAACTCATTTGCCCATCTAAGTTAGCGTGTCGTCACAAAATTACGCTATGGAAATCTTCTCATACATAAATTCGCTTACCAATCAATGTGGCACGACGGGGATCAACAGTCAAGGCGCGAACTGGGGTGATCGTCCCCAAATAGTACTATTATATGCATAAGCGTCTACCAAATCCCAGCAGTTCACAATTTATGCTAATGGGACTTTTAGTGACATAACCTAACTTTAATAATCCATTTTACTTCATACATCGGGTTATATAATCATTCATCGGGTCATACAATCATTCGGGTCCAAATCAATAAACAAACAATCGGGACAAATGGTGTCCTATTTTATCAAAACTAACATGTTATCTCCCTCGCGGGTTTATAAAACATTTCATAAAAACATTTAAAAGAGTGCGAGGCTATGAACTCACGTGGATTGGGAAAGGCGGGTTATTGGCAATTCGGATGTACGGTACGTGCTTCAATCACGGAAACCTAGACAAATAATACTTGTCTTAGACTCTTGTCCAATGACTTTATAAAAATAACAATTATGTATACATATGATGATTTTATATATATGATGATGAAGTGGGTTTATACATTCTCATTTACTCATTTTAGTGTTATGTATTGGTAACTTTTATACTAGTTTACTAGTTGTACTTATTTATATGTTTTAGGCCCAATAAGCCTATTATAAGCCCAATACCTTATATTAGTCCATTTTATACTTTTATTATAATTATTATACTTTACATTTTGGGCCCAAGTGGGTTAAGCCCAATAAGTAAGTTTATAAGTGTTTTACCAAACTAGTCGGGTTAATAGTCCAATAAGGCTACTTTGGCCCGTTAATGTCTATATGTTGTATAGCTCGGGTTTATCGGTTTTTACTTGTTATATAAGTTTATACATCAGTATGTGAGTTTATAAAAGTTTACATTAGACGGGTCCGACCGTCTAAGTTTTATTTGACAAAAACGTTAATCTTTCGGTTTTAGCCGAAAAGACGTAAAACTTAGGTATATAGTTTTATAACTTGGAAAAACATTTATACTTGTAATTTATATAACATGTCCCATTTTAATATCAATATATATATATATATATATATATATATATATATATATATATATATATATATATATATATATATATCATACTATATTATAAAGCATTTGGGACTTTTTATTTTTAGAAAGTCTGAAAAATTCAGACAAACACACTTACTTAAAATAGAACATTAGCTTGAAATCTGGAAACAAATAGCTTATTCTTCATACACCACACACCGCCATAAGACCACCGGGATACACAGTGTCAACAACAGTCACCATCGACAGAACCACCACCGTCGCTAGAACCACCACCTCGCCAGAACCACCACCTTGCCAGAACCACCACCTCGCCAGAACCACCACCTTGCCAAACCACCATCGCCATGATGTTATCACCACCTCGTCAAATTGGGACAAATATGAGTTCCAGTACAAGATCTGATTTTTCGTTACTTTCCAGTATAGAATGATCCCTGTCCTTCTCCTTAGTTTCTAAACTAGCAGAATCGCAGGACACCAAAAGTGGGAAGTTTCTTGTTGGTTTTTCTTCCTCACTCTCGAATAGGTGCACTTGGTTGTTCCGGAGGACCATCGCACTCTCCCTCCTGGAAGGAATCTTCCTTCGAGATCGATGTGTTGTTGGAAGAATGGCCAACAACAGCGGGCGGCGAGTCAGCAGAAACGGGCACGTCGGTGAATCGGCCGGAATCTGGACGCGTGCCGCCTGCGACTCATGTTGCTCCCCGTGATGACGGATTTAACGGAGGCGTGGATTAAACGTGTAGAATGATGTCATTTCTGATGAAATGGTAAGCAGAATCCATGGTAATAATCATGGATTAAACCAGGTGTAGAATGATGTCATCTCTGATGAAATGGTATTAAAAAAAGCAGAAACCATGGTGAAGCAACGAGATGAGTACATTAATTCGTGTGGCTGCGTATATGTCTTTGTGGCACATAAAACCCTAAATGACTAGACCTTGTTGGATAAACAAGCCCAAGTTTTAGTTTGCTTGGGTGATATATAAGCCCATTTAAAAACAAATAGTGTTAACCTTATATATTCATATATCTTCCGTAATAATGTTCTGTGAATAGAATGATTATAATTTTCAATAAAAACATTTTACTTAATATGAAAATTTTAATAGCTTACAAATAAAAAATTTACTTCACAAATAAATGGTGACGGCTTTTAATATTTATATTTCTTCATTAAACCACTTATAATATCCTATTAAAAATTTATAATGGGTCATTTATAACACAAAAATTGTAACGGCTCGTTATAGCACACAAATATCTGCTGAAAATAAAAAAGTACTTGAAATTTTTTTTCCTCAAAAATATAATCACGAGTACCGCCGCCGCATTGCGCGGGTACCCGGCTAGTATATATATATATATATATATATATATATATATATATATATATATATATATATCTTTATTTATGTTTATTATCAACTAGTGGGTTTTATATATGTATATTTTATATAATTTTTGAGTGCTTATATTATATACTATTTATTTACAAAATCAGTCCTAAATTTTAAGTCCACTAAAATGTCCATATCTGCAGTTCTATAATGAGATAGGAACTCAAATTTTTATGACAGAAACTACATGATATGTGCTTCATTTTATTCCTATAGATACTGATGAATCAACCTCTGATTGTTTTAATAAATTCGTCCAAAACAGTATAGGCAGATTGCACTCCAATCTTGTTTTGATCATATCTCACTCATTATAATGATTCCATTGCATGGACAACTCTCACATGTGTACAAGACCTAATACTTACTGTATATTGATTTCACTTTGCCATTTTATCAGTTTATCATTTGGTTAGTTACTGTTTTTATACAGCCATCTTATTAAGCAAGATTTAACCATTTTACATGTGGTTTTCCATCTTTTTACCCATGTTTATCAAATCTATCAACACCAAATCCCCACATAATATTTTTAATCATCATTCATCATCATATACATATAAATAAATAAAGAAAATACAAGATTACATAATCAAAATAACAAGAGGATAGGAAGAACAATCTCTATACCACCAAGGTTGTGTAGGTTATGATCAAGGCTTGGATTTTGATGGAAAATCTTGTGATAGATCAACACCAACTTTGAAGACCACCAATATTTGTAAACTTCTTGTAGAAATCAGCCCTTGGACATCACCAAATCACCTCCTTGGATGTTAGAATCACCTCCAATCTTCAAGGCTTCAAAGGAGCATCATCATGTGTATGAATAACACATGATTTTATGGCTAAAATAGATCAAATAGGGGTGTTTGATGATGGTTTTGGGACGAAATAGAGAGAGAGAGGAGAGGGAGGATGAGGTGGTTTTACATGTATGTGTTTAGGAGAAATGGTTTGGTTTAGTGGTTTTGGTGTTGGTGTAGCTTACTTTGTAAGCTTCAAGTTAACAAGTGTTAGCTTGTTTAGGAGGTGCTGACACCTCATGGTATGTGTTGGAGCTCATTTGGCCGTCCCATATAGTGGGGTGGGCAAGTGCAAAACTTGTCCCATCCCACTAATTTACGGGTACTCCTCGATTCTAGTTTCCTCGATTTGCGTGCACTCGGGTCGTTTTACGAAAAAAGTTTTTTTAAATTATGAATCAACGGCACAAAACGAATCTAATAAAAATTGCCTCATCAAAAACGGAGTTCAAAAACGTAAATACGTAATCCTAAGGTTTCCGGTTTAGTCGTAAAGGACGTTAAATTATTCACGTAAGTCCTAATCTCTTCTCGTAAATGAGTGAGTTTATGAACCAACACAAATTTAAAATCCCAAAGTAATATTCACGGATAAATTTATTTCCTGAAGTGTCGGACTGTCACCATAAATGGTGTATGTAAACGTAAGGACGTAACGTAGAATCCTCCGGTTTAGACGTAGTCGATGCTACTTCAAGATGTAAACCCAATTTTCTTCCCAGAAATGAGTGAGTTCATAATATAACATTAAAATAATGTTTTCAAATAATAATTTGAGAATAAAATATAAATCATAAATTGACGGATTGTCACAGCATTTACCCCTAAACAGGATCTTTGTCCTCAAAGATCGATTTATCTTACTACTCGCTTCTTATAGAGTTAGGGCCATGTGAGTATTTCCTCCACATTCGGTCTTTTCTCACAAGTGTAATTCATTACAATACGCGAGTTTCATCAAACATAACTACGAGAATACGATCAGGCTTAATGTTGACTTACTTTCTCTATCCATGATGTTCACGGGTTTTTGATGAATGCAACTTTTCGCCGATCTAAACTTCATTAAGGAATAGTCAGATTTTCACTTGATAGACATTTTATCAAGTTAGATAGATATACGAATCATAATTTACACAGCTCTTGAAGTCCTAGGGTAGATCCAGCTTATATGCCCTTCAAACCAACTTTTTACACCATCTCAATGGTCCCATACTACGGGGACTTATTTCCCATAATCTTTCAGATCATCAATTCACTTTTCCATGGTGAAAATATTTGGCATAACTTCGCTACCTATCCTGAACTTCAAGTTCTACACTTCATATTCACATAACCTCCTGCCCACTATCGGCAGTCAATAATCAGATCCTGATTTACACAATCATTTCAGGTTTCACGGGTCGGGTATTTTGCAATGTTAGGTTTGTCATCATAGGAAACCTTAAACCTAAAAGACATGTCCGACTCACAATGGGTGTATGTCGGGTGTCTTCCTCCCAACTCCTGTTTACAGATGCTCTAATATTTAGATCCTTACAAGATTCGATCTCAATCCTAATACGATAATTATCAATGATAATTTCTCCAAAGAAAACGATTATATGGTTTATTACCAAAGGTCAATTATTCAAACATAAAACAACACTTCAAGTGTTTTGTATCGTTACTTTACCTCGTCCCTTCGATTGGGGTGGTAAACAGTACTCTCATCAAGGTTCGTTCCCAATGACTTCTGAGCAAATCTCTAGAAATTCGATGCGAAGCAAGGATCTTGATAGAGATGATCGATACAGGCACACCATGTTTACACAACTCCTTTAAATACAAAAGAGTCAATTTCTTCATCGAGAATCTATCATTAACAGAAATGATATTAGCAGATTTGGTCAGTCTGTCGACGATGACCCAAATCGAATCAAATTCAGATGATGACCTTTGCAATAGTTAGACGTTTACTAATGTATGAGGCGATGTCTGCCTTCATAATTTTCCATCAGTACAACTTCTTCCGATAAGATACACTTAATCAGAAATGGCATGAATAGAACACTTAATCGTACGAGATTCCAACATGACTACATCTCACAAACCTCCATATTTAGGCAACCACAAGTGGCCTTTTATACATTTAACGGCATCGGCTTCTCAATTCTAATGGTTCATATTAGCCGCGAACCCCTTTTATTATCTATATTATCCTTTTTACAAGCATCGGCTATATTTCAAATTGCTCGGCAATTTATTTTGCACAGTCATTATTAAGAAATACATCCTAATTGGTTCTTTATCTTTTCTACATAACGTGTCAGTAATTACATTCACCTTTCTTGATGATATATCATCATGACCACAATTCACTCAGAATTTTTTTTTCATATTCTTTAAGTTTTAGTTTCGTCTCAACTATTATTTTTATCAGTTTTGCTCAATCCGACGTCTAAAGCGTCGATAGTTATTACAAGTAATTAAATAATAAATATTTAATTTTATGAATTGTAAACGTAGAAGTTTTAAATTTTCTCAGTTCGTCTAATTATAGAAAAATGTTAAAAATAAATTTGAATTTAGTTAACACAATTTTTGTTGATTTATTGAAAATAATTAATAAGATTCGTAAATGTTCGAAAAGTTCTTTGTTTACACTTTGGTCAAAATTTTCTTAGTTGAAAAGCAAAAATTGTCGTTTCAATTTCCAAGTCATGGTTTATATGGTTTCCCCAATCCCTCTTAGGTTGTCTTAAGGTATGCACAAACATTTACCCCTAAACAGGAGTTTAGTTAAATGATATAGTTATAAGGAATGACTCCTTAAAAATCCTTTGATAAAATGTTTGTCAAAACATATTTACACTTTCTTTTTGGTAAAACCCAAAGTCTTAAAAGGGCTCTTAATCTTTGAAGAGTCAATATAGATTCCATTATCTATTAATCACACGGTTAAATAGTGTAAAAGATTGTCTTTCATCACATGTTTAATATTCAGGGTACAAGTTTTCACTACTCGACCAACTCAGGGCAGTCTATACATGATTATTAACTCCTTCTTATTCTTATAAACAAACAAATGGTCCTTAATGATCACAAGCATGGATTTATCAAATTACGGTCTACACACGTGATTCAACAAATTTATGGATGCTACATGTGTATTAGTCAATCCAAACAACATAACATGAAACTCATAATGTTCATTACGAGTCCCGGATGTAGTGATTGGAAGTTGATAATAATCATGTCGTGAATCAAATTCCTGAATATACGCTAGAAACTTGTAAATGATCAAACAAATCTATTATCTTGGGTAGTGGATATGGATTTTGATCATCAATTTACTTAGTTCACGATAATCAACAAATATAAGGAATGGAAATACCATAACTCTTCATGATGACGAGCTCGGTAGAATAAAAGCTTTCTCCGACAACTCTCTCAGTTGCACGGTAATTCCTTTTAATTCAGATGGTGTTGACGTACAGTGCACACGCCACAGGTGAAACACCAGGAATATAATCAATTCCAAATTCAACTTGACTTAATGGCGAAAGTTTAGGTAATTCACCAACAAATACTTCTGAAAGTTTCAGATAACAGAAACAACTTTTAATAAATTCATATTAGGTTCTTTCTAGATTATAATATCTATGACTAATTCACAACCATTCACGGTATAATTTCAAGTCTAAATGCTGGATATGGTCATCCATCAAGAATTATTTAGATCACTTTTGATAATCAACATCTTATCATTTAGGGGATTTCTACTCGAGTTCCCATCAATTAAGACAATGTCGTCATGTCATAATCAATCAATCCATTTTACTGGCACTATGAACCTTCCAGTTTCATTACCGTCGATGAGATGTGAACTTCTCAAAAGACTAATAATAACTCATAATCCTTCACAAATTCAAGGATATCAGGAGACATAACTAACCTTAAAAGAGTAAGGTCAACGCATAATCTACGCGAGAGAATTTCAAATCAGATACAGACGAAAACATTAAGAATATGAGTCTATCCCATGTTTTCATGAATTGAGTACGCATTCGAAAGCTCCTCGGATCGTTACCCAGGTCATTCAAATGAAATCAAATCAAAAGAAATGATAAGAACGTCGATACATCCAATCGGGTATCAACGCTCGGTAATCAGATATTTTTCCAAAGAATCTCGCCACGGGAGAATTGGACAAGAAGGGAATATCAATTGTCAAATAAGACAAGTTCCACAGATGAGTAAATTCGATTCAGAAGAATAAATAGTACGGGACATATGTAGGTGTCCCTAACAATATGTCCTTATTTTTGTACTTCTTGCAGATCTCATAAAATTTAATCTTTCACAACTTCAAAGAAAATGTAGTGTTTATTAATCAATTTTATGGTGACTACTAATCAGCCTTGCATGGTCCCTTCCAAATTGTATGTAGGCGCGCAACTATATACAATTTTAAGATTAACGATGCAATACTCAGTTCGTCAAAATTTTATCATCATGTTTATAATAAAAACATTTTCATGCTTAAGTCTTAAATAAGAATCAAAAATAAATTTACAAAGATTTTCTTTGTTATAAAAACAATTAAGTTTTCCAAGGTGTTTTATAAACAACTTCATTTCGATAACGATCACTTGTAAATCTCACTTTGAATAATCCTTATAGTGATGAAAATTCAATTTTTCTCAAGGGATACAGTTTTATCTTATAAAAACAATGAGTGATCTGCAAAAGAGTGATGAAAAGTTGTTCACCAAGAACTAACTACAATATATCAGGAAATGAGCTTAGTCAAATAATCATGAGGTTCATGACCTCGATGGCACTCAAAAAGAATAATCCACAACATAACTCATATCGGGATGAGTACTTGTTCAATGGTTGCATCACTAATGTGAACATTAGAAAGAAGCAAGAAAAGATATATAACATCGATACATGTAGGATTTAGCAATCAAAGGTAGTCTTTTCATTAATCACAAACAAGTCAAAATTTTAGCGTAACACATTACGTGTTGCCATGTCATACAATTCCAAAAACTCATCCTACCAACTGATGTCTCAGTTAAGTTAGGGATTTTTAAAAGATACCACAATGAATACTAATCTACAAAAGTCATTAGGTGTTCCACATGTCCCAAAAGATCTATCGGTCCCAATTCAGAAGAAGATTTCTTCAATTTATTTATTGGACACTAGGCATCCTCATCATTAGACAATGGCCTAGGAACAACACTTAACACGAATCAACAATCAATTATAACCTTATAATTCAATCACAGAACTTAACGACTTCCTCTTAACAGTCTCATATTCCATACAGGTTAAATTTTACTTCATTCAAGTTTCAACCAACTTATACCCAATGCGATATCCTACCTCATTCTCCAATACTTTCAACCTTATTATTAGACCTTAAAAGGGTAATACAAGCTCATTATGAACAACACTTAATTTCCAATCCTATAGCTCTTACAACAATGGTTACCAAATGAGTCACTAGTATGAAATAACTCACACATTCAATTAGACTTCTCGATAAGGTACTAGTGGCATGAGGCTTTTGGGTAATGGTTCCAATGACATCCTCAAGTACAGCATTCACCCTTTCGATTTTAATTTAAGAATTGGGTTACACCGAATTAGATGACATCTTTCCAGGTGATAAGGTTTTGTCAAACTCCACTCTATAAGGACAGATCGTCATGACATCGATATCAGATTTAATCTCGCCAATTCTTCTTTAATATCATAATCAACTAATATCAACATTTCTACGAATATCAACCATTTAGTTGGGATCATAGATATCCACAACTTGGTTTAGATCTAGAATAGCTAGAATTTCCAATAGAAATAGCTAAGATTAATTTGCTAGGGGATTTAGGGTTCCTTGTGAGAATCTACGTCGTATAAATACCTCGCATAAATGTTAAAATAATCCTCAAACAATCATATAATCAAATTACAACATATATATATAATCCAAGTTATATACATATTAAAATAACACTTCTCAGTCTGGCCTTGTCGGTAACTCAGGAATTCTTCGGCACCATTATAGTCAAAAGATTTTTAGACATTTTTAGAAAAATGTTTATATTTAAAAGATTTTGAAATGTTTTATTCAAAACCTTGGTTTTAAAAATATTTCGTTCTCTATAACGAGAGCTCTGATACCAAACTGTAAAACCCCCAAATTTACACATATCAATACAGTGGAAGACTCGTTGGTGTTACGGGATAGCACATTACTCACATCATAGACAACGCTTAAAAATCGCGTCGTTTAATAATAAAGCATTTCCATTCATAAATATCAAATTTTACAAAGGTCCCAAGTCATAGTATTTCATACAAGTTTTACAAAACATTTGAATGGAAATTGTTGTTTAAGTTCGGGCCATGAATTCTTGTTGTCTTCCCGAGAATTACCTTCAAGTACCTGAGATAAAACATGTTAAAAGAAAAGGTTAGCGAAAACGCCGAGTGAATTCATAGAGTTTAATAAAACCATTAATATATCATCGGTATATAATTATTACCGAAAATCATTTTGTACAAATCTTTGTAATAGGCCATAAAATAGCCAAAGTCATTTTATACAAATCTTTATCAAAAATCATAATATAGGCTTTCGCCTTCAAAATCATTATACGAACCATTGTCGTTAAAAACATCATACAACACGTTTTATAACGTTGTATAGAGTTAAATAAAAAAGGTTATATGAATATGGTTATGTAAAACCAAAACACGAACATAATATCAATAATAAGACCCCGTATTGCTAGTCAGGCAATATATCGTAATTTAGTGCGTAGAGCAGTATTTCATTATTTTTGGATTATTATAAGCCACATGACATTGTTACCTTACTATAACAAACAACGGGTAGCTAACCCGAAACTCATTTGCCCATCTAAGTTAGCGTGTCGTCACAAAATCACGCTATGAAAATCTTCTCATACATAAATTCGCTTACCAATCAATGTGGCACGACGGGGATCAACCGTCAAGATGCGAACTGGGGTGATCGTCCCCAAATAGTACTATTATATGCATAAGCGTCTACCAAATCCCGATAGTTCACAGTTCATGCTAATGGGACTTTTAGTGACATAACCTAACTTTAATAATCCGTTTTACTTCATACATCGGGTCATATAATCATTCATCGGGTCATACAATCATTCGGGTCCAAAGCAATAAACAAACAATCAGGACAAATGGTGTCCTATTTTATCAAAACTAACATGTTATCTCCCTCGCGGGTTTATAAAACATTTCATAAAAACATTTAAAAGAGTGCGAGGCTATGAACTCACGTGGATTGGTAAAGGCGGGTTATCGGCAATTCGGATGTACGGTACGTGCTTCAATCACGGAAACCTAGACAAATAATACTTGTCTTAGACTCTTGTCCAATGACTTTATAAAAATAACAATTATGTATACATATGATGATTTTATATATATGATGATGAAGTGGGTTTATACATTCTCATTTACTCATTTTAGTGTTATGTATTGGTAACTTTTATACTAGTTTACTAGTTTTACTTATTTATATGTTTTAGGCCCAATAAGCCTATTATAAGCACAATACCTTATATTAGTCTATTTTACACTTTTATTATCAGTATTATACTTTACATGTTGGGCCCAAGTGGGTTAAGCCCAATAAGTAAGTTTATAAGTGTTTTACCAAACTAGTCGGGTTAATAGTCCAATAAGGCTACTTTGGCCCGTTAATGTCTATATGTTGTATAGCTAGGGTTTTATCGGTTTTTACTTGTTATATAAGTTTATACATCAGTATGTGAGTTTATAAAAGATTACATTAGACGGGTCCGACCGTCTAAGTTTTATTTGACAAAAACGTTAATCTTTCGGTTGTAGCCGAAAAGACGTAAAACTTAGGTATATAGTTTTATAACTTGGAAAAATATTTATACTTGTAATTTATATAACATGTCCCATTTTAATATCAATATATATATATATATATATATATATATATATATATATATATATATATATATATATATATATATATATATATATATATATATATATATATATCTCTTTATTTATGTTTATTATCAACTAGTGGGTTTTATATATGTATATTTTATATAAATTTTTGAATGCTTATATTATATACTATTTATTTACAAAATCAGTCCTAAATTTTAAGTCCACTAAAATGTCCATATCTAGAGTTATATAATGAGATAGGACCTCAAATTTTTATGACAGAAACTACATGATATGTGCTTCATTTTATTCCTGTATAGATACTAATGAATCAACCTCTAAATATTTTAATAAATTCGTCCAAAACAGTATAGGTAGATTTGCACTCCAATCTTGTTTTGATCATATCTCACTCATTATAATGATTCCATTGCATGGCCAACTCTCACATGTGTACAAGACCTAATACTTACTGTATATTGATTCCACTTTGCCATTTTATCAGTTTATCATTTGGTTAGTTACTGTTTTTATACAGCCATCTTATTAAGCAAGATTTAACCATTTTACATGTGGTTTTCCATCTTTTTACCCATGTTTATCAAATCTATCAACACCAAATCCTCACATAATATTTTTAATCGTCATTCATCATCATATACATATACATAAATAAAGAAAATACAATATTACATAATCAAAATAACAAGAGGATAGGAAGAAGAATCTCTATACCACCAAGGTTGTGTAGGTTATGATCAAGGCTTGGATTTTGATGGAAAAACTTGTGATAGATCAACACCAACTTTGAAGACCACCAATATTTGTAAACTTCTTGTAGAAATCAGCCCTTGGACATCACCAAATCACCTCCTTGGATGTTAGAATCACCTTCAATCTTCAAGGCTTCAAAGGAGCATCATCATGTGTATGAATAACACATGATTTTATGGCTAAAATAGATCAAATAGGGGTGTTTGATGATGGTTTTGGGACAGAATAGAGAGAGAGGAGAGGGAGGGTGAGAGTGGTTTTGCATGTATGTGTTTAGGAGAAATGGTTTGGTTTAGTGGTTTTGGTGTTAGTGTAGCTTACTTTGTAAGCTTCAAGTTAACAAGTGTTAGCTTGTTTAGGAGGTGTTGACACCTCATGGTGTGTGTTGGAGCTCATTTGGCCGTCCCATATAGTGGGGTGGGCAAGTGTAAAACTTGTCCCATCCCACTAATTTACGGGTACTCCTCGATTCTAGTTTCCTCGATTTGCGTGCCCTCGGGTCGTTTTACGAAAAACGTTTTTATAAATTATGAATCAACGGCACAAAACGAATCTAATAAAAATTGTCTCATCAAAAACGGAGTTCAAAAACGTAAATACGTAATCCTAAGGTTTCCGGTTTAGTCGTAAAGGACGTTAAATTATTTACGTAAGTCCTAATCTCTTCTCTTAAATTAGTGAGTTTATGAACCAACACAAATTTAAAATCCCAAAATAATATTCACGGATAAATTTATTTCCTGAAGCGTCGGACTGTCACCAAAAATGGTGTATGTAAACGTAAGCACGTAACGTAGAATCCTCCAGTTTAGACGTAGTCGATGCTACTTCAAGATGTAAACCCAATTTTCTTCCCAGAAATGAGTGAGTTCATAATATAGTATTAAAATAATGTTTTCAAATAATAATTGAGAATAAAATATAAATCATAAATTGACGGATTGTCACACTATCTTATAAACCGGTATAGTATATACCAGTTGATTTCGAGAGAAATAACACTATTTGACGAAAAGGAGCATCGCATCGTTAGTCCCCAATTATACAAAGCCTGATCACCTATGTATAATTTGGCAAAGATTATACTATACTCGTAGTAGTCACCATAAATGTAACAACCCCAATTTGGCCCAGCGGAAGCCCACGGGTTTTAGGGCCTGTTACGTCATGATTATTCGAGTCTTGATCCGAGAGAACGACCTCTATGCCAAATATCACAAAGCAGAATCCAAATAATCATACATTCAAGTACCTGAGAATACATGCTTAAATATCAACACAATGGTTGTTGAGTTCATAAGTTTTATAAAAATGTTTATGACACTTTAAAAGTTTATTAGGAACACTACCAAAAGTAGTGTTGCAAAAACAATTGGAAATTCAGAGTTTCATAATAAAAGAAACGTCACCAGAAGGTTCGGTTATAAATCAATGTTTAGCAAAAGCATTACATCTACCATAAATACTTCAGTTCATTGAAGATAAGTTGTAGTTCACGCTCACACTTCATTTCAGTTCAATCTTAAGTTCATGATCAAATTCATATCCAAGTTCAATTCAGTAATCATGGTCAACATACATAATAGTATCATGTTCTAGGTTCATGTCAATGTCACAATCAAGATCACATATGAATATCATATCAAACGAACATATAAGAATCATATCAAACTAGCATCGCATGAAGACCACATGCAAGAATCATGTCAAATCCATACAATAGAATCATATCAATCCACGTACAACAATCATAAAGATCAATACACAATCACAGTCAATATTCATATCAATATCACGCCCAATATACATGTTCAAGATCATAGTCAAGATTCACATTCAAGTTCATAGAAAGACCATACTCAAGATTCATATTCAAGATTCATAGCAAGATCATAATCAAGATTCATAGCAAGATCATAAACAAGATTCATAGAAATTGATAATTAAGATTCATATTCAAGATTCATAGCAAGATGATAATCAAGATTCATATTCAAAATTCATAGCAAGATGATAATCAAGTATATTCAAGATTCATAGCAAGATGGACCACAGAAGTTCAGTTCAAGTACCTAAGGCAACTATAGGAGATATAGTGCCCAAGTGTAGAATAAATCGGGTGTTTTAGTGTTTATGATAGCGGTAAACTCATGATATCGAAGCTAATGATCCAGTACGTACACCACAATGTACATATAAGTTTCCTCAAGTGGGAGTCTAGCCAAGACTATCCAAGTTCACAGAAATGATATACACCCGTCCGGTGTCAGAATGCCCGAGGGGAGGTTGTCAAGCCTTAATAGATCTATCCATAACATAAGAGCTTACTCGTCCGGTTTCAGTATTACCCGAGTAATTAATGATTCATGATAGTAGGGACTATGACTAACGCTACTTAGGCTAATCATAAGCGAAATTCACTGAGCATTCCCAGTAATTAGTTTTTGCGTCCACAAGCAAGTATAAAGCATTATTTCACTTCACAGTATTAAACATACAAAGCAGTTTAAAAGGAGCTATGGGATAGCTCAATATTCACAAGTATAAATCATCAACAATCCGAAAAGTGTAAACTCATATGTCACGTAAATAATCGTCAAAAGTATAAGCATGTATGCAATATAAACAATCTACGAAAAGATATCATTGCATATTTATCACAATAATACTTGGAACGTATAGACATGTTGTAACACCCCATTTTGGAAATGGAAATATCACAGTAATTATGGCGTGTCATCAAAGCATACAAGGTAAAATGTCTAAACATTACTTGACCATATAAAGGAAAATACCGGAATCAAACATCGGTAGTCCAAAAGTAAAGCTCATCACACACAAACATAGTATAGTAAGGAATAAGGACGAAACAATGTCCAAAGCATAAGTATCATAAAGAAAGGAAATGCATAATGTAAAGAAGGCTAGACAGCTTCCAGTCCATATGCACGTACTCTTAATGTCTACGAGCGTCCCTGAGTACCTGCCGTTTTGGGAACATAGAAAAGGAAAACGGTTGAGCAATACGCTCAGTGCACGGATGTACAATAAAGCTTGAATAGGATAAGCATATAACATAATAACAGCGGAAGAAACTACGTCCCGAGTAACCTGGTTAAGTCTTAATAAAACTGGTTTAATAGTTTGAAAGTCTTATGTTTATCTTATAAAAACTGTTTGTCATATTTTACCATTTAGCCAATATAGGTCATGAAAATCCACCGTGCATGAATAATTGGAGGGGTGACCTCATCATGCAAATTAGAGGGGCTGCCTCTAATTTAATATACTGGTTTTATGGGTAGGAGGGATCAGCTCCTTGTGAAGGATGCAAGGCACACACCACATTCACCATGTAATCCTGAATAAAAACGTGTAACTAGGATGCACCCATACGCCCCACATGATAAATATAAATAAATGGCCAAAAGCTGAAGGGACGCCACGAGCAATCACTCCGCCGTGGTGAAGTCATAACATCAGTGCCTCTAATGTTATGGTTATGGTACCTCCATAACTAGGTGAAACTGGTCATGCATGTATATGGCTATAGGTAATCATATTTAAAACATAAGCAATCAAACTCATACTTATACTACGGGAAAACAGTTGGCTGCATACGGGGAAATCCTAATAAGGAAAGAATGTCCATACTGAAAGGACGGGAATCCGTACCTTATGTCCAGTGAACGAGAACAATGAACTGCGAGAATCCTACTTCCGAAACACTAGTGCTACATAAATACGTACATGAAATAAGTATCTGCTTAATACATACATAGCTGGTTTTATATCTCGTCTTAGCTTATTTTAAGTGTTCTTACTATTTTACACTGTTTAAAGCCTTAAACTGTGTTAAATCTTATATTCTGTTCAATCTGATTAAGTATTCCTGATATTTCATGTGTTATTATACTTACTGTGTAATAATAAGCAACTTTCCAAAAATAGCAGGTTTCCTAAAATAGAAAGTTTCCAAAAAATAGAAAGTTACCAAAAATAGAAAGTTTCCAAAAATAGAAAGTTTCCAAAAATAGAAAGTTTCCAAAAATAGAAAGTTTCCAAAAATAGATTTACTGCTTAAAATAGATAAGTTTCTAAAAATAGAAAGTTTCCATAAATAGATTAGCTGCCTTAATTAAATAAGTTTCCATAAATAGATTAGCTGCCTTAAATAAATAAGTTTCTAAAAATAGCTGGTTTCCATAAATAAAATAGCTGCCTTATTTAATTAAGTTTCTAAAAATAGAAAGTTTCCATAATTAGAAATAAGCTGGTTAAATAAGCTAAGTAAATAAGCCTAAGTGTTTTCATGATTATTTCCTAAGTCATATGATATATTATATAGTTTAATAATTATTTCATGTAATTTAATTAAACTATAGGTTATAATATTTAATTAAAGTATGACATGTTTTTAATTAAATATATTAAATACTTAGGTTAAAATATGTATTATTAAATATTAATAATATAACCTAAGTCATGTTTAATTAATTAATTATATCCATGGTTTTTAAAATAATTAATTAATTATAAGTCTTAATAATATAAATACTTAGGTTAAAAATAATTCATGTTTATTAATAATTAGTTAACCTAAGTCATGTTATTAAATTAATTACATCTTATTAATTTAATTCTTAACATAAATTTATAACATAAACAACTAACATAATCATGATCCGGATCTAAGCCTAAAAACATGCACCGAATATGAAACAACACCGTACCTCGAACCAAATCGGGGTACCCCCTTGCTGCCGTGGGACCCACACGCACCAACCAAGACCAAAAAGGTCTTGGTGGTGGTCGGCTAAAACAAACCGAGCCCCCTTGGGGTCGGTTGTACCTTGCGGCCCAAAAACAAATACCCCTTAGATCGACCTTTGATTAATTAATGATCAAAACATGTTAGATCTATGATTAATTAATGTGTTTTTATGAAAAACATCACGTGTTCATAATTAAATAAAAGATTAATTAAAAGAAAAGGGTTTAAAAAGGTTTTACCGTATTCGTGGATCAAGAGGGTGAAGAACAAACACGAACAAACAATAATTTAACAAGATCCAGGATCAATGGAATCACCTTGTTGGTGATTGTAGGTGGCGGCACAAAGAAGGAGGAGGAGGAAGGGTTTTAGGTTTTTCTTAAAATTCTTCTGTAAAGTGATTTGAGTAGTAAAAATTACTTAACCCTTCTTTTAGTAAAAATTGGTAATGGGCTTGGCCCATTACCCTTGTTTGGTCGCGGGTAGGGACTCCCTTGTGGGGTTCCCGTACCTCGTTTCGTGTCTTGTAATTTCGTACACATTTATGTTTAATTATGTTCGTGCTTTAAATGTTCTCGTTACGTAAATACCATACACTTATATATTTAATTATGCTCGTATTAAATATATATACGTAATTAATAATATCTCGTGTTTTAATTACGCTCGTGATCTCATGATCGTATGTTCGTGATTAATTATTGCTAAATAATTATTACGTGATCGTGCAAATAAAATACTTATCGTGTTCTAACACGTACATAATACATAAACTCCTAACACGTAATCGTAATCATGCTATATTAGGAAAGTTTTTAACTAGTACGTACGAACTTAAGGTACTATGCATGGTAAAAGCATGCGGGTTTTACACATGTAGGTCCCAAACAATCATTGAAATGCGCAAACACGTATTTGACATCGACAAGCATGTATCTCCCCCAAAGAGATTCAAAACATTTATAAAGCAATTTGAAAAGAGAAAGAGGGGTATGAACTCACATCGATGTTGTAGATCAATTAGCAGAAATGCGAATACTAAGAACAACATAACGTAAGCCAGAACTGCTCGATACCAGAAGTCGCAATTTATCTTAGAGAACATTTCCCGACATCCCAATTTTACGCATCCAAGATTTCCTGATAAATAGGTTACATCAATACCATCGGTTCATAAACTGTTTAAATCCGATGTCGAAGTCGTTCATTGATCGGCTCAGTGATCGGTTTGGTAATCGGTTCAGTAAGATGAAGCGGATGATACCACCATGTATGTAATATATATACCTAATATATATTACACACGGGAGAACGGAATATGTATATAATTCATAGCTACGAATAACTCATAATGTACATGACCCGCGTCATGTACTAAACTCAAGAAAGATGACAACCAAAGAATAAATAGTCAAAGTATACAATACCTTGCAACTATTATATAAACCATAAAAATAAATAAAACCAAAATGATTCGACACATTTTCAAAATCACCCATTAATTAAATCAATATCTCTTTATAAAATGGAACACACGTTTTAGAGTTTCAAACAAAGTTTCAAAAGTACACACAATAATTATGATTTTATAAATAATATTTTATAAATCATCATTTCTTTACTCGTGCATTTAATATTTCCAAAAGCGTTTTAGTTTCTAGAATATTTTAAGAAAACTAATAAATATTAAATTTTTAAAATTTTCGGCATGGCCTATTCGTTTATATGACGTTCCCCATAACACAAAACATGACATTTTCACTTTCACAATAAATCCGCGTTTTAATTGTCCACATATTTCTGTTATACGAAATTGATCGTTGTCGAATCATAAACAATAAATAAAAATCATTTACCTATAGTCAAGTCGAAACTAAATCAACACTTTCAACCAACACTTTCAATAATAACACTTTCGACCAAACAATTTTGATAATCAACACTTTCAACCATTTGTTAATCACAAAACCAAATGCCCCCAAATACGCAGTTAAACTCATATCGAAATGCCCCAAAAACTGTTAAACGCGTTGCCAAACACCTCATAAACTGATTTTTATCACATCATAAGCCCTTTAACGGTTGTTATAACTAACCAAACGACGCTAACGACCGTTATATCAGAAAACCAACATAATATCATTTTCGGATCTATACACAACTCACGGGAACAATGTGTAACACTCTCATTTTTCGTATCGGTACAGCGGAAGGGTCTTTCAGAGTGTTACGGGATAGCACAATAACTCCAATCATAGACAACACATAAAAATGGTTGTTCAAGGTTTAACATACATTCATTCGATAAAAAGTTTTAAAGCGTACAACAGGTCCCAAATTATATAGGTCATTAAGTTTACAAAACATAGATCGAATGAACATTTTTAATATTATGTGGGCCATCAGAGTTGATCTCCATCCGGATTACCTTCAAGCACCTGAGATAAAAACATGAAAAAATCATATCAGCGGATGCCGAGTGAATTCATAGAGTTTAATGAAAACCGTTATATAAAACAATCATTTAAAATCAGAACACAAGTATAATATCGGAAGTAAGTCCTCATATTGCTAGTCAGGCAATATATATCAAGCATACATCTGAAACCGTCCATGAGACCGTAGTCTCTATATTACCATGATAGGTAATATATTCATCGTTAATAGCGTCGTTATTATGTATAGAATACATTATTATTTGGATTATATAGGTTGTAGGATACATTGTAGGATTATTATTAGCCGCATGACATTGTTACCTTACTATGAAAACAGCGGGCCGCGAACCCGACAAACAATTTGCCCATCTAAGTTAGCGTGTCGTCACAAAAATCACGCTATGGAATCTTCTCATACATAAATTCGTTTACCAATCAATATGGTGCGACGGGGATCAACCGTCAAGGCGCGAACTGGGGTGATCGTCCCCAAATAGTACTATCAAATGCATAAGCGTCTACCAAATCCCGGTAGTTCACAATTCATGCTAATGGGACTTTAAGTGACATAACCTAACTACTAATAATCCTTTTAGTCTCGTTTATAGGGTCATAGCATCATTCGGGTCCATATCATTAAGCATACAATCGGGACTACTTGTGTTCTATTTTTATCAAAATCTAGCATGTTATCTCCCTCGCGGGTTTACAAATCATTTTATAAAACATTTAAAAGAGTGTGAGGCTATGAACTCACGTTGTTAATGAAAGGCGGATTATCGGCTACGGGCGTGCTTCGGTCACGGAAACCTATATAAATACTAATCGGTCTTAGACTTTGTCCAATGACTTTTATCAAAATAACAATATACATATGATGATTTTGTACATATGATGATGATCAAGTGGGTTTATACATCCTTGTTTACTCATTTTAGTGTTTACGTTTCGGTAACGTTTTACTAGTTTGCTAGTCTTAACTATTTATCTATTTTAAGTCCAATAAGCCTATGATAAGTTCTTTAACTTGTTTTAATCCCTTTTATACCTATATTATCAGTATATATACTTTCCATGTTGGGCCAAATGGGTTAAGCCCAATAAGTTCTTTTTACAAGTATTTATCTTATTTAGTCCAATTATTAGTCAAATATGTTTAGTTAGCTCGTAAATGTCCGTATTTCTTATAATTCGGGTTTTATCGGTTTTTACTTGTATTAGTTACTTATACATCAGTATATGACTTTTATAAACTTTACATTAGACGGGTTTGAGCGTCTAAGTTTTATTTGGCGAAAAACGTTAATTTTACGGCGATAGCCGAAAAAGTCGTAAAAATCAAGTTTATAGTTTTTATTACTTATAAATATTATTTCACCACCATTTATATAATTTATCCATTTAATTAACCTTTTATATATTTATATAAATAAGTTTTATAAGTTAGTGGGTTTTTATTTTTACATTTTATACATTAAAATGTGAGTGCTTATATAATAATAATAAACATTAATTCTTAAAAATCTGATTTTTATTTTCATGTTCACCATTTTTGCCATATCTAGAGTTATATAATGAATTAGAAGCTAATTTTTGGGTGACATGTTCTTCATATTATGTGCTACATTTAACTTAGTTATAACTACTGCCCATTTTGAGTTCATCTTGCCTTAACAGTCCCTACAAAACTGCTTATTCAGATTAGAACACCTAACTTGTTTTGATCATATCTCACTCATTATATTAATTCCATTGCATGGCCAACTCTCACATGTGTATAACATCTTGTACTTACTGTAAATGGATCATACCATGCAATTTTATCAGTTCATGTTTTAGTTATATACTGTTTTTATACAGCCAACTAAATAATCAAGATTTTAGCCTCATTTCTTATAGTTATTAACATTTTTAAGCATATCTATCAACACTTGATCCCCACACAACATTTTTATCATCATATATACATCATATACATATACAAAATGAAAGAAAATACATTTGTTCTTTACAAAATAACAAGAGAAAAATGGAGAGGATGATCTTCTTTACCAACCAAGTGTATTCCTTGTTTTTGGAAGACAAGAACTTGATGAATACAACAAGTAACTCCAAGACCATCAAATATCAAGAACATATGTTGGGAAATCAGCCCTAGGACACAAGCAAATCACCTCCAATGTTGTTAATATGGCCACCAAATGATCAAGGCTTCAAGATAACTCCTTAATAGAGCTAGTAAACATGTATTTCATGGCTAGAAAAGATCAAAAGGGGTGTTTGTTGCTTGATAGTGGGGTGAGACAATGTATTTTGTCCCATCTCACTAGTTTACGGGTATTTCTCGATTCTAGTTTTCTCGATTTGCGTGCCCTCAGGTCGTTTTACGAAAAACGTTTTTATAAATTATGAATCAACGTCACAAAACGAATCCAATAAAAATTGTCTCATCAAAAACGGAGTTCAAAAACGTAAATACGTAATCCTAAGGTTTCCGGTTTAGTCGTAAAAGACGCCAAATTATGCACGTAAGCCCAAATTTAAATCCGTAAATTGTGAGTTCGTCAACCAACACAAAAATAAGTTTCAAAATATTATACGAGAAAATATTTCACTACCTGAAAATGTTAGATTGTCACAGCTTTTCCTCCTAAAAGGGATCAACGTCCTCGTGATCCATTTCATTTGGATGTCCGTTTCTTATTGAAATCGAAGAGGTGCGGATATTTCTTCCACATTTCATCCTCTCGTTCCCAAGTATACTCCGGTCCATGCTTTGAATTCCATCGGATCTTGACAATAGGTATCCGACTTTGTTTCAGTTGCTTTACCTCACGGTCCATAACTTCTACGGGCTCTTCGATAAAATGCAACTTCCCATCTATTCGAACCTTACCTAACGGAATTTTCTCATCACTCACTGCTAGACATTTCTTCAGATTAGATACATGGAATGTGTTGTGAACACCATGAAGTTCTGGGGGTAACTCTAGTTTGTAAGCCACCGGACCTACTCTAGATAAAATCTTAAAGGGTCCAATATAACGGGGATTCAATTTCCCTCGTTTTCCAAATCTTATAACGCCTTTCCATGGCGATACCTTCAACATTACTCGGTCACCCACTTCAAACTCCATTGGCTTCCGCCGCTCATCCACGTAACTTTTCTGTCTACTACGGGCAGTCAACAACCTATTCTTAATCTGAACTATCATCTCTGTAGTCTCCCGGATCAATTGTCCCGTGAGCTGGGTATCCCCAACTTCACTCCAACATACAGGAGATCTACACTTCCTACCATACAAAGCTTCAAACGGTGCAGCCTTAATACTAGAATGGTAACTATTGTTATACGAAAATTCTGCTAACGACAAATGTTTATCCCAATTCTTTCCAAAATCTAACACACAAGCTCTCAACATATCTTCCAGTGTTTGTATCGTCCTTTCACTCTGCCCATCAGTCTGGGGGTGATAAGCAGTGCTCATGTCGAGATTCATTCCCAAATATCTTTGGAGAGATTTCCAAAAATTCGATGCGAATCTAGGATCTCGATCTGAAATGATCGATACAGGCACTCCATGCTTGCATACAACATTATCAAGGTATATGCGAGTCAGCTTCTCCAATGAGAACTGCTCTTTAACTGGAATGAAGTGTGCTAATTTGGTCAGTCTGTCGACAATAACCCAAATCGATTTGTTTCCAGATGATGTTCTAGGAAGCTTGGTGATAAAGTCCATCGTAATTCGATCCCACTTCCATTCAGGAATCTTTGGTTGTTGAAGTAGTCCTGATGGCTTTTGATGTTCAGCTTTGACTATAGCACAAGTCAAGCATTGAAGAACATACATAGCTATGTCAGCTTTCATATTCGGCCACCAGTACAACTTCTTCAAATCATGGTACATCTTATCAGATCCTGGATGAATGGAATACTTAGATTTATGGGATTCTAACATAATCAAATCTCTTAAGCCTCCAAACTTAGGTATCCACATACGACCTCTTAAGTATTTCACTCCATTAGCTCTAACCTCTAAAGGATCTCCTTCTCCTCGGAACCCTTCATTAACAAAATTCTCCTTCTTACAAGCTTCTATTTGCGCATTTCTAATTTGCTCGGGCAAATTATTGTGCACGGTCAAGACTAGAGAATGTACCCTGATAGGCTCTCTATCTTTCCTGCTTAATGCATCGGCAACAACATTGGCTTTTCCTGGGTGATATTTTATATCACAATCATAATCACTTAACAACTCTATCCATCTTCGTTGCCTCATGTTCAATTCCTTCTGGTCGAGAATATACTATAGGCTTTTGTGATCGGTGAATACCGTACACTTGGTGCCATACAGATAATGTCTCCACAACCTAAGAGCAAAGACTACAGCTCCTAACTCAAGATCACGAGTAGTATAATTCTCCTCATTCTTCCTTAATTGCCTAGAAGCATAAGCTATCACTTTCTCTCGCTGCATCAAAACAGCTCCATAGCCTCTAAGAGATGCATCACAATACACTACAAAATCTTCACTCCCGTCGGGTAATGATAAGATTGGCGCACTACATAATTTTTGCTTCAATATCTGAAATGTTCCATCTTCATCACTTCCCCAAACGAAAGGTTTATTCTTCTGGGTAAGCTTAGTCAAAGGTTTAGCTATCAAAGAGAATTCTTTAATGAATCGCCTATAATAGCCAGCCAATCCTAAGAACTGTCGCACTTCCGTTGGCGTTGTCGGTGCAGACCAATTCTTAATAGCTTCAACCTTTGTAGGATCAACATGAATTCCATCTTTGTTAATCACATGACCAAGAAATTGCACAGAATCTAACCAGAAATCACATTTCAAAAACTTAGCATACAACTTTTCATCCTTCAACAAATTCAAAACAATCCTCAAATGTTCTTTATGTTCATCTTCATTCTTAGAATAGATTAGAATATCGTCAATAAACACAATCACAAATTTATCCAAGTAGGGCTTGCACACTCGATTCATTAAATCCATGAAAACCGCAGGTGCGTTAGTTAACCCAAATGGCATCACTTGAAATTCATAGTGTCCATAACGAGTTCTAAATGCAGTTATAGGAATATCTTCTTCACGGACGCGAAGTTGGTGATATCCTGACCGCAAATCTATCTTAGAATACAAACTAGATCCTTGCAGTTGATCAAACAAATCATCAATCCTAGGTAAAGGATATCGATTTTTAATTGTCAACTTGTTCAGTTCCCTATAATCAATGCACATACGAAAAGATCCATCCTTCTTCTTAACGAACAAGACTGGAGCTCCCCAAGGCGACGAGCTCGGTCGAATAAAACCTTTATCAGACAACTCCTTAAGTTGCTCAGATAACTCCTTTAATTCAGAAGGGGCTAATCGGTAAGGCGCACGTGCCACCGGTGCAGCACCAGGAATTAAATCGATTCGAAACTCTACTTGCCTTACCGGTGGAAGTCCGGGTAAATCTTTAGGAAATACCTCAGGAAATTCACAAATAATAGGTACATCTTCCAATCGTTTCTCCCTAGACTCATTCCCGGTCACTTGAGCTAAGAATAACTCACAACCGTTCCTGATGTACTTTTGGACTTTAATACATGAAACGATTTTCAAACGGGATTCACCTCGATTACCATCAATTACCAACGTCCTATTCCTAAGAGGAATCTTAACCTTCTTCTCTCCACATAAAATAGTAGCATTATTCAACGACAACCAATCCATACCAATAATAATATCAAAACTACCTAATTCTATCAACATCAAATCAATCGGAAAGGAATGGTTCAAGAGATTTAGAGAGCATCCTTCTAATAGCTTATTAGTTTTCACTAATTTACCATTAGCCAATTCCACCTCGTAACTGGTACTTATTTCAACAGGTTCAATATCAATAAGGGCACTAAATTTAGTGGATACAAAGCTCCTATCAGCACCCAAATCGAATAAAGCAACAGCATAATGATTGTTGAGTAAAAACGTACCGGTAACGACATTTGGATCCTCTTTCTTCACCTCAATTGTTCCAAGTTGGTAGATACCACCCTGGGGGTTTCTTCCAGGTACAATCGCTTTCAACTTGGGGCATTCCGATTTTCTATGACCTTCTTCATTACAGTTGAAGCAAATGGTTCCCTTCTTACACCTTTCAACCTTGTGTCCAAGCTTTCGGCAATTTCGGCACTTACAGCAGTCGCCAGCATGCCTCTTGTTGCCACACTTAGGACATCTATCATCGTTGCGCGGTGCATTGTTGGTAAGAGCATTTGCATTCCCCTTTCTCTTGTTCTGACGGCGATCGAAATTCTTCCTATTATCACCTCTATCTACACGATCACCGTCTCCCTTCCTTTTCTCACCTACACGGGCTTCATCTTCCTTATCCTGAATTATGTGTCCAATGAGTTGGTAAGCCATTCAAACAACATCATCAATGGTCAGTGGTTTAGATGATGTCATGTCCCCCCGGATATTCCTAGTCAACCCTTTAACATATTGCTCAATTCGGATCTCTTCGGGTTCAACCAATCGAGGACATAGCAAGGCCAACTCATGGAATCGGTTTGTCTAACTATCGATGTCCACACCTTTCATTCTCAGATGAATCAACTCTTGTTCTAACCTAATGATCACACTACGAGGACAAAACTCCAAAGTCATCCACTTTTTAATTTCAGCCCAAGGAGTAGCATTAGCAGCATCAAGACCCATGAAAGTAATTCTCCCGTTCCACCAAGTCAACGCACGACCTTTAAGAGTAGCCATAGCAAAAGTCACCTTATCTTCCTCCTTACACTTACTAATCCGAAACACCGATTCAATCTTCTCGATCCACTGGCTTAGTCCTACAGCACCTTCAGTTCCATTAAAAGGTAGAGGTTCACACTTCATGAACGTCACATAAGTACAACCACCAACTTCAGGTGCATTAGTTCCAAGTCCTCCTACATTTCCTCCAGCATTATCATTCACATTATTAGCATTCACATTCACATTAGTACCGCCAATTCCACTACCGCCAGCTCCACTACCTCCAGCTCCACTACCGCTAGCTCCACTACCGCCAGCTTCATTTCTAGCATTTGCCATAAATTCAGTCATAGATGCGGTAACTTGCTCCGTAATAATCCTACGTACATCATCCTCAGTCACAGCCTTCTTGGGCGGCATAGTTCTATAATTTCACAATTTCAAAGTATTAAGCATTCACCCAACAAAGGATTCATATAATATGGATTGAATTCATAATCAAGATACAAATAAGGCACAATATGGAATTCAAGACAAGATACATATTTCATTCGATCTGAAACAAAAGTATTGTCTTAGTTACATCACATATCAAAGTTCTAGCACTATATACACTCAAAATTCGTGCCAAGTCTACTACTAACAAGTCGGTTTAGTCAAAGCTACAAAAGCACAAAAAGATATAAAGGTCACTACTAAACACAGACTGGTCCACTAAGAACCGCCAGATGGTCCATCATCCATCGTCTTCTGAATCTTCGTCGGACGATCACTAGAGACATCTTCAGCTGGGCGCTTACGGATCACTCCTCTTTCAACCATGTCAGCATAAATGTAGAATCTTGATAACCTATGAATCTATGAAGTGGGTTGATGTTTTCTAGAGAGAGAAACTAGAGAGAGAAAGTGAGAGAAAACTATGTGATATTTTATTAAGTGGAAACACAAAGTGAACAACAACCAACCCCTTTCCAAGGAGGAAAGGGGTATTTATACTTCCAAGCCTTATGTGGACTTGGGCCGGCCCATGACAAGCCCATGGGCCGGTTCTTACTTAACTAAATAAGTATTTGTTAACTACGAGCTATTACAACATATATAATAGTGTGGAGTGACCGATACTTCTAATATACGTAAAAACGTATTTCTAACAATCTCCCCCTAAGGGAGGTCACTCCACGTTACAAAGTTCTAAACCTAGCATACTATACTAAGTCTTCGTTCTTTAGCTCGTAGTCTTTTCTTCTTTCTTTTTGCTGTGAATATTTTGATTTGATCTTTTAGGCTTTGGCTTGAGAGCATTGTTCTTTTGGCCTTTCACGTGCGATCTTTGCCTTCTTGTGAAACTTGCCTCCTCGTGACTCCATGTTCCACACACTTATGTCTTTTTGTTGAATTCTCGAAAGCTTCAGAATTTGATACAGCGGAAGACTTCATCTTGTACTTTCTTGAATTTTTGCTGAACATTGATGCAGAAAAACATAAGCATGTGGAAACGACTTCTACAGGTACACCGCAACACCACCGTCTTTAACTGGTACACAACAACGCCACCGTCTTCAACAGGTACACAGCAACGCCACCGTCTTTAACAGGTACACAGCAACGACACGAATAAAATGGCTTTGAACATTTTATTCTAATCCGGTAGCATTTTACCTCCGGTCGGTGAAGACCGTTGGACGATATTAGATATCGTACCCGTGACGGATAGTTTCAATTAAGTAACTTCCTGACAGGATTTCGCGGGTAAACCCGTTCTCTTTATTCGACCGTCCAAAGCTAACTGCGAACATAAAGAGTGAATCACTTGGATAAATTATCCTTGTGATTTGAAGCCTTCAATCCATGAAACCTGGAACAAGTGAATTTCAATTAAGATTTTCACCATCGTTGCTTTCCAGTTATCACGAGCTCAATTCATAAAGAATCTTGCACGTCACCTACCAAGTGATGTTTGATGTTAACACTAGAAGGATTTCCACTCGTCACTGTGGTCTATAAAGAGTCACTCTGAGTGTTCTGGCAAGATCATATGATAATGCGTAGAGGCCTGGAACGAGTTTAAGTTCAATTAAGAATTAAACCACTGTTTCTTTCCAGTTTTTCACAAGATTGGTTCTAAAAGAACCGCACGTGTAACCTACCATGAGCTTGTTTGATGTTGGCTCAAGCAGGATTTCCATCTTCATTGTAATACTTGCGTATTACTTGGATGTTCTGGCAATATTACAGGAATACTGCGTAGGACTCATGAAAATCTCTTACTTTTCACAGTGTGTGAGAAAGCAAGGAATAAATGGAAAGTGTCCTAATGAGACTTTTGATGATCTCTTGGCTCTAGACTCGATTGTGCGTTTTGATTTAGTGAGCGATGGCTGGAGAGGAGTGTCACCTTTTCAATACCAGTCTATTCGGAGTGAATAAACCAATAGATAATGTGTTGATCTCCGTGTGATTAAAACAAATACCTTTTGAGAGATATTTGAGTTAGCTGGGAAGGGTTGTGCATTGCATCACTGGGTCCATGACGTCTTTCTTCAATATCGAGAATCATTAACAAAAATGATCTCAATAGCATATGTATTGACCCGGTTTCTGCCTAAAGTTGTAAGGAGGGCTTCTTTCTTTACACCCTTTATCTTTACAATTCTTTTTCATTCTTCAACCTCTTCAATGCTTACCAATACGTCATAACTAGCACCTTGTTGTGATTGTTCCAGTGCTAGCTTAAGTACTTGGTCGGCATTCAGCTACGTTCACATTCTTTCTCCATCTTTCCTAGGACTTCTAATTCTATCTAGGGAATTATCCTTGGGAAGATTCCATCGGCTCTGATGAATCATTGGACTAAACCTATTCCTACCACCCTTTTGTCACCACATCGTCGTGAATTAAGCGTGTTTTGGGAAAGTATAGCCACCATGAAAAATCATTGAAAATCACCTAAGGTACTTGTGATATTGAAATCAAAAGTTTTGTACCTTAGGTGTTTTGTTCATCAAAAACGCTCCCCCTTAATACGTGCTTTACACATATTAAGTTGGATAATCGTTAAGTATTTCTCATCTTTTAGCCAAGTATCATTTATGTCTCCTTAATCCCATTTTCTCCCCTTATCCAAAATGTTAACCATTGATATTTGGGATATTGAATGGATTAACCGGTCTTTGGGTAAAAATGAAATCGATGTTTGGCCATAGAACATGGTAATGCTCCCCCTTAAGTTAATAAGGGATAGTTGTAGTGCTTTTGTATGATATATTTTGAAAGATTTAGAATCTCGTGAGAAATTCTTGAAAAATTATCATACTTTAACACTACATCAAGCCACAAAAACACTATATTCACAAATTTACATATTCACAATTACAAAAACCAATATAAAGTGGACCTGAAATGTACGACCCATTAGATGGATCGTTGCAGTAACTTGTGGTGCACTAAATATGGTCTGCCACCAACGAATCTTTCTAAGCTCCTCATCAATCTTCGTTCAAGAGTTCTTGCTTCGGCAATTACGGCTGCTCTTAGAATCTTGGATTGCTTGTACTGTTGGATTAGTCATTGTATCTGCTTAAGATAAGACATGAAAGGTTGATGCACAAAAGTATATAGATATGTATCACTATTACTTCTAAGCATAACACATTTCAACAAGTACTTATAATATGAAAACACTATTAATCCAACAACTCTTCATCCGGAACTTTCCTTCATTCGGAACTCTTCATTTGGAAGTTATTCATTCGGAACTTCCTTCATTCGGAAGTTCTTCATTCGGAACTTCTTCATTCGGAAGTTCTTCATTCGGAACTTCTTCATTCGGAAGTTCTTCATTCGGAACTTCTTCATTCGGAACTTCTTCATTCGGAAGTCCTTCATTCGGAACTTCTTCATTCGGAAGTTCTTCATTCGGAACTCCTTCATTCGGAAGTTCTTCATTCGGAACTTCTTCATTCGGAAGTTCTTCATTCGGAACTTCTTCATTCGGAAGTCCTTCATTCGGAACTTCCTTCATTCGGAAGTCCTTCATTCAGAACTTCTTTCATTCGGAAGTCCTTCATTCGGAACTTCCTTCATTCGGAAGTTCATCCAGAACTTCCTTCATTCGGAAGTTCGTTCGGAACTTCCTTCATTCGGAAGTTCGTTCGGAACTTCCTTCATTCGGAAGTTCGTTCGGAACATTCCTTCATTCGGAAGTTTTATATCCATGTTCATCTGGAACTTTACAAACACACTTATGAGAGATTAATCTAATCGCGTTTGTGAGTTCTAAGGCAATCTAAGGTAACCAACCACAATCTAAAGCTATTCCGCATAAAACCCAACACAAATCCTAATCAATTAATGCTTAATTAGACATAAACCCTAATTTGGACTTAATCTAATTAATCGAATCTTTTAACAGGATTAAATGATGAATTAGACGAATTTTAAACCAAGGAATGATGTTTATTACCTTATAAATCGAATGGAACAGGATTGGATGAATAAACGAGAGGTTATGAGAGTTTGTGTGTGTGTTTAATGGCGGCAAGAGGAATAAACAGTGAATAATGAAGACTAAAAGGGACGGGGGGTTATGTTTTGACTAGGTCAAATTTTAGTAACTTTCACAACTTGTCACTTTTAACCCTACATTTTTTCCCTTTTATTTTTTATTCCTTGTATTTTCTATTCTCCTTAACCATTGTTAAACTTAGTCAACTTAACTTTCACACAACTTAGCAATCACAACCTATTTGCAAATCTCCCAAATCTAAAGCAAGTCCTATCACCTTGAACGAGCACAAGTCGTTTTCTAAAGCAATACCACTCATTTACCATTTAGCCATTAATTTTCCACAATCACTTTTGAAAATCAATTTAATGACGAAGATGATTTAATATTTTCTCCCCCTTAAACGATGACCCGTTTTCTATTTAAAGAGCTGTAGTCATTGTTTAAAGAGTCAAATATTGATGAAAGCATTTCCAATTAGTATCTTGAAAAAGATTGATTCGTGGTGTCAATAAGATTTCTCTTATTTTAACAAATTAATGCACTGAGACGTACATAAACTTGTGTTAGACCAAGTTGTAAAGTAAACTTGATCCCTTTGCATGATTTGGCTTGTAAATTATGCCCGAGAAAATTAATTCCCGTTGTGAGCCAACGTTTTCCAAGGAAATACGTGACTTTAATGTGAAAACCGGGTTGTAGTCTAAAATAACTACAAGCCATAATGGGCATGTTTTAAAAATGTACAACTTTTATACGGACTCTATTTATGGCGCCGTGTCAATATTGATCGACATTTCTAAAGCCGTAAATCTTACCGTACTAAAAGACATGCCCGATTTAAAAACGAAAAATATTTTTGGTTTTTCATTTTATATTTTTTATGGTTTTTCTAGGTTTTATATTTTTTATGGTTTTTCTAGGTTTTATATTTTTTATGGTTTTTGTTGGTTTTATATTTTTGTATTTTTCTTTTTGTGGTTTATATATTTACGATAATATACATGATCACGAACAAAGGATACTCTGAATAGTTTACCACCACTATTCAGCTGATTCTTCTGCCAATTCTTTGAGAGTCGCTGGAGTGAATGATTTCATGCCAAGCTTGTCGATCAAAAACTCGATTCGTCCTCGATCTAAGGCTTTGGTGAACATATCCGCCAGCTGATACTCAGTAGTGACAAAATACAGCTCGATCACTCCGTTCTCCACCTGCTCTTTAATGAAATGGTAGCGAATGTCTATGTGCTTGGCCCGGGAGTGTTGAACATAGTTGCAGCAAAGGGCAATGGCGCTCTTGTTGTCACAATACATCGGGATTTTGTTAAATTCCAAACCGTAGTCAGTTAATTGTGATCTCATCCAAAGGACTTGAGCACAACAACCGGACATGGCGATGTATTCAGCCTCCGTGCTAGAAATTGCAGCGCTTTTCTGCCTTTTTGAAGACCAACTGATCAATCTATCTCCAAGGAGTTGCACAGATCCAGAAGTGCTACGCCTCGTGTCTTGACATCCAGCATGATCGGCATCTGCGTATGATATTAAAGCAATAGAGGAATCTTTCGGATACCATAGACTACGATGAAGTGTTCCTTTTAGATACCGAAAGATCCTTTTCACAACATGTAGGTGCTTTTCGGTAGGCCTAGCCTGATACCGGGCACACATGCATACAGCAAATTGCAAATCAGGCCTGATAGCAGTCAGATAGAGAAGGGTGCCGATCATTCCACGGTAAAGTTTTGGATCGACAATAGTCCCATTCCTATCTTCATCTAACTTGGATTTCTCCACCATTGGAGTGTCCACGGGATCACAATTTTCAAAGTTATATTTCTTTAAAGATTCAAGAGCATATTTGGATTGATTAATAAAGATGCCTCTGGGATTCTGAGAAATCTGTAATCCTAAGAAAAATGAAATTTTTCCCATCATCGACATTTGAAAGCGTGTGGACATTATCTTCTCAAAGCGCTTTGACAATTCTATGTTAGTGGCAGCAAATACTATATCATCAACATAAATTTGTACCAGAATCATATCGTTGTCCTCCTTGAGAGTGAATAGAGTGGGGTCCACCTTGCCTTTGGAGAAGCATTCCGAAATGAGGTATGTTGAAAGGAGATCGTACCACGCGCGTGGAGCTTGTTTCAACCCATAGAGAGCCTTCTTAAGCTTGTACACATGATTAGGAAACTCCGTGCTAACGAACCCATCCGGCTGACGAACATAGACCTCTTCCCCTAGTTCACCGTTCAAAAATGCCGTCTTCACATCCATTTGATAGACGATCATATTCATATGAGCAGCATACGCAAGGAATAGTCTAATAGCCTCCAATCTTGCCACAGGAGCAAAAGATTCTTCAAAGTCTATACCCAAGGCTTGTTTATATCCTCTAGCGACCAATCTAGCCTTATTCTTCAATACTGCACCCATCTCATTGAGTTTAACCTTATAAACCCATAACAAAGTAAGGATTTTAACCTTGTCAGGGAGAGGAACCAATTCCCATACTTTAAGTCTTTGGAATTCATTTAGTTCCTCCTGCATGGCTTCAATCCAAGATGATTGAGTCATAGCATGCTGCCAATTTTTAGGTTCAACTTCAGAGAGAAATGCATCAAAGTAGCAATAGAGTGCACTCTCTTGTAATTGATGGCGTGTAGAGACTGGTCGATCTAGATCTCCAATGACATTCCTAATTGGGTGATCTTTTGTCCATTTGGTGCTATGATTTTCAATCCTAGGTGGTTTGGAGTGAACAATAGAAGGAGCTTCTTCTGAGGTAGACGCGGCTGAAGGGTTTTCAGGGAACGGTATACCAAAGAAAGGAAGCTCTTTTAAGTGAGCATATTCCAAATCGTGATCAGTAGAATCCTCTTCCACATCATTAGGCACAAGTAGGGGTGACGATTCAGGTGTAGTTTGAGAATCACTAGGTAAAGGTGCATCCGGTTCAATGTTAATTGAAGATGCATTTGATAAAGCTTCATTAGCTGGAGCAACAACTTCAGGAATTGGAGCTATCGCTACGGGTGCTAGAAGTTCATCATTCGGGGGATCAAAGAATTCATAAAACAACGGTTGAAACAGTTTATCCCACTCGGGCCTTGTTGGTGGTAAAAATGATGTAGAAGTAGGATTATTGGGAACTAATCCGGAACTAATAGTACCGGTTCCCATCTCATGAAGCGCGGGTTCAGAGCTGCGTTGCTCAGAAGCCATCGTTGTCAGCTTATCGAAATCTGCGTCCATAGTTTCTACAATCTTACCAAGACGACGGTTGTAAATTCGGTATGCTTTCTTGGAGGGTGAGTAACCAATGAAAATACCTATATCGGCTTTCGGTTGAAGCTTGCCCAAGTTCTCACTATTAATGTTTGGATAACAAAGAGCACCAAACACATGAAAAAATGAGACATCGGGTTGACGGTCATGTAGAGGCTCGTAAGGTGTTTTTCCATGGCGTTTCCGAATGATAGAACGGTTTTGGGTGAAACATGCAGTAGATATGGCTTCTGCCCACAAGAACAATGGAGCGTTCGCATAAATTAGCATAGTCCTAGCAGCTTCCATAAGCGTACGATTCCGTCTTTCAACGACACCGTTTTGTTGTGGAGTGCGTGCAGCGGATGTTTCATGTGAGATACCAAATCCTTCATAGTAATCACGAAGAGTCTGGTTGACGAATTCTGTTCCATTGTCTATACGAATACGGTGGACAGTAGTATTTAAACGTACCTGAATGAATTTCAGAAAAGTGATGATAGCCTTCGGTGCTTCATCCTTTGTACGTAAAAATCTTACCCATGTAAACCTGGAGAAATCATCCACAATAACGAGAATGAATTTCTTACCACTCACACTTTCAGTTCTCATTGGCCCACAAAGATCCATATGCAAAAGATGAAGTTTTTCTTGATTGGTGTCTTCAGCTTTGGGCTTGTAAGATTTCTTGGTACTTTTCCCCCTTGAACACGCGGAACATAAATGGTCCTTGTGAAATTTAAGCTTTGGAAGACCACGAACTAATTCGTTTTTAGCCAGATGATTAATAGCATCAAAGTTGAGATGAGATAATCTGCGATGCCATAACCAAGACTTGGTCTTAGATGCTTTAGAGAGAAGACATACTGGAGAAGCGGCCATCATGTCTTGTAGGGACAACGTATAAAGATTTGCACCACGAGAACCCTTCAACAAGTCTTTTCCTTCCAAGTTGCGGATGAAACAAGTATGTTGTCGAAAAGCAACCTCTAGGTTGGAATCACAAAACTGTCCTACTGAAAATAAGTTATGACCAAGACCTTCGACATAGTATACCCTTGAAATCGTAACGTCTCCAATCTGATATTCACCATACCCCATTATCTTTGTTATATGATCATTACCGAATTTAACCGTACCAAGAAACTTGCTGACGAAATTTCGGAGCATCGAGCGATCTCCGGTCATATGCTTTGAACAACCGGAGTCCAAATACCAGAGGATGATTTGGACCACCTGAAAATATCACCACACGAAAACAATGTAGAGGTATCAGAATCTGAATGTTCCTTGTCATTAGCAGGTACAGATTTAATAATCTTAGATTTGCTAACTTTAGGTTTCTTAGATTTCCTAGCCTTCTTCTTCCTAGTTGGTGGTGTAGATTCTAGTTGGCTCAAATCCTGTGGTATTTCTTCACTGATAGGCACTATAGTGGGGTCTGACCTAATTAAAGGGCGCTGTTTCCATACTTTAGTGCTATTGTTCCTAACTAAAGGACGCTCAGACCTAACCTTAATGGATGCATTCCTAGTTAAAGGGCACATTTTCCCATCTAATGTAAAGGTCCTACCAGTGGGACGCCATTGCCAGCCAACTTGGGCACGAGTTCTACCTGTTGGCTTCCATTCAAGACCATTCCTAATGGCATTCATTTCATTCACATGATCAATAAGACACAAATCATGACGTTGGGAAAACATACATTCATTACAATTCCAACAATTCAAATTAGAATTCACGAATGGTTTAGGCTTCTGCACAGGCGCAGAGCTTTTAGACTTAACATGATTCTTTTTATTTAAAACTGAACTAACATTCCTATGGTGAGCTTCTACGTTCTTCTTGTTGGTACTACTAGTGGAGGGCTTGATCTTATCTTTCTTGAGTGGCGATCCTTTAGCCTCAGTAGACTCTTTTACTCCTGTAGAAGGCAAAGTGGGAACATTAGCAACAGATTTTAAAGGTGCCTTACTTGATGGTGCCAGTGACGGTTTTGCTCCTGGAGTCTTATTGAATGGAGTTACAACAATGGGCCTATTAGTAAGTAGTGCAGAGCCTGGTTTACCTATGTATTGCAAATATGCTAAGCAATATTGAACTCGCTTAATATATTCATGAGCCGAATAATAGTAGCTACTTGAGGGATCTAAGGCATAAAGATCGTCTAAAATATCCCTAACAAGATCTACATGCTTAATGGCATTCCTCATATAATCATCGTAGGTAACCGGGTTTCTCTTATGAAGCGGGTTCTTATAAAGCACTACTGACTTGGTTGTTGGAGCACTAGTGGACGGTGCAGAGTTGGTAGCTAAGTTATCAACAACTTCTTGTCGGGTGAGAAGAAGTGTCTCCTTTAACTCGGCCAAAACCATGTTTTTGTCAATGAGCAGGATGTTTAAGTCAGAGATTTCCTCACACTTTTGGTTCAGTTGTTCAACATAAGATTGTTGCTGTGCCGCATTAAAAGCGAAGCGTTCTTCTAGTGAACCATAAAGAGCGGATAGTCCCTGTCTTGTCCGATCCATCTCCCCTAGAACAGACGAAAGTCTAATTTCTAAGACCTGGTTTTTAGACTCTGCAGCCTCTAGTTCCAATTTTAGTGTTTCATTTGATGACACATCTCTCTTCAATCTCATAATCTCTTCCTCTAATGCCTTAACTATTGCAATCATCTTGTCACTCGTCTCAACACCGTTTTCAAAACTATTTGTTATCAAAAGATCCTCATTTTGAGTTTGTTGTTTTAATTCTAAAGATATACAATGTTGTTCTAGTTGATTAAAGCGTTTTGAAAGTAAATTGTAAGAATCTTGTAGCTTTAAAAACTCAGCATTAGATTCGTGACAAGAATGATTATCTACCTCATTTACAGTATCAGCAACATTTATAGAGAGATCACAAACATCATCACATATATGCACAGCATCACAGTTAATCATAGCGGATGTAAGCTCATTCGAATAATTAACATTTACAGTAGTAAGCACATCACACGAGATTACTTCAGACAAGAATCGGTCATATTCGGTTAAAATCTTTTCTTTTTCAATTAGTTATAGTTCGTAAGCGGTGTCCATTTCATAAAACACTTTTTGAACTTCTCCAATTTCAAATTCAAGATTTTCCTTAAGAGATGCAAAACTTCCTTTTAGACTTTCGACAAATGGATTGATCTCATTTTTAAACACCTCGTTCATGTGTTCGAAAGCCCATTCTCCGGCGTTTAGGCAATTTGAAGTCGTACATTCCAAAATGACCTTGTCAAAATTAGTAAAGTATTGATTAATCTCTTGCAAGTTTAACCATACAGTGCTAACAGGTGGGAGATCCTTTGGAATTTCCTTAGGACCTTCCATGTTGACAAGTGTAGGAAATGTACTAGGGTTTTCTTCATTCAACATGTAGGTTGGTGCTGTAATGAGATCTTTGTCCATATGGAAGCGAATTCTAAAATCCGTTTTAGCAAGCTCCTGATTCATTTTAAAATAATCACAATCGGGATATTTTGCAGAATTGTATGACCGATCCTCATCAACTAGATCCTTACTTGTGCGATCATCAAAAATAACAATCGGGTCTAAGACCAATCCTAATTGGGTTGCATTATAAAGTCTAGGACTATGTCTTAAAGCTTGTTTTGCATACCGTGGGTTAGGGGGAAGGCCTTTTTGACGTGATAAGTTAAATTCTCTAAACGAAGCATCAAATAAGTGCACTAGTTGAGAAGCAGCGTATTGTCTTAAAAGCAAATAATCTAGACTTCTAATCTTATTAGCAGCATTAATCTCCATTTCATTCTTCTTAGACTCGAGTAATTCAAAATCCGTTTGAAGTTTTTGAAAATTAGTGACTACTAACTCCTTTTCTTTAAGTTCATTAGAAAGATTTGCTCTTAAGTTTTCAATTTCTTGCAAGTGACCCATTTGTTTGTTTCGAAAGTGATCATATCCGGGATTTGTTAGAACACTAGACGAAGGCACTAATTCCAAAGTTTGAACTTTCTCGTTGCTTAAGGCAAGCTCATCAGACAAATTCTTATTCTTAGCTAGGGTTTCTAAAAGTGCAGCATTCATTTGGCTAAGTAATGTAGCAGGAACCATGACCAGATCTTGTTGAGCAGGAGTATGCGTATTTGAAATGGCTCCCGGTTGTGATTCACTCAAAGTCTGGGGACTCACATTGATATTACTATCATTGATTGTCTCCTCATTTGAAAGACTCACCACCGAAGGCTCATTCGAATCAGCACTCTCTTGCACAACTTGATGTGGTTGAATACTAGCATCAGTGGTATTATCAGTGATATTAATAAGTACCTCAGATCTCTTTTCTGGCCCTAAGCTGGAGATAGTTGCCATGAGAGCAGCCTTTGCAGATTGAAATTCATCACAGTCTGAGTCATACGCATCGAGATCATCTGCTTGGTATGCTGCATTCTGTGTGGTGACAGTGTCTTGTTCAGCAATCCCTGGATCAGCAAGAAACGCAAGCTCCTCTTCATCAAGTTCCCTTCCTTGTGCCTGAGCATTCACCAGATAGATCTTCTCTGCAAACCATTGACCATCCCTTCTCCTCTTAGGTTTCTTGCAATCCCTGGACATGTGTCCTTCTTCCTTGCAATTGTAGCATGTAATCATTCTCAACTTGCCTGTGGAATTAGCCCGTGGAGAATTGTTGACCATTGGAGCAGGATTGACCGTGCGAGCATTGGTGGTTGATGTAGTAGGTCTCCCCTGATAAGGTTGAATAGGTTGAACCATTACCCTGCCATTCTCAATAGTAGCTTGTTGGCGAGAATTGGATGAATTCCTCAACTGATTGTTGGTAGGAGCTTGTCCTCTAAATCCTCGTTTGCTTAAAGTCCTTGTGAGATAAGCAGACATAGTGGTTAAAACTTCAACTGGGTCAGTTCCTTGTTTGAACACAGGAATGGGGACTTCTTCATCATCATCACAATACATTGCTTGGTCTTGTTGAGCTGCATAATCACTAGAAGGAATACTCATTTGATCAGGGTAGCTTGTTGGATATGCTGCATTCTCTTGATAAGAAGAATATGAAGATTGAGCATAAGGTGCAATACTTGCTGGGTGATGTTGTGAAGCATAGTGTGGTGAAGGTGCATTGAACCGATATTGTTGCTGATGTGAGGTGGGTGGTTGCGGTAGAATCGAGTATTGGGGGAAGGTTGGTGTCATGTAAGGTGATGGATGATAGGCTTGATGTCCCAAGATATAAGGAGTGTTGTTGTGAGACAAGCTTGGTTGATTCGCCATCAAAGCTAAGGAATCAGGGTACATACCTCGAGGCGAACGGTGCATGATCACATGTTTCTCATGCTGCTGAAGGAAAGCATAGAGTTGATCCAAATTGCACTTATGCAAATCCCTGGTTAACTTAACATCAGTAATATACTCACCCCATTCAGCTTGAGGTAAAGTATTCAAGAATTTGGTGTTAACCTGGAATGGAGCAATCACGAGATTGTATACATTCAGATCATTCATGAGAGTGGTGAATCTGAAGTAATAATCGTGAAGCGTTTCCCCTGGGTTGTACGTGACTCTATCAAACAGATCATACAACTGACATTCCCTTTCCTGTTTGGTAAGAGACGTACCTTGTAGCAACACCTTAAGACGTTCCCATAAATCCTTTGCCACCGTATACTGACTTACCATCCGATAGATGTCATGTGGAAGAGCTTGGAGAATGGTTTGAAGAGCCTTTTCGTCTGCATCTGCAACAAGTTGTTGAGCTGGTGTGAGTTCTTCAAATTCTCTTGGTCGAGTCACATTGTTAACCACGATGGTACCATAGTCAAGTGGACCATTTAAAATTGACTTGACCATAAGCCTCCCATATACCGGTTTTCCCTTAAGGTAAGACATAATCCGGCCTTGCCATGCTTCAAAAACGTCTTTGATGAGCATTGACGGGCGATTATCCGTTCCCGTAATGACGGAAATATCCGTGAGTGATGTCATCTGAGGCATTACTGAATTCGGATTCATTTTGTTCACTTCAAAGAAATAAAGATTATCGGTTGATCGAGCAGTGAAGTAAAGCTTGTGAATTGTGTTGAGTTTTTGTTGTAAGAAACCAAGATTAAATCCTCTAAAAAATCGTCGAAAAAACAAGTAAAATAACCCTTGATTCGGAACTTTTTGTTGATTCGGAAGTGTTGATTCGGAAGATTTGGCTTGGAATACCTTGATTCAGAACTTTTGGTTCGGAAGTCTTGATCCGGAACTTTCCCTTGATCCGGAACTTTTCCCTTGATCCGGAACTTTGTCTTGATCCGGAACTTTCCTTGATCCGGAACTTTTGTTGATCCGGAACTTTTCGTTCGGAACTTTTTGTTCGGAACTTTTGTTGATCCAGAACTTTGGTTGATCCGGAACTTTTTGGTTTGGAACTTTTTGGTCCGGAACTTTGGTTGATCCGGAACTTTTGCTGGGTAATCAAAAACTTGTACGAGTATGAACAGTCGATCAAAAAATGATGAGTAAGCCCAGATTTTTACCAAATAACCCAAAAAGTTTTGTGATTTCTACAATAATAAGTAAAAACTAATACTTATCTACTAATCCCAATCACAAAAACACCAAAAACACCAAGAATCAAGATGGATCTTCTTAAAGAACACTAATACAACCAAAAACTAAAAAACCACACAAATCATTACCTTAAATCACCCCATAGCTCTTGATACCAAATGTAGAATCTTGATAACCTATGAATCTATGAAGTGGGTTGATGTTTTCTAGAGAGAGAAACTAGAGAGAGAAAGTGAGAGAAAACTATGTGATATTTTATTAAGTGGAAACACAAAGTGAACAACAACCAACCCCTTTCCAAGGAGGAAAGGGGTATTTATACTTCCAAGCCTTATGTGGACTTGGGCCGGCCCATGACAAGCCCATGGGCCGGTTCTTACTTAACTAAATAAGTATTTGTTAACTACGAGCTATTACAACATATATAATAGTGTGGAGTGACCGATACTTCTAATATACGTAAAAACGTATTTCTAACAATAAAATCTACTGTTCCAACCCACGGATATATTCAACTCCTTTTCAGCTTTCTCACGCATCGCACGAGCTACATTCAACTGAATCTCCATAGTATTCACTTTTTTCTTCATAGCAGCATACTCACCACTTTCCAACACCGATAACCTCCTAAAAGCCTCATTCAAACCACGCTCAACATCACTCAAATCCAAACTAAGCAATTCCCGCTCTTTCTCGCCAACCTTAGTCTTCGACTCCAAATAAGCAACATGAGTCTGAACAACACCTAATCCGACCTCTGCCATACAATTCTTAACACGGGAAGCATCTAGATCACGTCTCAAGGCCCATGGTGTAAGACCATCAATATGAGTAGCCTCTCGAGCACTAGACGACTCTCCTATCTCACATCTACGAGTAGCAGTACCATCAGTACCGTCAGGTGCATCATCATCCTCATCCTCCTCTGGTTCAGAATCAGATTCAGATGATTCAGACATTTCATCCCTAGGTAACTCAACCTCAGAATCAGACAAATAAACTGGTGGGGGCAAAGGCTCGCCCTCTGGAACATCATAAGGATAAATAAGCTCAGCTTCCTCATCGTCATCAACCTCAACATCTATACCTACATCCTCCTCGACATCCTCGTCGTCAATCTCATCATCTAAATTATCTAACCCAATCTCCTCATCATTCTCAATATCAACATTCTCAATCTCATTCTCTACCAAGTCAACCTGAGGGGCAATCTGATCTCCTAGTCCTAACTCGGGCTCGGGATCCTCAAATGGTTCCTCCTCATCATCGATATCATAATCTAGTAAGTCTAAATAAGGATCATCATCTACATTAGGTTCGGGAATAGCATGGTTTTCTACAGGAATATTAGGGTCAGCCATGACAATCTGCATTTATATATATATCTCGTATTAGGATAACATACTAGTTAAACAATTACATAATGAAATCACGATATATACATATATATAAATTAAATTATATATATCAAAGTATATATCTTCTCAATAGGGCATGTTGGTAATGTCGGAGATCTCTGGCACCGTTATAGTCAAAAGATTTTTCAAATATTTTCTCAAATGTTCATTGTCAAAAGATTTTGAAAAGTTTTGGTCAAAACCTTGGTTTTTAAAATCTTTTGTTCTCTATAACGAGAGCTCTGATACCAAACTGTAACACTCTCATTTTTCGTATCGGTACAGCGGAAGGGTCTTTCAGAGTGTTACGGGATAGCACAATAACTCCAATCATGGACAACACATAATAATGGTTGTTCAAGGTTTAACATACATTCATTCGATAAAAAGTTTTAAAGCGTACAACAGGTCCCAAATTATACAGGTCATTAAGTTTACAAAACATAGATCGAATGAACATTTTTAATATTATGTGGGCCATCAGAGTCGATCTCCATCCGGATTACCTTCAAGCACCTGAGATAAAAACATGCAAAAATCATATCAGCGGATGCCGAGTGAATTCATAGAGTTTAATGAAAACCGTTATATAAAACAATCATTTAAAATCAGAACACAAGTATAATATCGGAAGTAAGTCCTCATATTGCTAGTCAGGCAATATATATCAAGCATACATCTGAAACCGTCCATGAGACCGTAGTCTCTATATTACCATGATAGATAATATATTCATCGTTAATAGCGTCGTTATTATGTATAGAATACATTATTATTTGGATTATATAGGTTGTAGGATACATTGTAGGATTGTTATTAGCCGCATGACATTGTTGCCTTACTATGAAAACAGCGGGCCGCGAACCCGACAAACAATTTGCCCATCTAAGTTAGCGTGTCGTCACAAAAATCACGCTATGGAATCTTCTCATACATAAATTCGCTTACCAATCAATGTGGTACGACGGGGATCAACCGTCAAGGCGCGAACTGGGGTGATCGTCCCCAAATAGTACTATCAAATGCATAAGCGTCTACCAAATCTCGGTAGTTCACAATTCATGCAAATGGGACTTTAAGTGACATAACCTAACTACTAATAATCCTTTTAGTCTCGTTTATAGGGTCATAGCATCATTCGGGTCCATATCATTAAGCATACAATCGGGACTACTTGTGTTCTATTTTTATCAAAATCTAGCATGTTATCTCCCTCGCGGGCTTACAAATCATTTTATAAAACATTTAAAAGAGTGCGAGGCTATGAACTCACGTTGTTAATGAAAGGCGGATTATCGGCTACGGGCGTGCTTCGGTCACGGAAACCTATATAAATAATAATCGGTCTTAGACTTTGTCCAATGACTTTTATCAAAATAACAATATACATATGATGATTTTGTACATATGATGATGATCAAGTGGGTTTATACATCCTTGTTTACTCATTTTAGTGTTTACGTTTCGGTAACGTTTTACTAGTTTGCTAGTCTTAACTATTTATCTATTTTAAGTCCAATAAGCCTATGATAAGTTCTTTAACTTGTTTTAATCCCTTTTATACCTATATTATCAGTATATATACTTTCCATGTTGGGCCAAATGGGTTAAGCCCAATAAGTTCTTTTTACAAGTATTTATCTTATTTAGTCCAATTATTAGTCAAATATGTTTAGTTAGCTCGTAAATGTCCGTATTTCTTATAATTCGGGTTTTATCGGTTTTTACTTGTATTAGTTACTTATACATCAGTATATGACTTTTATAAACTTTACATTAGACGGGTTTGAGCGTCTAAGTTTTATTTGGCGAAAAACGTTAATTTTACGGCGATAGCCGAAAAAGTCGTAAAAATCAAGTTTATAGTTTTTATTACTTATAAATATTATTTCACCACCATTTATATAATTTATCCATTTAATTAACCTTTTATATATTTATATAAATAAGTTTTATAAGTTAGTGGGTTTTTATTTTTATATTTTATACATTAAAATGTGAGTGCTTATATAATAATAATAAACATTAATTCTTAAAAATCTGGTTTTTATCTTCATGTTCACCATTTTTGCGATATCTAGAGTTCTATAATGAATTAGAAGCTCATTTTTGGGTGACATGTTCTTCATATTATGTGCTACATTTAACTTAGTTATAGCTACTGCCCATTTTGAGTTCATCTTGCCTTAACAGTCCCTACAAAACTGCTTATTCAGATTAGAACACCTAACTTGTTTTGATCATATCTCACTCATTATATTGATTCCATTGCATGGCCAACTCTCACATGTGTATAACATCTTGTACTTACTGTAAATGGATCATACCATGCAATTTTATCAGTTCATGTTTTAGTTATATACTGTTTTTATACAGCCAACTAAATAATCAAGATTTTAGCCTCATTTCTTATAGTTATTAACATTTTTAAGCATATCTATCAACACTTGATCCCCACACAACATTTTTATCATCATATATACATCATATACATATACCAAATGAAAGAAAATACATTTGTTCTTTACAAAATAACAAGAGAAAAATGGAGAGGATGATCTTCTTTACCAACCAAGTGTATTCCTTGTTTTTGGAAGACAAGAACTTGATGAATACAACAAGTAACTCCAAGACCATCAAATATCAAGAACATATGTTGGGAAATCAGCCCTAGGACACAAGCAAATCACCTCCAATGTTGTTAATATGGCCACCAAATGATCAAGGCTTCAAGATAACTCCTTAATAGAGCTTGTAAACATGTATTTCATGGCTAGAAAAGATCAAAAGGGGTGTTTGTTGCTTGATAGTGGGGTGGGACAATGTATTTTGTCCCATCTAACTAGTTTACGGGTATTTCTCGATTCTAGTTTTCTCGATTTGCGTGCCCTCGGGTCGTTTTACGAAAAATGTTTTTATAAATTATGAATCAACGTCACAAAACGAATCCAATAAAAATTGTCTCATCAAAAACGGAGTTCAAAAACGTAAATACGTAATCCTAAGGTTTCCAGTTTAGTCGTAAAAGACGCCAAATTATGCACGTAAGCCCAAATTTAAATCCGTAAATTGTGAGTTCGTCAACCAACACAAAAATAAGTTTCAAAATATTATACGAGAAAATATTTCACTACCTGAAAATGTTAGATTGTCACACAATGACATTATAAAATAGAGATGATAACAATTAACACGATCCCGAAACCTTTTAGGTGCGGCTGTGGCGGTACCGAAAGCACACAAAAACTACGTTTGGTGGCTGTGATGTCGTGGGTGTGGAGGAATAAGGTGGTTGGTGGTGGCTACGTGGTGAGGAGACCATGTTGGCGGTCGGATCTATTAGATCTGGTGATGGTAGAGTCACAGTGGTGGTGGTGTATAGATCTGATGGTAGTGGTGATCGTGCGATGTGGGTGGCGGCTCAGATGGTGTTGGTGGTTTGCAACAGTGGCGGACAACAACGGCAACTCTATGGTGATGGTGGTCATGATGATGGTTATGTTGAGGCTGTGATGATTAGAGTGGTGGTTGGACGTGGTTGATGACCACGATGGGTCGATGGACAAGCAGTAGCGACCGGAATTTATCACCAGTGGCGGCTGCTAGAAATTGATGGATATGGTAGATCGGATGAACCAAGTGAAGGATCGGATAGATCGGGGAATTTTAAGGATTTTGAGATGTATTCGGTTTTTATGGCGGCGGACGGCGGTTGTGGTGGCCGGAGAAGTTTTCCAGCGGCTGGAGGTTGAGTGGGAGAGAAAGAAAGAGTTATATTATTTCTAGGGTTTGTGTGTGTGTTTTGTAAATAGGAAAAATGAGAGAAAAATGTATAGGCTTGTATATATATAAATAAAATGAAAGTTGTTAAATTAAATGGTAAGTTGTATATAGTTGAGGGTTAAAAAATGTAAATAGCTAATAAACTTTTATTTTATCTTGTTTAACGTGACTCGGTTGTCGATCGGGATTTATAATATTAGATTCAGAATTCGAAATTTTTACCGTTGCGTTTAAAATACTTGTTCCACGAAAATAGATTATTTATACGACTAGTAACTCATAAATCACTTATAAATCCATTTAAATGTTAATTATCTTCCGGGTTTCTCACAAAAGCGCAGGTTTAACGAAAGATGGACTTCAACTCGATTTATTCGTGTTTTTAACAATTTTTATTGAAATAAAATATTAAATAATTTAATAAATCATTTTATTACAAGTCTCATGACAATCAAATATGAAAACTTAATATTCACTGTGTCGGTATGCAAACTGTGCGATTGTAAGATTTTTCAATGTATGTCCCGTTTTCAAATCCAATAAGTTTAGTAGCGCTCAAAATTAATTTCGATTAATAATTAATATAATTTATTATTATTTAAAGTATGAAAAATTCTCGAGTGTTACAATAAACATTTTGTCAAAAACTCACTTTTTCTATTTTCGAAAAGCAAAATTTTGCGCGTGTATACTTAAATTATGCAAGGCATGGATATTCGTATACCAAGTGACTTCTATACAACCGCTTCAGAGCTGATCTCATCATTCTAGCTTCAGAGCTGACCTCATCATTCCAAGTTACACCAATTTTTATCGAACCATTCATTCGACATCGACTACCTGTGAATTTAGGATGTTTTGCCGATATCATTTGTATCGACTAAATATGAGGAGAACATCGTTCGTTCTTCTCTCATTAACAAATGGTAGATATGAAGTATAGGGGGTATCAGCTTGGGAAGGTATGATACGTTTTGGAAAATGAGGGTAGTGAGTCCCCGTTACACTAGACTTTTCAAGATCTTAGCAAAGTTTGAACCGTGGCCTATAGGTTGGAGTTACCGCAAGCACTCAGCCGGGTGCACAATATCTTTTACGTGTCAAATTTTAAGAAGTTCCTTTCTGATATAACACTTGTCGTGCCATTGGTCGATATCTAGTTCGACGACAAATTGAAGTTTGTCGAGGAGCTTGTCGAAATTATGAACTGTAAAGTCAAGCTATTGAACCAAAGTTATAATTCTATGGTGAAAGCAAGATGAAGTTCTAGGTGTAGTCCTGAATTCATTTGGGAGCGTGAACGTCAATCTCGTATTAAGTACAAACACTTATTTGCCGACTCCTGTGTCGATAACACACTCTAAGATTTAAGGACAAAGCTTCATTAACGAGCGTAGAATGTATCAATCGGAAATTTTCTTGGCTAGTTAAATGACTATTTTACCCCTTGAATTTTTATTTAGTCAACCATGTCCTAAAATTGCTATTGAACCGGGAAACTTTCCTGTGTCTTATGAAATAACATCAAGCAGACGTGTATTATGTTTTGACTGTGCTCGACCTGCATTGTTGTGAACACTGTGAGTGTGTCACTATTGGTTGCGTAATATTTTTATGATCAATATGTTAACGTTTCTGGAATTTTATTTCCATTACGTGTGCATAATCTGTGTAGGATTTACCTGTGTCGCTTTTATCAAACTATCTACGATTTAACTGATGTTTGCTTATTTGTATTTATAAATACTCTGTGAATTATTATTTTTATAATTATTGTTATGATTAATTTTATTAATTATTTTAGCGATCAAGATAAATATGTATGGATAATATTCTTTTGTACCACCCAGGATTGCAACAACGTACCAATATATTAGTGACAGTTTGTGCATCGCTGATTATATTAAAGGAAACCTGTTTGAATAGCTATAGTTTTTAGCGACAATATTTGTGAGAGCAACAACAACAATAACGAATTAGTGACAGTCAGTATGTCCCTACTGTATTGGAGGGAAGTGTTTTTGAAATAGCATCAGCTCAGTGACAGGAAATAGTGTCACTAAACATGTTTTGGTTGTTCCTACTAGTGAGCTATCGGTTACTGCTAGTCGTTCCTATTGGTGAGATACCGATTCCTGTTGGTGAGCTATTAGTTACTGCTGGTCGTTCCTGTTTGTAAAACCTGCTTTAAATTACCTTAGATCATGAAATACATGAAGATACGTGATAGGTGTGTAAACACCCATCCTTTTGCCACTTAATTACAATAATAACCGAGCCAAAACGTGTATTTTATGTCGTAAATGTCGGAACTATGCGTGGTTTGTGTTTCTGTTGTGATTTTAGGATCAAAATGCAAAAAAGGAAGAAAACACGGCTTTCACGGGCTTTTATCGAAGAAAAAGACAAAAGACGAAGTCAAGAAATCAAGAGTGCAAAAAGAACGGAAGTCCAAGACCAATTCTAAAGATTTATCGAAGAAAAAGTCAAAAGACGGAAGTTTACTAAAAGCCGAAGAACTCAAGTCTAATTTATTGAAGAAATTACAAGACGAGAGTAGAAATCCCGAGACAAAGTCGTTAAAGTCAAAGAATTAAGAAGATTAAGGACTTAATGACAATTAAAGAAAGAAGAAAGAGGGGAGGAAGCTTCCTCTAAGCACCTCCCTAATCCTCCTATAAATAGTCTTCATTTTCCTTTCATTTGTTTTGTTGACTAAGTGTGACAATTAGTCTTCCACCATTTTAATTACTTGTCATTTAAATACATGTCATTTACTTAATTGTCTTGCACCTTAAATTCATTTAATTTCAAGTAAGTTTCCTTTTAATTGTTGTTAATCTTTACTTTTATTGTTATTCTCTCATCTACCTTTCTCTTTATTGATTTAATCTTATTGTTTATGTGCTTATTGTGTTGTTTATTTGATTAAGTGTCACGTTTTTATGTTATTGATTGTTTTTGGATTATTGATTTTATAGCTTATTTGTGTTTATCTTTAAGTTTCTTAAGTTTTTATAAAAATTATTTTTATATAAAGTTTGTTTTCGTATATCTTTTTCATTTAGTGTTTTCAAAAGTCTTTAAATTTTAGCTTATTAGGTTTTTCTTATACGTGTTTATGTTAAATTTTAAGTTGAGTGCTTATTTAGTTAATAGCTTATTTGATCTTGCTTATTTACTCTTGCCTACGGTATTCCGATCACCACCAACTGAAAGGGGAAACCCTTTTCCGATTGCACATCCCGACCAGCATTCCTATTGTTGGGTCGGAAAGGGGTTTTGATTTTCCGACTGGGATTCCAAAGTGACATTCCGATCAAAGGGTTTTGTTTGGTATTCCGATTAGGGGTTAGTGACCAGGATTCCGATCCTGATTCCGATCGGGGATTCCGATCATCATTCCGATTAGGGGTGTTTGTGTTGATATTCCAACAGCTTGGGGTTAAAAGTATTCCGATCACATTCCGATTGTACCTCATTCCGACCACATCACATTCCGATAGGGAAGGTAAGGTACATTCCGATTGGGATTCCGATCGGATTCCGATGACAGGTTTGCTTTTAGTATTTTGTTCTGTTTAATTTTAAGTCACATTTTTAAATACTTTGTCAAATTTAATTTTTGCACAATTTACATTTTTAACTAGTGTAGATTTAATTCACCGTCATTTATTTAAAGTCTTGCAATTTAAATACACTACAACGACACAACTATTGTTTCCACCAAAGACAGCTGAGTCGCACTTAAACCAGTAATCAATTCGATTAGACCAACACAACGAACTTTAATTTTTATACTAGGTAAAACCCACGTATCAAATGGCGCCGCTGCCGGCTCTTTTGGTAAAGATTAACGGTTTTCTGTGAGAGACGCATTGCTTTTTGGGATCCGTTCATTCGTGAGCGTTATTTTCTTGCTTAAAAATTTCAAAAATCCATAAAACATTAAAAATTGTTAAAAATCAATAAAAGTTAAAAAAAATTCAAAAATCCAAAAAGATTTTACTTTTATTGTGTATATATATTCTCTTTGTGTTTGGTATTGTTTTCTTTTGCTTTCGCAGGTGTATGCGTACTAGATCTTCTAATTATCAAGAGCCCGAGACTCCTGAAGATTTAGCTATGGCAGGTGTGAACAACAACAATAATCCACCGCACCTTAACAATAACAACAATGTTCTTCCACAGCTCGATCTTCGGACAATGGAGGAGCTTTGTCAACGGATGGTTGTAAAATTACCCCTTTAGGAAAAGGAAGGCAATTAGGGCAAGTAAGCACGACGATTTAGGAAAACCGTGTGTAAATGACCCTAAAGTGAGTTCGTTCTCAAGGAGGCTAGTGTGTTATGTATGTAATGATATGGATTAGATTTGTGATTATATTTTTGAGAAAGAAAAATAGAAATGAGATTAGAAGAGAATGACGGTTACGAAGACGGATTAAACTAAGACGTAAAAGGTATACACGTAAAACCGTAAAAAGTACCAAAATTAAAATTTTACCCTAAAAATTTCTAAAAATTACCGAAAATCCTTAATAATATTCTAAGAGTTTACAAAAAATCCAAACTTGCTAAAACCTTTTAATTAATTAGATAATGACTTTTTAATGCTAATTAAAGCCCTAAAAATCAAAATTAATTATTAAAAAGCCTAAACAAGATTTTAAAGTTTGTAAACCTCAAAAATACACTAATTAAGCTAAAAAGTATTTTTCAAAATTTTAAAACCAATAAAAACTATTTTTAAACAATTAAAAACTACTAAAATCAATTAAAACTTAAATTAATTCTAGAAAATAATTAAAAGACCTAAAAAATATTTAGAAAGTTGCAAAATTCCTAATTAAGTGTTTAGAACCTAGGAAAAATATAAAAACTTGAAAAATCAGACTTTTAATTTTTAATAATAAAATAATAATAAAATAATATTAAAAATCCAAAAATCATAAAAAATTCTAAAAACTTGCAAACTAGCTTAATTTAACCTAAATAACTCAGAAATGAAAGTGAAATTACCTAAATACCCCTATTGGGCCTAGAAAATGGGCTAAACCCAAAACAGTACACTATTGGGCCAAATTTGGGCCCAATAACAAAAATTGTTCAATATAAGCCCAAAAAGCACAGGTTGACTCAAAATTGATTTTAAACAACTTTTTCCAAAGGCCCAAAAGTTGAAATTGTGAAATAAGCTAGCTTATAACAAGCAGCTTATTCTTAATGGGCTTTTTGGCCCATTAAGCTATAAGCCAATGCCATAAGCTAAAATTTGACACACAAGCTTCTTTTGACCTAACAAAGACTTCTACAAAAAGAAATTTGAAATAAGCCCAAGGAATAAGCCTGAAAATGCAATAAGCAATCTACACAAAACGACAAAATAGTCGTTTTTGAGTTCTAGGCCACCCCAAGTGCTGATTCAAGTTCCAAAAGCTTTGAAATGACTTAATTAAGCAAAATCAACAAAAAGTTTTCAAATAAGCTGACTCAATAAGCTGGAAAAAGCAAATAAGCACTTATGTAAAAGTCAAATAAGTTGGTTTTCTAGTAAAAAGTCAAAGTCAAAGTCCAATAAGCTCCAGTCTACTTAAATGGGTCAAATAAGGAAGACCTATCACAAAAAATAAGTTGTTGCAAGTCTGGATAAGCTAGTTTTGGATGTTGAGCAGTGGAAACTTTTTCCACTGCTTGACTTGTTTGACTTTTTGTCTTTAGTGACTTTTTTGGAGATTCAGATTACACAAAGGCACCCAAATGATCTTTGGATCAAAAGGAGTCACATACAATCAAAATAACACAATCATTAACACCCAATTGATACAGTTTAATCAATCAATCACCAGACATGATATAGACATGAACAATAAGCAGTTGAGCACAAATAAGCAGTTTTAGCAATAATCAGCCAGCCAAATTCAACCAAATGCATACACAAGCTATTATAAACTCCAATAAGCAAGTCTAAACAGGTTTCATGCAATGGTTCAAAGAATTAAGCAAGATTCAAGCAATGAAAGTTACTGATGAACACTAATACATGCAGTTTTCTACTTTGCTGATGTATTTGACACTTAAGCCAGATTCAACACTCAATATCAATCAAATAAGTTATAATAATGATGTTCTAACAACTTTCAACCCTAAGCATGCACAAATACTAGATTTCACCAAAATCTTAGGTCAAAAACAGTCAAATTCACCAAGTTATAGCAGATTGTTTGATTTGAAGTTTCAAACCCAAAAATTTGCAGTAAAACACTCTCAACAAGGTATTTATCAGATACAAAGCATAAACACAAACTTCCCTTAACACAATAACAAGTTACAAGCATAAACAGATAGTCCCACACACCCCTTAATCTTTTCAAAATCAAAATTTTCAAAGGCAAAGTGAGATTTAAGGCTACCCAAGCATCAATTAACACAATAACAAGCAAGATTAACAGATTCAAGCAGATTTAAGCCACAAAATTCACAAAATCACAAGTCACATACAAATATCACCAAAAATCATGAATTTAAGCAGATTTTAGGATTGAGTATGCAAATCTCATGGATGTACATCCACACCCACGAATTTTGAGCTTATGTGCTAGCAAGAACAAACACAAGCTTCCACAACAAAGCCTGCTAAGAATCAACAAAGTTAGAGCACAAGTATAAAAATTAGAAACTTGGAAAATCTTGATTAATGCAACCTTGTTACCCCACACTTGATTATCCCCAAGTTATAAGCCTCACCACACCTTAATCAACTTAATTAGGATGCTATGATCAGCCCTATAACCCAAGAATTCCAAGATTGGAACAAGTACTTAGCAAAATATCAAGAAAATGAGAAAATGTGCAAACTTTTGCACACTCCTCTTTTGAAAACAGGTTTTAAACTTCAAATTCAGTAAGAAATAAACAATAACAAGCAGTAAATAAGATTGGCCAATGACTTTTCTTCAATGCTTCAAACACAATTTCATTAAAACTGAAATGGGATTTACAGAAGTTGAACAAGGGAAAAATCAAAAGCAAACGTCTCAATGAGACCTAAGGGCTTTATATATAGCCTTACAAGTGACTAAGGAAGCTGAAAAAAAATACATAAACCCTAGTTGTGAAGTCCCAAAATTGCCCTTGTGGATTTGAACTCATTGGCTTCATGTGACTGATTCTTGGACGTTTGTGAAGTAGATAGCTGTTGGAATTTGATCTAAGGGCTCAAACAAAGCTTAAAATGTAAGCTTGTATCTGGATGGTTGATTCTCTGGCTGGTTTTGGCAGTATCCCCTTTTGTGTGTAGCAGGGGAATCATGTGTGGCCCTTGAGGGTGATGTGGCAAGTGATTTAAAAGTTGGGTTATGATTAGAAGACTACTAATCATAATTCTGGAGGTGATGGAAGCTTAATTATTGCTTAATCAATAATCCCCAATTTGTGTTCTTGAGTAAATAGTAACACGTTTGATCTGATTTGGGTTTTAAAAGTGATGTTAAGCGCCAAAAGATTAAACTAATCCAAGATTAGTTATAGCAGGTTTGAGTGGAGGATGACATGGAGAAATGGTGGATTTTCATTGGTGGAGAGAGTGAGTGGGGCACGTGTCACCCCACCACTGGTCTAGATTACTATGTTGTCTGCCAGCTTCACACCCCCATCTTTCATAAACTTGTAAATTGCATTCCAAACTACTATCAACGCCATAATCAGTTATAACAACTTTTGCAACTTTGCATTTTTGGCCCAAAAACTTTAACAAAGTGAATTCAGGGGTAATTCTTGCCAATTTGTGATTTTTGAGGGACTGTTTTGGCAATTTCTTGATGGATAATGGTCTTGACTTGTATAATGAGCTATTTGGAGGACTGAAATTGCCAAGTCATGTTTGATGAGGGACCATTTTTGCCAAATGTTGAAAGTTAAGGGTCCTTTTTGTAATTTTGGAATTTTCAAAGGACCAAACTTGTAATTTCTTGTACTTTGAAGGACTTCATGATATATTTGACTTTGTGGATGATATTGGTTGACAATTTAGCTTTGTTGAGGGGCTAAACTTGCCAAATCTTCAAAGTGGAGGGCCCTTTTTGTAATTTTGACAAACTTTAGGGACCAAACTTGTAATTATGAGGATACAAGGGTATAAAGTGTCAATTCTTCCATATTGGAGGACCCTTCTTCATATTTCTTCAAATCTTCAAGGGTTCATCTTGGGAAAGTCTTCATTAGGGCTTGGTTCAATGTGCGGCTTCGTTTCCCGTGTTCGTTTTTGAATGATTCTTGTGATCTTTTGTCATTTCTCAATATCCGTACCTAAAATACACAAGTAACAAAAACAAGCATATATATGGGTATTTTGATGATATTTAATGCATTTTAAGCCCTATTTGGAAGATGAGACTATGTATAAAAGTAGTCTCATCACTCCCCCATACTAAACCATTGCCGTGCCCTCACGCAATGCTAGAATAAAGTATCGTAGCATCTCCAAAATTCATTTTTATTCACTTTATTGAATGATAAACTAGCTACACTATTACTATTGCTACTACTTGTGTTATAGACATAATGTATGATTTTCATCGCAAAATGGGACGTTTAGGTTCATAGAATAAGAACACGTGAATGCTTCGTTAGAAATGATTTCATCGTCCTCGATTTTCACCCCAATTCCATGCCAAGCGTGCAACGAGATCATTGTCATTATAAGTTAGTAATGCTAACACTACTCATATGCCCTAATCACGTACTTATCCTCCCATTATTCCTAAGTTGTATCTCTTATATTTTATATTGTCTTGAATGTTTCACGAGGATACATTGTTTGACTTATGCGATAATAGAGATTTAGGTCTAAAAATAGAGTCCTAACAGTGTAACTAAGACCATCAAATCAATAACCCCTCCTAATAGACAACGATGTCAAAAAATTAAGTTGACAAGAAGAATCGATAAACACGGTTTTATAACGGTTTTGAACATGAGACTTATTACCAAGACTTTTATACGCCCCTAACGGAAGGGCCTTATTATCTTTGGTTTACCTCCATCTTTTATTCAACTTCGCCATGAAGCTTTTATTATGACTTCGGTCTTGCTTTGCCTTTTATTATCCGCCTCATCGGTGGTTTTATTAGCCAAAGACGTATATCATCACGCTAAGGCGAATTTTGGATCTTTAAAGCTTCGAAGATTAAGGCTTGATTCACTTTCATTTTTGCATAGATTTTTCGGCCTTGTGGGGCTTCAATTTGTTTGCTTGATTTAGGTGAGCACTTGAAATCTTATTATTGGGTGAAGCTTTTGATTATTCGGGTGCCAATACTTCAAAACCGTGACGCTGGCGATACCTTAATGTCTTCCCAATTTAATTACACGGAAGCTACTAGAAAAGACTAGAAACCCAACAATCCTAACTAAACCGCTAAGTCAATATTTATTAAGCAAAAAATATTTACATGCGAAGGGAGAATAAGCAAACAACGAGAACACATGAGTTTTTGAAAGAATACGAGTACTCTACGTTTAGCATAGTAACTTATAATTAACCCTATCATTTCTCGTCCTCATTTAAGAGACTTAGCCTAATGTGTAGTTAAGGAATCAAAGCTAAGTGCTCAACACGCACGGTCGAGTAAAAAATTACTCTTATTCTCGCCATCGGAAAATCTACATTCGTGTCTTCAAACACTTATAAAACATGAGAAAATTTTTAAAATTTGGCCATTTTTAGCCTTATTTTGCAACAAAACGATAAACAAAAAGATAAACTTTGGAAAGCATGAAGGTTTGGCAAGGCAAGTATCTATTCACCCCCCCATACTAAAGTTAAACATTGTCCTCAATGTTTCGAGTCTAGGGGTGCAAACACCCCCATACTAGAGACATAGTCGAATGCCTAATCTAGCATGGAAAGGGTGTAACCAATAAATTAATAGCCGTTTATGAAGTGTGCTAAAAACCTAAGGTTAGAACATCAAAGGATATATCATGGATATTGAGAAAGTCTTCAAAGCAAACGATCGAGTGCTCCCATAAAACGAACACGAGAGGCTCCAATCGTGAAGATCATGATCATCTAAAGTCCACAATTCACAAACAACCACGAAACAAAGGTTGGAAGGGCACAAATCCCCACATGTTAACTACATTAGAAAGCGATAATATATACATAGGATAAGCATGGGACTCCCCCACGAGGCTCCTCTTTTTTTATTACCGAGTCATGAGCTCGACTCGATCCCCTCAATACTAATTATCATTGGGGAAGGTGACTTGGTCAAGGTAGTTCAAGGATGGAACTTCCCCGCCAAAGTAGTGCTTCAACCTATGTCCATTCACCTTGAAGTTAGGACCATCATCTTGAGCTAGCTCGATGGTCCCATACGGAAACACTTGAGTCACGGTGAATGGACCGGACCAACGGGATTTCAACTTACCGGAAAAGATTTTTAATCTTGAATTAAAAAGCAAAACTTGATCCCCAATGTTAAAAACCTGGTTTTTAATTTTAGAATCATGCAACTTTTTAGTCTTTTCTTTGTAAATCAATGAATTTTCATAAGCAATGTCCCTCACTTCATCTAATTCATTCAATTGCATTTTCTGGTGTTTTCCCGCGGTCTCCATATCATCATTACAATGCTTTAGGGCCCAATAAGCCTTGTGTTCTAACTCGATAGGCAAATGACAATTCTTTCCATACACAAGCTTATAGGGAGTGCACCCAATGGGCGTCTTATAAGCGGTCCTAAAGGCCCATAAAGCATCGTCCAACTTATCCGACCATAATTGTCGGTTTTCCCCAACGGATCTCTCCAAGATCCTCTTCAAAGCTCGGTTTGAAACCTTGACTTTCCCACTCGTTTGTGGGTGATAAGCCATAGAAAGCCGATGTGTAACCCCATATTTCTTTAGGACCCTTTCGATTGGTCGTTACAAAAATGGGTTCCACGATCGCTTATGATCGCACGAGGGGTTCCAAACCGAGAAAACAAACTTTTCAAAAACTTAACTACCACACGAGCATCATTGGTGGGCAAAGCCTTAGCTTCCACCCACTTAGATAGGTAGTCAACCGCAACAAGGATGTAACTATTACCACGAGATGATGGGAACGGCCCCATAAAGTCTATACCCCAAACGTCAAAGATCTCACACACTTGGATGATATTTTGTGGCATTTCATCTTTTTGTGAGGCTTTTCCTTGTCGTTGGCATGAATCACAAGACTTCACAAGATCTTGTGCATCTCGGTAAATAGTAGGCCAAAAGAAGCCGGCATCAAACACCTTCTTAGCCGTGAGATTAGCACCGTGATGACCACCCATGGGTCCCTCATGGCAAGCTCTAAGGATGTTAGAAGCTTCGGTGCCAAATACACAACGTCGGATGATTTGATCCGCACAAGTTCGAAACAAGTAAGGGTCGTTCCAAAAGTAGAACTTGACGTCACGAAAGAATTTCCGTTTTTCTTGAGTCGTCATACCCTTAACGATGAAGTTACCCGCATGGTAATTTGCAAAATCCGCAAACCATGGGGTGGAAGGATCAAGCTTAGAATTCACTACACCAAGTGTCTCGAGCGGAAATGTTTCGGTGATTTCCTTGTGCTCGTAAACACTTTGGTGAGGATCTTCCAAACGAGAAAGATGATCGGCCGCTAGATTCTCGGCTCCTTTTTTGTCAACGATGGTGTGATCAAATTCTTGAAGGAGGAGAATCCAACGAAGTAATCTAGGCTTAGCATCTTGCTTTGCCATGAGATACTTAATAGCCGAATGATCCGTATACACTATGCATTTCGTCAAGACGAGATAAGGTCGGAACTTCTCAAATGCATACACCACGGCAAGGAACTCCTTTTCCGTTGTAGTGTATTTAAGTTGAGCCTCGGTCATCGTCTTGCTAGCATAGTGATTAGGCAAGAAGTGCTTATCATGACGTTGCCCCAAAACGACCCCAATGGCGTAATCACTAGCATCACACATGAGCTCAAAGGGTAGGTTCCAATTGGGAGCAACAAGAATGGGAGCTTCGGTAAGTTTCCTCTTAAGGATCTCAAAGGCTCGTACACAATCTTCGTCAAAGACAAAACGTGCCTCTTTTTCAAGAAGATGTGTAATGGGTCGAGAAATCTTTGAAAAATCCTTGATGAATCAACGATAAAAGCCCGCGTGGCCTAGGAAACTCCTAACTCCCTTAACGGTTTTGGGATGAGGTAATTTGGCGATGACGTCTACCTTAGCTTGATCTACCTCAATCCCCGCTTTCGAGACCTTGTGCCCTAAGACGATTCCACTCTTAACCATAAAATGACATTTTTCCCAATTTAGCACAAGGTTGGTTTCCTCACAACGTTTCAACATTCTCTCTAGATTCGACAAACACGAAGTGAACGAATTACCAAACACGAAAAAGTCATCCATGAAGACTTCCATCGTCTTCTCGATCATATCATGAAAAATAGCCATCATGCACCTTTGAAAGGTTCCCGGTGCATTGCAAAGTCCGAATGGCATTCTACGATAGGCAAACGTTCCATATGGGCACGTAAACGTAGTTTTTTCTTGATCACGAGGATCGATGGGAATTTGGAAGTAACCGGAAAAACCATCTAAAAAGCAATAGAAATCGTTTCTCGCAAGACGCTCCAACATTTGGTCCATGAAGGGCAAGGGAAAATGGTCTTTTCGAGTGGCTTCATTCAACTTTCGATAGTCAGTGCACACTCTCCATCCGGTCACGAGTCTAGTGGGAATCAACTCGTTGGCATCGTTTGGCACAACGGTCATCCCTCCCTTTTTAGGGACACAATGAATAGGACTCACCCAAGGGCTATCGGAAATAGGGTAAATCATTCCCGCGTCAAGGAGTTTAAGGACCTCCTTTTTGATGACGTCATGAATTTTGGGGTTCACCCTCCTTTGACTTTGGATTGCGGGCTTGTAATCCTCCTCCATTAAGATTTTGTGGGTACAAAACTTGGGATCGATTCCCTTAATGTCGGATAACTTCCACGCAATTGCCCCTTTGTGATCCTTTAGAACATCGACAAGTGCGGTTTTTTCATCATTCGAAAGTTCCTTCGCAATAATAACCGGCAACTTGTCGTCCTCCTCCAAATAGACATATTCGAGATGAGGAGGTAAATCTTTCAACTCGAGGATAGGTGGTTCCTCAAGTGAAGATTTGGGCTCGATACTCATAACCTCCTCGGGTGGAGGAAATGGGAAATCGTTAAGAAAATCCCTTATAATCGAGAAGTCCTCATCGTTGTCGAGGTCTTCGTCACAAGTACGTGGAACATTGCATTCTTCCAACGTAAAACCACCACCTTCAAATGGAGTGAAGGTTGGTGTCGAATTATCAAGAATTGGATCTAACATAGTGGGATTGCCACTAGTTTCTTCATCACCAAAACCTAGAACTTCTTGTGAAAATTCCTCTCAAACCACATCAATCATATCAACGAGGTTTATGGTTGCCATGGAATAAACATGAGAAATTTGAGAGTTTTGAGTTGCGTTTATAACAAGTTCCTCGTCGTTGAAACGTAAGGTGATCTTTCTAGCATGCACATCAATCAAAGCCATAGACGTATCTAAAAACGATCGACCTAAAATGAGAGGAACTTGAGGATCCGTGGGGATATCAACAATGATAAAGTCTACGGGATAGTAGAACTTCCCCACTTTCACAAAAATGTCTTCCGCCAAACCACATGCGGGAATCGTGGAATGGTCGGCCAACTCGATAGACATTAGTGAAGGAGTAAGATTAGGAAGATTGAGCGACTTGAAGATTGCAAGTGGCATCAAGTTAATGCTAGCACCAAGATCGGCCAAGGCGAAGCATTCTTCCATATCTTGGATTGCACAAGGGATCAAAAATTTACCGGGATCACCGACTTTTTGAGGTATGAGATTAAGATAAACCGACGAACAACTAGACAATTGGTGCAATTTCTCCTTGTTGTTCAACATACTCTTAAAGTTAGTGGCAAATCGAGGCATCATGACCAAAGCATCGGCGAAACTCACATTAAGGTGCAAATCCCGAAACATTTTCATAAAAAGCTCAAATTGATAATTGTCGCGCTCTTGACGTTTCTCCTTCTTAAGTCTCGATGGATAGGGCAAAGGTGGTGTGGGTTGAGGCATAGTAGGAATAGCCTTTGGAATCTCGGGTTCCAATGATGGTAATGGGTCAACCGTAGGTGTGGCATGAGCGGTACTTCGTGGGATTGGGACATGCTCCTTTTGGACTACCACCTCGGGTTCTTCCTCAATTGCTTCCTCCGTAGGAGCAATTGGTTGAGGAGTCGGTTCCTTAAGTGTCTTACCACTACGTGTGGTAATCACATTATCTCACCCTTAGGGTTGGATATGGTGTTGCTAGGAAGACCACTCGAAGACGGTTTACACATTATTGCCTCAAACATAGATGAGATTTTATCTTCAAAATTGGATTGCCTCAATACGGCCTCGGTTTGCCTTTTCTCGGCCTTAATCATCTCTTGTTTAATCTCATGTTGCCCTTGTTCCATTTTTTGTTGGTTTTGTTGCAACCTAGTGACATTTCCTTCCATCTTGTTGGTGTGGATTTTAAGTTCATTAGCTAACTCATTTTTCAATTCTTTCTTCAAGTCGTTCTTAAACTCGGATCTTAGGCTAATGATTTCTCTTTGAATATTGTCAAACCTAGCATCATTCCCACTAGCATATTCAACAAACTCACTTGGAAGATCTTTCAATGTTTGCAAACCTTTGTTGTTGTTTTGAAAATCATTTTGATTCTTGTTTGAAACTTGATTATTAGCCCCTTGATTCCCATAGTTTCCCTTGTTGTAATTGTTTTTGAAACCAACTTGATTGTTGCGATAGTTGTTGTTAGCATTTTGATTTGAACCAAAACCCGGTGGAGTCATTTGATTAGAGCGGGAAACTTGACTGTTTTGGTTGTAATTTCCCGTGGCCGCGAAGGCACTCGAAGTGTTACCACCGTTGGTAATGCACTCGGAGAAATCATGACCTCCACCACAATACATGCAAGAAACCTCAACCGCTTTAGCCGTAGCGGGAGCACTTTGTTCACCAACTTTAAACTCAATCAAAAGTCCTTTCAACTTATCAAAAATCTTATTTTCCAAGTTCGCCTCTATTTGGCAAGCATCGATGGTAGTAGACAAAGAAGGTGAAGCCGAAGACGAAGCCTTACGAACACTAGACGTGCTACGAGGACTATACACCTTAGATCTATTTTCAATTATCACCAAAGCTTCCTCAACCGTTTTACATAAAAAATTACCACCCGCGGCGGCATTCAAATAATCCCTTTCATGATCATTAAGTCCATTGTAAAACGTGTCGATTTGATGCAAGTCAGAAAAACCATGATGAGGACATTCATGTAACATTTCCTTAAACCTATTCCAAGCCGTTGAAAAACTTTCATTAAATTCTTGTGAAAACTTTGAAATCTCGTTTTTCAAGTGCGTAGTCTTAGAGGGCGAAAAAAATTGGTTCACGAACTTAGACACGAGATCCTTCCACGTCAATACAGAATTGGGTGGCTCTTTCTCTAACCAAATTTTAGCGGGCCCCGCTAAAGAATACGGAAAAAGCATCATCTTAATCGAGTCATTCGAGACATCTTTAAACTTGCAAGTAGCGGTAAGACGATTGAATTGGCGGATATGGTTGTGTGGATTGTCCTTCTCATCACCACGGAATTTGTTGTTTTGGATCATCGACAACAAACCCATTTTCACCTCAAAATTCTCCGCAAGGATAGCGGGAATCGCAATAGCCTCTCCATAACCCTCGGTGGGTGCTTGACGTAACTCCATCATAGTTCGATTCGCCATGGTTGGTGCTTCTCTTACAATGGGTTCGTCAATAGGAGACTCCTCACTAGAATTGTTTGGAGTGGGAGTTTTGTTCTTTCGTTTACGTGCATGTCTTGCTTGATTCGAGTTAGCATAAACGTCACGTACAACGAGGGGGCGAGCAAAGAAGATTCTTTTTGGTGTTTTGTATTTTTCAATTTTTTTGTGGTTTTTGATTGTATTAACCTTTTTGGAATTTGGTGAATGTATTAAGTAGACAAAAATCTACAAATCTCCTCCTTAATCAAATCTCTTGATTAAAGAAGCCTCAAGGAATGAAAACGATCACGTGAAGTGAACGCCTTCGATGACTTTAGAACGTTGGCGGAGCACCAAAACGTTCAAGAGGGTTTAATCAATGGAAACCAAGAAAATATATATGATACTTAGTAATACTTTGGGCGGCAAAACCCTCGATTAGCTCTCAAAATCAAATACTCACAAGCAAGCGGAGAAACGAGGCGGCGCGAAGCACTTAAGAGCCTTTTTCCTTAGGATATATTTTATAATATCCGCCTTATACCCACCTTATAGTTTGTATTATCAAAATTGAGCTTCACGAAAGTATTTATCTATTTTTGCCTTTTTCTTTGGTTTGAGATTAGAATACAATGATTGGGTAATGACCTCCCAAGTCAAGGTTGTGATTTTTCACGTATTTGGAGTACTTGTGAATTTATTGTTCTACGTATACAATATATTAATAGTATTCACACAAAAACTAAAAACTGATAATACGTATTAGTAGAGTGCTACTAATACAAATACTAATTATGGTTAGTATATAAAAACAACAATTCCAATCAAAACACAACACGCCTCCCCGGCAGCGGCGCCAAAATGATGGTTGTAAAGTTACCCTTTAGGAAAAGGAAGGCAATTAGGGCAAGTAAGCACGACGATTTAGGAAAACCGTGTGTAAATGACCCTAAAGTGAGTTCGTTCTCAAGGAGGCTAGTGTGTTATGTGTGTAATGATATGGATTAGATTTGTGATTATATTTTTGAGAAAGAAAAATAGAAATGGGATTAGAAGAGAATGACGGTTACGAAGACGGATTAAACTAAGACGTAAAAGGTATACACGTAAAACCGTAAAAAAGTACCAAAAATAAAATTTTACCCTAAAAATTTCTAAAAATTACCAAAAATCCTTAATAATATTCTAAGAGTTTACAAAAAATCCAAACTTGCTAAAACGTTTTAATTAATTAGATAATGACTTTTTAATGCTAATTAAAGCCCTAAAAATCAAAATTAATTATTAAAAAGCCCTAAACAAGATTTTAAAGTTTGTAAACCTAAAAAATACTCTAATTAAGCTAAAAAGTATTTTTCAAAATTTTAAAACCATTAAAAACTATTTTTAAACAATTAAAAACTACTAAAATCAATTAAAACTTAAATTAATTCTAGAAAATAATTAAAAGACCTAAAAAATATTTAGAAAGTTGCAAAATTCCTAATTAAGTGTTTAGAACCTAGGAAAAATATAAAATCTTGAAAAATCAAACTTTTAATTTTTAATAATAAAATAATAATAAAATAATATTAAAAATCCAAAAATCATAAAAAATTCTAAAAACTTGCAAACTAGCTTAATTTAACCTAAATAACTCAGAAATGAAAGTGAAATTACCTAAATACCCCTATTGGGCCTAGAAAATGGGCTAAACCCAAAACAGTACACTATTGGGCCAAATTTGGGCCCAATAACAAAAATTGTTCAAAATAAGCCCAAAAAGCGCAGGTTGACTCAAAATTTGTTTTTAAACAACTTTTTCCAAAGGCCCAAAAGCTGAAAATGTGAAATAAGCTAGCTTATAACAAGCAGCTTATTCTTAATGGGCTTTTTGGCCCATTAAGCTATAAGCCAATGCCATAAGCTAAAATTTGACACACAAGATTCTTTTGACCTAACAAAGACTTCTGAAAAAAGAAATTTGAAATAAGCCCAAGGAATAAGCCTGAAAATGCAATAAGCAATCTACACAAAACGACAAAATAGTCGTTTTTGAGTTCTAGGCCACCCCAAGTGCTGATTCAAGTTCCAAAAGCTTTGAAATGACTTAATTAAGCAAAATCAACAAAAAGTTTTCAAATAAGCTGACTCAATAAGATGGAAAAAGCAAATAAGCACTTATGTAAAAGTCAAATAAGTTGGTTTTCTAGTAAAAAGTCAAAGTCAAAGTCCAATAAGCTCCAGTCTACTTAAATGGGTCAAATAAGGAAGACATGTCACAAAAAATAAGTTTTTGCAAGTCTGGATAAGCTAGAATAGCTTATTGATAAGCTGATGACAAAATTGCACTAGCAAGGGCTAGTTTTGGATGTTGAGCAGTGGAAACTTTTTCCACTGCTTGACTTGTTTGACTTTTTGTCTTTAGTGACTTTTTTGGAGATTCAGATTACATAAAGGCACCCAAATGATCTTTGGATCAAAAGGAGTCACATACAATCAAAATAACACAATCACTAACACCCAATTGATACTGTTTAATCAATCAATCACAAGACATGATACAGACATGAACAATAAGCAGTTGAGCACAAATAAGCAGTTTTAGCAATAATCAGCCAGCCAAATTCAACCAAATGCATACACAAGCTATTATAAACTTCAATAAGCAAGTCTAAACAGGTTTCATGAAATGGTTCAAAGAATTAAGCAAGATTCAAGCAATGAAAGTTACTGATGAACACTAATACATGCAGTTTTCTACTTTGCTAATGTATTTGACACTTAAGCCAGATTCAACACTCAATATCAATCAAATAAGTTATATTAATGATGTTCTAACAACTTTCAACCCTAAGCATGCACAAATACTAGATTTCACCAAAATCTTAGGTAAAAAACAGTCAAATTCACCAAGTTATAGCAGATTGTTTGATTTGAAGTTTCAAACCCAAAAACTTGCAGTAAAACACTCTCAACAAGGTATTTATCAGATACAAAGCATAAACACAAACTTCACTTAACACAATAACAAGTTACAAGCATAAACAGATAGTCCCAAACACCCCTTAATCTTTTCAAAATCAAATTTTTCAAAGGCAAAGTGAGATTTAAGGCTACCCAAGCATCAATTAACACAATAACAAGCAAGATTAACATATTCAAGCAGATTTAAGCCACAAAATTCACAAAATCACAAGTCACATACAAATATCACCAAAAATCATGAATTTAAGCAGATTTTAGGATTGAGTATGCAAACCTCATGGATGCACATCCACACCCACGAATTTTGAGCTTATGTGCTAGCAAGCACAAGCTTCCACAACAAAGCCTGCTAAGAATCAACAATGTTAGAGCACAAGTATAAAAATCAGAAACTTGGAAAATCTTGATTAATGCAACCTTGTTACCCCACACTTGATTATCCCCAAGTTATAAGCCTCACCACACCTTAATCAACTCAATTAGGATGCTATGATCAGCCCTATAACCCAAGAATTCCAAGATTGGAACAAGTACTTAGCAAAATATCAAGAAAATGAGAAAATGTGCAAACTTTTGCACACTCCTCTTTTGAAAACAGGTTTTAAACTTCAAATTCAGTAAGCAATAAACAATAACAAGCAGTAAATAAGATTGGCCAATGACTTTTCTTCAGTGCTTCAAACACAATTTCATTAAAACTGAAATGGGATTTACAGAAGTTGAACAAGGGAAAAATCAAAAGCAAATGTCTCAATGAGACCTAAGGGCTTTATATATAGCCTTACAAGTGACTAAGGAAGCTGAAAAAAATACATAAACCCTAGTTGTGAAGTCCCAAAATTGCCTTTGTGGATTTGAACTCATTGGCTTCATGTGACTGATTCTTGGACGTTTGTGAAGTAGATAGCTGTTGGAATTTGATCTAAGGGCTCAAACAAAGCTTAAAATGTAAGCTTGTATCTGGATGGTTGATTCTCTGGCTGGTTTTGGCAGTATCCCCTTTTGTGTGTAGCAGGGGAATCATGTGTGGCCCTTGGGGGTGATGTGGCAAGTGATTTAAAAGTTGGGTTATGATTAGAAGACTACTAATCATAATTCTGGAGGTGATGGAAGCTTAATTGTTGCTTAATCAATAATCCCCAATTTGTGTTCTTGAGTAAATAGTAACACGTTTGATCTGATTTGGGTTTTAAAAGTGATGTTAAGCGCCAAAAGATTAAACTAATCCAAGATTAGTTATAACAGGTTTGAGTGGAGGATGACATGGAGAAATGGTGGATTTTCATTGGTGGAGAGCGTGAGTGGGGCACGTGTCACCCCACCACTGGTCTAGGTTACTATGTTGTCTGCCAGCTTCACACCCCCATCTTTCATAAACTTGTCAATTACATTCCAAACTTCTATCAACGCCATAATCAGTTATAACAACTTTTGCAACTTTGCATTTTTGGCCCAAAAACTTTAACAAAGTGAATTCAGGGGTAATTCTTGCCAATTTGTGATTTTTGAGGGACTTTTTTGGCAATTTCTTGATGGATAATGGTCTTGACTTGTATAATGAGCATTTTGGAGGACTGAAATTGCCAAGTCATGTTTGATGAGGGACCATTTTTGCCAAATGTTGAAAGTTGAGGGTCCTTTTTGTAATTTTGGAATTTTCAAAGGACCAAACTTGTAATTTCTTGTACTTTGAAGGACTTCATGATATATTTGACTTTGTGGATGATAGTGGTTGACAATTTAGCTTTGTTGAGGGGCTAAACTTGCCAAATCTTCAAAGTGGAGGGCCCTTTTTGTAATTTTGACAAACTTTAGGGACCAAACTTGTAATTATGAGGATACAAGGGTATAAAGTGTCAATTCTTCCATATTGGAGGACCCTTCTTCATAACTCTTCAAATCTTCAAGGGTTGATCTTGGGAAAGTCTTCATTAGGGCTTGGTTCATTGTGCGGCTTCGTTTCCCATGTTCGTTTTTGAATGATTCTTGTGATCTTTTGTCATTTTCTCAATATCCGTACCTAAAATACACAAGTAACAAACACAAGCATATATATGGGTATTTTGATGATATTTAATGCATTTTAAGCCCTATTTGGAAGATGAGACTATGTATAAAAGCAGTCTCATCATCAACCTACCATGTTTGGACGAGGAGGACCGATTGCGCCTATGCAAATCACGGCTCCGGAGTTTTCGTTGAAGCATCACATGATCCAGCAAGTGCAAACTAACCCATTCCATTGATTGCCTGATGATGATGCCAACAAACACCTCGACAAATTCATTACTATCACTCAAAGCATGAAGTTTCCCGGTGCCACAATGGATGTTCTTCGCCTTCAACTCTTTCCACATACTTTATCACACCACGCCGAGAAATGGTTTGATCGTCTCTCGAAGAATTCTATTCATACTTGGGATGACATGACTCAACTCTTTTTGTCGCGCTACTTTCCACCATCCATGGTCACGAGCCTTCGAAATCAAATCAGCGGTTTCATGCAAGAACCCGATGAATTTCTCTTTGATGCTTGGGAAAGATATAATGTTTTGATCGATCGTTGTCCAAACCACAACATGCTCCCTGTGACCTTAATTGATACTTTCTACAACGGTTTGACTTTTCGTGATCGTGATACGATTAATGCAGCCACCGGTGGCACATTTATGAAAAGGAGACCCGTGGAGTGTAGAGAGCTTATTGAAAACATGACTACTCATCACAAAAACTGGGATTCCTCCGCTTCTTCAAGGAACAACCCGAGAGTCAATGTTTCTTCTACTTCAGCAAACCCCGACATGACCGAATTCACCCGCATGATGGCCGAAATGAACAAAAACATCTTGCTCATCACTTCAAACCAACAACAAGTTACAGCGGTAGCCAATCCTTGTGAGACATGCGGCGGTCCACACTCATACACTGATTGTCCTTCTACTCAAGGCAATCCGGAAAATATGTATGCAACTTATGGTAATTATTCACCGAAAAATTACCAAGCCCGGCCTCAAGGGGATCGAAATTTGCTAAGTTACCAGTCAAACAACTACCTTCCACCCGGTTTTTCTCCTCAAAACCAAAACCCCAACAACAACTATAATAGAAGCAACCAAATCCCACCTAGAGCTTCTAATCCTTATCACCCACCCGCTCAACAAGCCCCACCCATTAATCAAGATGTTGAAGCATTGATGAGAACCCAAGGAGAGCAAATCAAGAATCTGCAAAGCCAAATTATCAATTTGAAAGGGGATATCACCAAGCAAGGGAATGACATTAGATCCGAGCTTCGAGATAATATACAATCCTCCTTCAGCAATCAAACGAATGATTTGAAGAATATGCTGGCTAGTTTCTTGCCCACCACTCAACCATCTACTTCGAGTTCTCTACCTTCAAACACCGTCACCAATCCGCGAGCGAATGTGAGTGCTATTACTACCCGTAGTGGAGTTACTTTAGTAGGACCACCTATTCCGCCCCCATCATCTACACCTTCTCCACCACCATTTATCCCTGCTACTCCCACACCTAGTATTAGTGCACCATTACCGTCTCCGCCTCGTCGTGATGAAGTACCCAACAAGAATCCTCCACCAACCCCACCTTCCACCTTTACACCTTCAACATCTCAACCTTTACCTGCTACACCCACACCTTCCACCTATAAACCCAAGATTCCTTATCCATCTCGCTTAGACAAGGCCAAACTGCACCCCAAGGATGACATTCAAGTGTCAAACTATTTGAAGAAAGTTTCGGAAATGACCGTCACTTTTCCCCTTGTTGAAGCTCTAGCAAAAATGCCTAAATTTGTTAAGATGTTTAAGGAATTGCTTAGCAAGAAGGAGAAGATGGACGAGTTTATTAATACTCGATTGAATGAAAATTGTTCTGCCGTCCTTCTTAAAGAACTTCCGGAGAAACTTGGAGATCCCGGTCGTTTTGTGCTACCTTGTACTTTTAACCAAACCGACAAATTTACTGCCTTAGCTGATCTCGGGGCAAGTATAAATTTGATGCCTTTAAGTGTTTGGAAAAAGTTATCACTGCCCGACCTTACACCCACCAAAATGACTCTTGAGCTAGCCAATCGTACTCTCACTTACCCCGTTGGTATTGCCGAAGATGTGTTCATTAAAGTTGGCACATTCACTTTTCCGGTCGACTTTGTCGTTGTTAATTATGAAATGGACCCTCGTATTCCGTTAATACTTGGACACCCATTTTTGAGAACCGGTCGAGCTTTAATTGATGTGGATAAATGTGAGCTCATCTTAAGTGTCGGGGATGATGCACAAGTTTTTGAAATGGGGAAGCTTACAAGCAAATCCTTTGGAGGACGAGAATCAGTGAATATGATTAATGTGCTTGATGATTTTGTCGTCTATAACAATCCTCTATTCGATTCTTGCAATGATAATCCACTGTTTCAAGATGATGTGGATGACTCTCTCTCCAATTTGGAACCTTCTCCCATATATGATTCTCCACCGATCTATGATGCTTATGATGATGATTCTAGCTCTGATGGAGATGATTATGATGATTTTACTTCCGAGTATCCCGACATGCCCACTTATGATGATTTTGATGAGGCCGATACTCTTTCGAGTGATTCTTCACATGATGAAGATCCTCCGCCATCCATGCTTAATCCTACTTTGGATGATTACTCATTTGAGGAAGACTTTTCTACTTTTCTCAATACATACTTCCCTCATGAGAGTGATGCTCCTCCTTTTGACTTTGATGATTATGGTCTTCATCCTTCTACGGATTTGAAGAAAATTCTTTCAAAGGAGAAGCAACCGGATGACACCAACATCCGCAGCACGTATGTTTTGACACCTCTTGGTCCACCTTCTGACGACGAGGTTGTGCATCTTCTTAGCGGATCATCTTCAAATTCTGATGAGCCTGAGTGCTATTTTCCCCTAATGGAAAAGGTGTTCGACCCCGGTATTGATATTCTTTTGCCATCTCAGTATCCTTCTGATGAAATAAAAGGAAAAATCTTTGGAACTTTTGAAGATATGCTTGCACCCCATCACCCTTGCTCCCACCGTGCTCCATCTTTTCTTAAGGGAACCTTGCCTACTCTTCTTTGGCTTGCCTTGTTCGCCTTAAGCTTGTGCTATTTGATGGACGAAAACTATGTATTTGATCACGGTGGATATGTTTCATGCTTCTTCCTACGCTAATCAAGGTCGAGTCAGGCTCACGACTCGGTAAATCAAGCGCTTCTTGGGAGGCAACCTATGTATCTATCTTTTAGCTTTCTTTATCCTAAGTGTAGGGGAGACCCGTTGGTGTTTGCTATTTCCTCTCTTCTTCTATTCAGGGATTAGAGCGCTCAATGATCCACTCTTGATGATTTTTGACTACCCGTGATTCCGTGTTCCCATTTTCCCGGTTCTATCCTAAACTCTTTTCGATTCACTATTTTATATTTCCCAATATTAAAATAGGAATCTCGTTAGTTGTCTTTTCCTTAGCAAGATTTAAATAACGTGCACAATGTCCTAAGTGTAGGGGAGTTCACTCCCACATGCTTAAACATTAAGGACAATGTTTATATCAAGTGTAGGGGGGACTTCTATCGAAGTTAAGTGGCCTTTTCCTTGTAATTGTCCTCATTTTAACCGGAAAATCATTTTTTCGACATTTTTCAATTTTTTTTTATCTATTTTGGCCTATTAGTTTTTCCTTTTGTATAGTTATTCCCTTTCTTTACTAGAATAAATTTTAATAAAGTGGTTTTAATTTTCAAACGTTGTGAATCTTTTGACTCAACCCGAGTTTACTTATCTAAGTTTACTCTAGCTAGTATCCTTAACATGTTTAAGTCAAGTTTTGCTAGGCTTTTATATAGGGAGCTTTAAAACGCGAAAGTCTTAACTCTCACGGGTTAAGAACAAGAACTTTTCACAAGTTCCTATAATTGATCCTAGAGAGTCGTTTATCAAGGGAACTTTAAAATGCGTTTTCTAAACTTGAAAAAGTCTAAGAGTTTGCAAGATCCTATAGACGACTCGAAAACCCAAAACTTTGATTTAATAGGCTAAGCATCCACGAGTCTCATTCCTTGAGATTTTAAACTATAGAGAACGAGAGATGATAGCGTCAATTATAAGTTCGGTATCCTTTCGTGAATTTATGTGAGTTAATTATAAGCCTATTCTCCCATCTCTTGCTAATAAATTTATCTGCAATAAATAAGGTTGTACGATTTGAAAAGTTACTTCTAGCCCAAGATCGTTTAAAAGTTACTCGGTATGGATTAGAGTTCATAGCCAAGGCATAACTTACTGAAGCGGGATGCGAAGATTGGCGAGTCCGAAAAGGCCCTAACAAGGCATGAGGGCTATATTTTGTTGCTAAAGATCCCAAGTGATGTGAAGAATCATTTATCAAAAATCAATATAAAGGATCGAGACATACGACGAAAAGCAAGTACCCCCCAAAAGATCATGGAGAAGTCTATCCAAAAAGGCCCTAACAAGGTATGAGGATAAATAGATCCAAGTCCAAAAAGGAGGCGGGTCGTTGTATATCAAAGTCCAAAATAAAGATTGGAGAAAAATGAAGAAGTCGTGGTCCAAGTATGAAGAATCTCTCAAAACTTCAAGTGAAGAAATTCCTATTAGGAAGAGAAGGCCATTATTTCATGAACGTCTCTCAAGATTTGAAGTATGAAGTCGCTGCCAAATATCGGTCCGAGAAAGGTCTCAAATCGCGAAGCGAGTTATGCCAAGATATGAACTTTTTGAGGTCCCGAGAAGCAATTTTAAAAGATTTTGTCCTTTAGCTAACTATTGATTAAATCGTCCCACTTTATTTTCAGCCTAAATAACTATCGAAATAAGTCAACAATGCATCCTCGTGATCATTCAAAGACAACAATAAAATATAAGAGATACACCTAGGAATAAGGGAGTCTAAGTAAATAATTGGTCCACATGAGTTCGTGTTAGTTTGCTAACTTATAATAACAATGATCTCGTTTTTAAGCTTGGTTTGGAAAATGTGAAAACTTGAGGATGATGATCATTCATGACATTTCCAAAACCCTAAGGTTTGTTTTTTATTTATTTACTTGTTTTGTTCTATCTCTTTAATAAAGGCCAATGTGGATTGATTATGATGGAAAATGTAAATCGTGCTTTGTAACTAATGCATTTCATGAGGACATTGCAATGGTCAAGTGTAGGGGATTTGATAGGTGTGTAAACACCCATCCTTTTGCCACTTAATTACAATAATAACCGAGCCAAAACGTGTATTTTTTGTCGTAAATGTCGGAATTATGCGTGGTTTGTGTTTTTGTTGTGATTTTAGGATCAAAATGCAAAAAAGGAAGAAAACACGGCTTTCACGGGCTTTTATCGAAGAAAAAGACAAAAGACGAAGTCAAGCAATCAAGAGTGCAAAAAGAACGGAAGTCCAAGACCAATTCTGAAGATTTATCGAAGAAAAAGTCAAAAGACGGAAGTTTACTATAAGCCGAAGAACTCAAGTCTAATTTATTGAAGAAACTACAAGACGAGAGTAGAAATCCCGAGACAAAGTCGTTAAAGTCAAAGAATTAAGAAGATTAAGGACTTAATGACAATTAAAGAAAGAAGAAAGAGGAGAGGAAGCTTCCTCTAAGCACCTCCCTAATCCTCCTATAAATAGTCTTCATTTTCCTTTCATTTGTTTTGTTGGCTAAGTGTGAAAATTAGTCTTCAACCATTTTAATTACTTGTCATTTAAATACATGTCATTTACTTAATTGTCTTGCACCTTAAATTCATTTAATTTCAAGTAAGTTTCCTTTTAATTGTTGTTAATCTTTACTTTTATTGTTATTCTCTCATCTACCTTTCTCTTTATTGATTTAATCTTATTGTTTATGTGCTTATTGTGTTGCTTATTTGATTAAGTGTCACGTTTTTATGTTATTGATTGTTTTTGGATTATTGATTTTATAGCTTATTTGTGTTCATCTTTAAGTTTCTTAAGTTTTTATAAAAGTTATTTTTGTATAAAGTTTATTTTCGTATATCTTTTTCATTTAGTGTTTTCAAAAGTCTTTAAATTTTAGCTTATTAGGTTTTTCTTATACGTGTTTATGTTAAATTTTAAGTTGAGTGCTTATTTGGTTAATAGCTTATTTGATCTTGCTTATTTACTCTTGCCTACGGTATTCCGATCACCACCAAGTGAAAGGGGAAACCCTTTTCCGATTGCACATTCTGACCAGCATTCCTATTGCTGGGTCGGAAAGAGGTTTTGATTTTCCGACTGGGATTCCAAAGTGACATTCCAATCAAAGGGTTTTGTTTGGTATTCCGATTAGGGGTTAGTGACCAGGATTCCGATCCTGATTCCGATCGGGGATTCCGATCATCATTCCGATTAGGGGTGTTTGTGTTGATATTCCGACAGCTTGGGGTTAAAAGTATTCCGATCACATTCCGGTTGTACCTCATTGCGACCACATCACATTCCGATAGGGAAGGTAAGGTACATTCCGATTGGGATTCAGATCGGATTCCGACGACAGGTTTGCTTTTAGTATTTTGTTCTGTTTAATTTTAAGTCACATTTTTAAATACTTTGTCAAATTTAATTTTTGCACAATTTACATTTTTAACTAGTGTAGATTTAATTCACCGTCATTTATTTAAAGTCTTGCAATTTAAATACACTACAACGACACAACTATTGTTTCCACCAAAGACAGCTGAGTCGCACTTAAACCAGTAATCAATTCGATTAGACCAACACAACGAACTTTAATTTTTATACTAGGCAAAACCCACGTATCAATACCTATAAATTAAAACATTACGATTTATTACTATACGACACGTGACACGAACATTAATATGAATATTACGTATATTAATTTAATACGATAAGTAATTACGTATATTAATATTATTATTATTATACAATAAATATTTACGTATAACATGTATACATATAACAATAATAGTTCACGACATTTAAAACCCGAACACTCGTAAGAATTAACAAGGCACGAAAAATAAAACGGAACGTGTAGGTGTTGTATGTGTTGGACGGCAAAGAGAAAAAGGAAACATGGGCTTGGCCCAACCCATTTGGAAATCCTAATGCAAATAAAATAAAACACTCAATTTTCGACATCATATTCCAAAACCCTAAAATACAAACAAAACCCACGACTTGTTCTCCTCCTGTTTCTGCCGTCGACTTCATCACACCAAGAACAAGAAATCTTGCTTTTGATCTAAGAATTTAAGGTTCGTGTTCGTGTTCTATTTTCCTAAATCATACACACAAGTGGTACCCCTTAATCCTCGAGCTTTTGATTTTAATTAATTATGTTTTATTCAAGAACTCTTAAAAACATGCATTAATACGTGAAGATCAACAAGATTAAACAAAGGGTTCAGGATTATGGGTGTTTTGTTATGGTTGTACATAAACCGAGAGCATAGTAGCTCTCGGTGGTAATTGTTTTCTAACTAGCCGCAACCCTATAGGTGCGGTGGTGGTTTTGTTATGGAAGTCGCAACACCCAAACACCCCAACAAGGGGGTTTGGTTAAAAACAGTGGGAACCGAGAGATTTTAGGCTCTCGGTGGTTAGTCTGTACATGCTAGGGGATAGGAGTTAGGACCAGTAAGTATGAGTTAACCAATAGCAGGAAACAAGTAAAACCAGTGGGTAGTAACAGGGTAGGAGCAGGAAACAGGGGGCAGTCGGGGGTAACTGTCTGCCAAACAGGGGATACTCAAACAGGGGCAACGGTTCTGGGTAGGTTATTGGACAGGTCTGGGCTTAGTTATGTTGGACAGAACTGGGGTAAAGATATTGGACAGAATTAGTAAACAAATATTGGACATAACTGTTTTGTTTGTTTTGCGTAGTTTGTTGTTTTTTTTGTGCGACCAAGACATGGGAGTCTCGGTAGGCTCGGGTACACACGAAAATGTTTGCTAGTTAAGTTGTTAATTTAATTGTTAAATCGAAGTTATAATTAAATTAATTATGCAACATAGGTTATATTAATTAATATAATTAATTATGAATAGCCTAAGTATTTATTTAGGACATAATTAAATTAAAACCAGACCCTTTAATTTAATTATTTATCTACGGTAAAGTTTTAAGAAATAAATTATTTTAAGTTATTAATTAATAATCTTTATTAAAACCATGCATTGTATTATTAATTAAGAATCATCAGTTAATGCTAAAGTGTTTATTTTATAAACTATACTAATAAATCATCAGGACTTATAAATTATGCCTATTAAGCACTAGCTTATATTTTGGGACTTATTAATCAAGCTTACTACTATTTAAGGAAACTTTCTATTTTTAGAAACTTACTATTTTTGGAACTTTCTATTTTTGGAAACTTACTATTTATTGAAACCTGCTATTTTTAGAAAGTTTTTTTTATGATACTACAAGTATAATAACACAAGAAAACACATTAATAAAAAACACATGAAAACATGAATAATCACAAGATAATACATGAATCAGTAAAACAAGACAAGAACATGTAAAATACGCTAGGAACACTCAGAACCAGTAAAGTATATAGTAATCAAAAAACTCATTCACGTCCCTTATTTCTGTAATATCCGTGAAGTCGAAGTAGATCCTTCAGCTTTCATTCTTCCTTTATTACTGGACACGAGGTACGAATATCCCGTCCTTCAGTATGGACATTCCCTTCGTATGCATTATTAGGATTCCCCGTTTACAACCATCTGTTTTCCCCACTGCTATATATTATTCAGCTTTTCAGTAATACTTATGTTTATTTTAAAATGGTTAAGGTATATACATGCATGACCATGTCATCTAGTTACGAAGGTACCGTAACCATAACACTTGAGGCACTGGTTATATGACTCCTCTGTGAGGGAGGGATTTCTCGTGGCGTCCCTTCAGTTTCAGTTAGGCTATTATCAGTATTATCATGTGGGGCGTATGGGTGCATCCTAGTTTACAGCTTATAGTTATCAGGTGAATATGGTGTGTGCTCTACATCCTTCGCAAAGAGTTGATCCCTCCTACCCCGACCAGTATAATTAGAGGACACCCCCTCTAATGCATGATGAGGTCACCCCTCTATGTATTCATGCCAGTTGATACCTTCATGACCTATATGGGATCTTGGAAAATTAAAATACAGCTTTCGATATAAACATAGGTTTTTAGAAATATAAATCAGTTTATAAACATGTTTCCAGGTTTTTCAGAATATACACAGTTTTTTGCTGCATTTTACTTATCAGTCTTTCAGTTTCAGTATTTGTTATCTGTTTCATTTCAGTACTTCTTATCATGATGTTATATCCGTTCACTGGGCGTTATGCTCAGCCGTAGTTTCTTTTCATGTTCCAAATGGCAGGTACACATGGACGCTCTTAGGATTCTGAGAGTATGTGCATTTAGATGGAAGCTATCCAGACTTCTTACTTTATGCACTTCATACATTAATTTGATTGTTTGGAAATTTTTTAGTCCTTCCTTCCAGTATTTACTTTTACATGTTTGAGCTTATGTTTGGACTACCGATGTTTGATTCCGGTATTTCCTTTATAGTCAGTTAATGTTTTTAAGACATTTACCTTGCATGCTTTGATGACACGCCATAAATACACGTAACGGTTCACTTATCCAAGTGGGGTGTTACAATTATGGTTTCAGAGCCAGGTTTCGACCTATAGGCTCTAAAACTTGACTTGTGACTAGTGGGTAGTCACTGGGAACTTTCTTATATTTGGCGTTTGTTATCTTCCATGTTTCTCATGCATATCATCAGTAAGTTTTCTTAAATTTTGACTAAGTAAAAGGTTGGTACAGGATTGTCCATATTTAGTCGCATGTGATTTTTTGCGAATTTCGTTTTGTGAACCGACCCATACGCGTTCACCTTTGCTCATTCAGATTTTGTGTTACGAACCGACCCATAGGCGTTCACCCTTGCTCATGTCAGATTCATATTTTCAGTCTAATGTTGTTTTGTGAATCGAGCCATAGGCGTTCACCATTTGTTCATGTCAAATTTCGTTGGCTATGCCTTTATGAACTATTTCATGCATATTATAGGTTACTTACTCCATGCTTCTAACAGGTTAATAACTTCCTCTTAAAACTTTCAGATGGCTCACAGACGCAACAATGAGGATATCGCTGCAGCTGGTCAAGCAGCTCTGCAAGCCATGCTCCCACAGATCTGAGATGAAATTCGGGCTGAATTCCAAAATGGACCACTGAATCAGAATAATCCTCCAAAACCCCCACCGGTTACTCTAGCTACTTGGCTAGAAAGGTTCAACAAGTAGAAACCACGGTCTTTTGAGCAAACAGTGATTCCTGTAGATGCAGAAATTTGGATTTCTCATATGTAGAAAATCTTTGAGGCTATGGACTACGGGGAAGCCTTCAAAGTCAGATTGGCTGTTTACAAGTTCGAGGGCGACGCCCTAGCTTGGTGGAGAGCTTATAAGCTGAAGAATGGGGGCGATGATTGGGTACTCACAGTGACATGGACACAGTTCAAGATACTATTTTATGATCAGTTCTTTCCTCATGCTGATCAGGCGAGGCTAAAGAGGGAGTTTCACTCTATCCGTCAGAGGATGGGAGAGAATAGTACGGAATTTATGCAGCGCTATCTCAGGTTAGCTAGATTTCTAGGAGCGACTGCAGGTACCGATGAAGAACAGGAGAAGCACTTTCGCTAGGCTCTTCACTCCATTACTGTTGATCGGCTACTTAGTGACACATACACAAATGTGTCGCAAGTGGCTGATGCGACATGTAGTTTTGAGATGCTCTACGAAAGGGATGAGTTCGAGAACTTGGAACGACCTGAGAAGAGGTATACTTCATTCATCAGACATAAGCGTTTCAACTCCTTTCCTTACTTTTCATTATATAACATGCATTATCCAATTTTTATCTTCAGACAGAAAGGAGTAGACCGATCACAGTCGGCTACTCAGCAGCATGGCAACAAGAATCATGGTCAGTGTTATGAGCGTAACAAATTAGACAAGAGAGGCGGTAGTGACAACTACCATGGTAACTCCAACGATTCTGCCAGCCACAGGTGCTTCCTTAAACTTCGCAATATTAAACTGTTGTATTAAGTATATGCTAACATTCAGCATTACAATAGAGTGCTGGCCGGGACAATAACCACAGAGATCAAGAACCCAATCATTCAGGTTCATCTGGTATTATAATCTAAACCTTCTTTGTAGTCATGTTTATGTTTCAGTAATCATGTCTCACGCATATCTTCTGAATCAGGTTCTCGGCAGACTAGAGCACCCACTGGAGGGTATACTCACCCTATCTGCACCACATGCGGGTATAGGCACCCGAGACCATGCCGGCAGGCTACTGGCGCCTGTTTTAAATGTGGGCAACAAGGGCATCAGATGAAGGATTGCAGGAATGGTGAGATTGTTGGTACTTCAGGACATGCTGATCAGAATCCACCACCTAGTATAAGTTAAGGGGCAGGAGCTTTTGGGATGTTTCGTGTATTGGTGATGTAAGTTGGGTTGGCGTAAGCTTCTTCAACTCAGGACATGTGTGCGACCATTTATTTGGTATAGGCTTCATGATGGTAAATCTGCATCTATGTGGTTTGATAGGTGGGCTGTTGAGTGTCCTTCAAGGGATACTCTTACGGTACGCAATATTGTTAGGTCTGATTTTACCCTTCATGATACTATTTATGATTTGATTGAGAACAACGCTTGGAAATGGCCGAATGATTGGGTGGATAGATTTCCTGCTATTGTCTCTATCCCTGTTCCTGCTCTGGATGAGGGGCGGCCGGATTCTCTGGTATGGCGTGATGGTGGTGGTTCTTTGCAGTCATTTTCTGTGGCTCTTGCTTGGGATACGCTGCGAACCAGGTGCCAGGCTGTGGTATGGTACCATGTTGTTTGGTTCTCTCATTGTATTCCTCGACACTCGTTTGCATATGTGGCTTGTTGTTAGGAAGAAACTGAAGACCCAGGATCGTTTGCGGCAATGGGATGTTGGGCCTGTCGTGGATTTGAGCGTTCTTCGATGTCCTTTATGTAAAGTCACTCCTGATTCTCATTCTCATTTGTTTTTTGAGTGCTCTTATTCTTCACACGTTTGGACGCAAATTAGGGTGCTTTGTGGTATGCATTCTATTCCTCCTTGTTTGGAAGATGTTTTGGCATTTCTTATACCAATATCTGAAGGAAAATCTACTACTAGTCTTATTGCTCGTCTGGTTGTTGCGGCTACTGTCCACTTTGTTTGGATGGAACAGAATGCTAGATTGTTCAAAGGGAAGAAGCTTTCAGTGGATAAACTTGTTAGTATCATTACTTCTAATGTTCGCCTCAAGCTTATTACCTTTAGATTCAAGAAGATGACTACACGATCTTTGGCTATTTTGGATCGGTGGAGACTTCCGTCCTCAAGTGTCTCTTATGATAGGGGTACCGGGTAAAGGTTGTACTCTTTTTTCCTTTTTGGGGTTTTACCCATAGGGTTTTTCTCAAAAAGGTTTTTTAAGGAGACAGCCTTACCTGGATCCTTTACTTCCATTATGTTGCTGCTGGTGTTGTGGGGTGGTCGCCTGGTTTCAAGAGTTCTTCTTATTGGAGTTTGCTAATGTTTTTTTTTGGGTAAAGGGTTACCCCGGTAAATATATTAATCACAAATAAAAAATTTAGTACAATGGAATGTGACAGAGTGTCACATTAACCTCAAGCTAATCTTAAATAACCAACAATTGCGACATGCCACAATTGAAATACAAGAACCATAACAAAAAAAGTGACCTAAGAGGACCTAAGAAAGTTACTACCATAAACCCTAAACCCCGATGGCATATTCCACTTTGCTAACAACGACTTAACGTTCACCGTATTTTTAAACCGAAACGTAACAAGCTTCAATCAGACCGTTACCATAATCATGTCTCTTATGTCTTCCGGTTTCTTCTTAATATTTTTAAAAAGCCTGTTGTTCCTTTCACTCCATATATAATATGTCGCAGCGGCAAAAAGAAGCCGACCAACAACACTAACCACATTACGTTTATTAGCTCTAGGTTGAAGCCATTCCACAATGTCATCCAAGCACGGAGAGACAGATTCCATCCCAGCCAAACCTCGAACCATACACCATACCTACGAAGCAAAACCACATGCAAAGAAAAAATGTTTGTGTGAATCCGGTTGGGCCTCACACAGTGGGCATACAAGTTGTGTTAGATCTACATTTAGACCAACATCCCATTGATGAAGCCTATCTTGCGTTTTAAGGCATCGCCGCATAATTAACCAAACATGAAAGGCCTGACGAGGAATAGCATGAGAAAACCATACCACACGAAACCAACCAACAGTAGGACGTCTAACCCGAAGTACTTCCCACACCCTACTAACAAAAAAATCAGTCGTCATTCCGTTAGTATCCCTCCAACAAATGTCATCCTCTTTATCATCACGTAAATTAAGGGAAGGAAGCTGAGTCAAAATAGGAGCTTTAAGGAGCCAGTTTTGAGGAATCCTCCAATTATCATGATTAACCATGTCCGCCACCGAATCATTAAGCGAGAATCCATCTCTATTGATATCCCTAGGAGAAAGATATTGATGTAACGGACTAAGAGTACACCAATGATCATGCCAGAACGACGTAGCTTGTTCATTCCTCACTTGCTTCCAAAAGAAAGGTCTAATAGATTCACACATTTAGAGAATTTTTAACCAGCCCCAACTAGCATCCGGCTTAATTGGCACATCCCAGAACGATCTCCCCTTCAATTTATACATATGAATCCATCTAACCCAAAGCGACTCCTTATTCGATACGATGTTCCATATATGGGTAGTCATTAGGGCAATATTGAATAACTCAAGACTCCGTAACCCTAAACCACCCTCATTCATAGGGAGACAAATGTCCTCCCACGCTACTTTAGCTTTACCACGTCTATAGTCTCCATTACACCAAAGAAACCCCCGAATCGCTTGATGGATATCATCAATAATGCCCTTAGGAATTACTAGAACAGAGCCCAGTAAACATGCATAGATGACAAAACGGACTTACACAATTGAAGGCAACCCGCAAACGAGAGAGACTTGTTCTTCCAGTCCCCCACACGATTCTTAACTTTATCAACAAGGATCTTGCAATCCCTATTAAGAAGTTTAGATGAAATGAGAGGCACTCCAAGATATTTCGTTGGTAAAGTTCCTTCAACAAACGGCATTAGACTAAGGATCTCCAATTTCACGTGATTCAACACATTGCAAAAGAAGGTCGTGCTTTTAGGAATACTTGGAACTAGCCCCGAGACACCTTTAAACTCATCAAGAGAATCCAATATAACTTTAGCGGAAACAACATCCCCTCTGGAAAAAATAAAAAGGTCGTCTGCAAAGCACACATTAATAATACCGATCTCCTCACAGTTTTTATGGAATCGAAAGCCCTCCGAATTACGAGCATTCCTATGTAAAATAAGAGTGAGAACCTCCATTACCAAAGTAAATAGATAAGGAGAGATGGGGTCTCCTTGTCTTAGCCCCCTTCTGCCCTTAAAGTAGCCATGAATATCCCCATTGCTTAGAGAGAAAGAGGCTGATGTTACACATATCATAATCCCTCTGATCATTTGTACTGCAAATCCAAAGCGCTCAAGAACAAGCTCCAAAAATTACCAATTAACCGTATCATAATCTTTTTGGATGTCCACTTTAAAAGCACACCGAGGAGGGCCTCTATCCCGATGATAGCTACGCATTAACTCTTGAGTAATAAGAACATTGTCCGAGATACGCCTCCCTGGAATAAACGCCGATTGATTCTCACTCACAACTTCCTTAATCCCTTCCAATATTCGATTAGTAAGGATTTTACTAATGCATTTATAAAGAACATTAAAACATGCAATTGGCCGAAAATCAGTAACTTTTTGAGGAGTCGCGACCTTCGGAATAAGAGCACGAAACGTGTGATCAATTTCTTTGAGTAATTTACCGTTGATAAAGAATTGACGAATCGCAGTGCAAACATCCGTACCTACAATCTCCCATCCTTGCTTAAAGAACACTGAAATGTACCCGTCAGGTCCGGGTGCTTTATCATCCCCGATGTCAAATAACGCATTCTTAATTTCACTATGTGATACTTGTAGAACCATCAACGAAGCTGTCTCATGCGACACAGTTCTGACAAACAGGTTTTCTTCATTTAAGGCATCACATGGCATGTCCGAACCAAGGAAGTTCATATAATGTGAAACAAACAGATTTGATACGTCTTGCCCAGTAACCACATTATTATTACTATCCAAAATAGCATCAATTCGAGCCCTGTGATTCTTACCTTTAACTGACTTATGGAAATATGCCGTGTTCGAGTCACCAACATCCAGCCACTCAACCTTCGCCTTTTGTTTGAGAAAACGAGCCTCATCCAGCTTAGCATCAATAAATGCCTGCATGTAAACCGGCTCCTCCTCTCGTAGAATAGCATTAGAAGGGTCCTTGTCCAAATCCTTTTGGACTTCATCCAACTCGTTCCTCAATTTCCCAACACGATCATGAATATTACCTTGAACATGAAGCAATTTTCTAAAAGGCTTTTTCAGAATCTTCAACTTTTGAACCACTTGATACATTGAGCACCCAGTAATATTATGGTTCCAATTCTCCAGAACAATTTCCTTGAACTTCAGTTTAGAAGTTAGAAAGTTATAAAATTTAAAAGGTTTAGGCTTTTTGCTAGACAAAGATGGGATCTTTAAAACAGCCGTGCGTGATCAGAAATCCTATAAGGTTGAAATAAAGCATATGACCCAGGAAACGCATCAATAAACCCATCATTACCCATAATACGGTCCAGTTTTTTCAAAACCCCATCACTCCCTTTTGGCTTTTGATTCCAAGTATATTGCAATCCAGTGTTATTAATGTCAAAAACCTCAATGTTTTCCACACAATCTTTGAACTCCCCCATTGCAAAGTCATCCATATTAAGCGCCACATTAAAATCACCTATGAGAGTCCATGGATGCCCATGGACAACACTCTTATGATAGTCTAACTCATTCCATAGTTGACGTCTCTCAAGTTGAAGATTACCAGCATACATAAACGAACAATACACATACTTATTATCACTCCGGTGAGTGATCTTGACATGAACAGCCTGTCGTGACATAGACAAAACCAACACATTAACAATATCCGTGTTCCAACCAATGATAATCCGACACCCCTTATGACACAAGCTAGCATTAGAGGTCCAATCCCAAGCCCTAAAGACCTTGGAACATATCGAGGATAACCCAGAAACATCAACATGTGACTCTAAAATACCACAAACGCTTAAATTATTTTCACCCATAACATAACGAACCTCTGATTGTTTAGGGGCTCGGTTCAATCCCCTGATATTCCATGTTGCAATACTAAACATCAGCAACCATTTTAGAAGGAGTGCTTGCCCCTTGGTTATTCGTTGTTGGACGAGATTCAGCGAAAATCTCCTCAATCTCACTATCACTGTCATGATCCTCAACCTCGGTTGCCTTGTATGGTTTTGTCGTTGAACCACTCGCTTCCCCTACTAAATTCTGAATCTCCTCATCATCGCCTTGTAGGGAGGAAAACTTGTTTTCATTCCCAATACTCGCCCCTTTCCCCAAAGTGCTAGGGTTAGCATTAGAACTTTTTCCTTCTTTGTTTCCATACGCAAACCTTGGTTTGGGTTTGGTCAATTTCACCCCCACCACCTGCCATTCCGAATGTCCTTGATACTGTTTAGCCTTATTATTTTTGTTTTTCACAACAGTGAACCCATCAGCACGGCTAGGGTTTAGGGTTAGGGTTCTCCTTAACCAGTTCAGGGGTACGTTTAGGGCACTTAGCATCTGAGTGTCCAAAAATTTTGCATTCTATACATTGAGGCGGCTGCCACTCGTACTCCACACGGATTCGTTCCTTCTTGTATCCTCCTATTGTGTCAGTGGGAACTACCATGGTGACCTCATGCTTTAAAAGCTTGTCAGAACTCACCTCAACCAAGGTACGAGCATAACCCATTCTCCCCCAAGAGTCATCACACATAGCAATTGTATGGGCATCTAAGAGAACATGTTTCCCAATTTGTGTAGCAATAATACTCAACCCATCTTCAGAGTATGCTACCACAGGAACTTTGTGTAGTTTCACCCATACTGGAACGTTTGTAACCATATCCTTGGACAGAGATATAGTTGGAGACCATTTCATAAGCATTAACGGGATATTACGAATCATCCATGGGCCATTCTCCAACACTTGCTCCATTCCTTCGGTGGAATTAAATTTGAAGAAGAAGACCTCGTCTTCATCACGCATGACTTTAATGAACCCATATTTTTCCCACGTGTTAGATACGTAATTCTTAACCAAAGGGAATGCGACACTCTTACCCACAAAGAATCCAACCAGCAAATTCTCCAATCGATTCTTAACCTTCTCCATAGCCACTACAGGAAGGGAACAATCAGTATCATCAATTCCTTCGCTTACCAACATTCTAAAATTCTTCTTAACTTTTGAGGCAGCCTACAAAACAATGTTAGTAAACGATTTCAAAGCCACCCCGTTAGCCTGTGAACCAAGTGACTCAGAAGCCAACCTATCCATTCGTTCATTGAAATCATTAGCCACCTTAGCAATATCACCCGGATCAAGGGAGTCCATCTCTCACGAAGCCACAGTAAACAAGAACAGCCCCCACAAAACCAAAAGAAAACCCTAATTATGGATGACCGAAACCAAACCCTAGAAAATTCAATAATCAAAAAACTAGATTCCACGTCGAATTGAATAATGAAAGATTAAAACACAAGAAATCACGTCACACCTCACGAGATAACCGATCACAAGGATTATAGGGAGATCGAAACCATAGCCTATAACCTATCGCAAATTATTTGATGAGGAAATAACAGACTCGTAATGCTTAATCAAACTTTATGCAATGATTGATGGAAAAATAGATATGATCAATGAATTAAACGGCAGGGAAGGAGATCGCCCATAGAGAGAGAATTTGGGTTTTTCCTTTTCTTACACTAGTTTTCGATTTGTATTGTTAGATTAGTGTTGCTGTGTTTATGACCTGTCATAAGCACTTGTTGATTAAGCTTTGGGCTTGAGGTTAATACGATACCTCAGCCGTATTCCATTTGTACTTAACATTGGTTTTTTGGTTAATATATTTACCGGGGTAACTCCCTTTACCAAAAAAAATAATCCACCACCTACAACTGGCCGTGTGTTTACTGCCACAAAAGATCAGACAAACAAGTCGTCAGGTACCATCACTGAAATCTTAAATTATGTACGAACATGTTGCCTTCGTGTTAATTGCTACGGGTGCGACTCATTCAGTCATATCCACTACATATGCTGCTAGTATTAGGAAACCCTTATGCCATTTGTTAATGCCTTAAACACCACGCTACAATTAATCGACATTCATATCAGATTATGTTCAACATTGTTTAGGTCCCTGAATACATTCATCATGGTTTCCACCAGGAAATATGTGAATTTTTTTTCTGCTTTACAAGCACGTGTTTTGTCTTTTCACGACTGCGAAGATTGTCTAACTATCATTTATGAAACGACTTCTGAAGTTCTTTTATTCATAATTAGCCAATTATGTTAAGATTTTCCCATATGTAATTCAAGAAGAATCTCCGAGTATAATTCCTATCCGCCAAGTAGAACTCAACATCGAGCAGATTAGGGAGCAGAACCAATTTCCAAGGCGCTTTATCTCATGGTTTCCGTGAGCTAATGGAGTTGAAGAATCAGTTGTTGTAGATGCTTGTATGAAGTTCATTCGCCCAAGTGTATCACCATTCATAACCGTTATCCTCCTCCACGTATTGACAACGTGTCCGGTCGACTACAGGGTGCGAAACACTTTTTCAAGATCGATTTCCGATCATGCTGCTAATAGTGGCGAGTGAAAAGCAAGACATGTCCATGACTGCTATTCATACACAATTTGGTTATGCTAAATTCATGATTTTATTTTGGATCTCTCGAATGCTCCAACAGCAGTTATAAATTTATGAACGAAATTTCCATGAACTCACAGAAAAATTCATTAGTTGTTTTCATTGATGACATCTTGCTTCTCTCCAAGCCTAGAGAAGGGCACGAAGAGCATATTCGCATTTTGTTACAATTCTACGACAGAAGAAACTTAACCCTGAAATTTTCAGTATGATTTTTGGTGACTTCAGTGACACGCTGAATCACGTTATTCTCACAGCTAGTTTAACATGACTAAGCTTACGCGTAAAGGAGAAAATCGTGCACTATATTATGTGTTCCAGAGGATCCTACGCTAAAAGAGGTCTAATTTACAGGGACTCGTATCCCTCTGATTTCTATATATCCAGTTTCTATAAATGTATCATGATCTCAGACCACATCTTGGTGGAGTAGCATGAAACAAGAGCAGTTATGTTCATATCTTAGTACCTGACATACCAGCAGGTTAAGATAGAACGCCAACATGCTAGCACTTCATTTTAACCAGCATAAATTTTCAAACCAAAATGAGACGAGATTCCCATGGATTTTTCTACCAGACTACCGCAGGCTCAATAGAAGCATAATGATATCTGTGTTGTTTTCAATCATTTGACCAACTCTGCATATCCCTTTCATCCGCAAGGATTTCATAGTTATCTGACTATCATACATTTTCCTGTCAGGGATCGTACGATCGCATGTCACTCCTTCAGCTATCAGATCAGATAAAGGTCCGCATTCACATTCGTTATCTACGTTCACGTCCTTGTTCAAGTTCACAAATTTACTTCCCACATTCACGTTAATGACATTTTTTACGTTCATGTTCGTATTCTATCTTACAATTTGTATTTCATTATTGTTCTGGAAAGAATTGCAGAAAACTTGGGAGACCAGACTCAAGTTAATAAACTTTCCATCTTCAGACGGACGTTTCACGTCTCACCTTATATCGTTTGGTTTTACCTCCTCAGTTGTTTCACGTTCACGATACGTTTCATATATCATGTTCATTCCACGTCTCTCACATCACGTTCACGATATACTGCACGTATCACGTCCACCATATGTTTTCTCTCAGTATACTCACCATATCTTCACGTATCACGTTCACAATTGTACACGTATCACGTTCACAATTGTTCACGTATCACGTTCAAAATTGCTCACATACTACGTTTCAGTATGTCTCACGCATCATTGCTCAGACGTTACAAATGTCAGTTATTCCAGGTTATTTTGCACCATAATGTTTCATTTAACTTTGCACGATAATTCTTATCTACACGATCAGATTCATGAGGAGTCTATCCGGACTTCTTACCCTCACTTGCAGTTATGATTCGGGTATGTCCTTTTCAGCTTACACGCCTTCTCAGTTTGTATGTCATTTCAGCGTTTATAATCTCGTCAGCTTATCGTATCTCTAATTCGAGGACGAATTATTCTTTTAGAGGGGAAGAGTTGTAAAACCCTCTTTAAATTACCTTAGATCATGAAATACATGAAGATGTGTATAAATTAAAACATTACGATTAATTAACATACGACACGCGACACGAACATTAACATGAATATTACATATATTAATTTAATACGATAAGTAATTACATATATTGATATTATTATTATTATACAATAAGTATTTACGTATAGCATGTATAAATATAACAAACTAATTCACGACATTTAAAACCCGAACACGCGTAAGAATTAACAAGGCACGAAAAACAAAACGAAACGTGTAGGTGTTGTATGTGTTGGACGACAAAGAGAAAAGGGAAACATGGGCTTGGCCCTGCACATTTGGAAATCCTAATGCAAATAAAATAAAACACGGGGGTACTTATCTTTTTTATACATCATGTTCCAAAACCCTAAAATACAAACAAAACCCATGACTTGTTCTCCTCCTGTTTGCCGTCGACTTCATCACACCAAGAACTAGAAATCTTGGTTTTGATCTAAGAATTTAAGGTTCGTGTTCGTGTTCTATTTTCCTAAATCATACACACAAGTGGTACCCCTTAATCCTTTTTGTTTTTAATTAATTATGTTTTATTCAAGAACTCTTAAAAACATGCATGAACACATGAAGATTAACAAGATTAAACAAAGGGTTAGGGATTATGAGTGTTTTGTTGTGGTTGCACGCAAACCGAGAGCATAGTAGCTCTCGGTGGTAATTGTTTTCCAACCAGCCGCAACCCTATAGGTGCGGTGGTGGTTTTGTTATGGCAGTCGCAACACCCAAACACCTCAACAAGGGGGTTTGGTTAAAAGCAGTGGGAACCGAGAGCTTTTAAGCTCTTGGTGGTTAGTCTGTACATGGCAGGGGATAGGAGTTAGGACGAGTGAGTAGGAGTTAACCAACAGCAGGAAACAAGTAAAACTAGTGGGTAGTAATTGGGCAGCAACAGGAAACAAGGGGCAGTCAGGGGTAACTGTCTGCCAAACAGGGGATACTCAAACAGGGGCAACGGTTCTAGGTAGGTTATTGGACAAGTCGAGGCTTAGTTGTGTTGGACAGAACTGGGATAAAGATATTGGACAGAATTAGTAAACATCTATTGGACAAAATTGTTTTGTTTGTTTTGCATAGTTTGTTGTTTGTTTTGTGCGACCGAGACATGGGAGTCTTGGTAGGCTCGGGCACACACAAATATGTTTTCTAGTTAAGTTGTTAATTTAATTGTTAAATCCAAGTTATAATTAAATTAATTATGCAACTTAGGTTATATGAATTAATATAATTAATCATGAATAGCCTAAGTATTTATTTAGGACATAATTAATTTAAAACCATGCTTTAATTTAATTATTTATCTACGGTAAAGTTTTATGAAATAAATTATGTTAAGTTATAAATTATAATCTTTATTAAAACCATGCATTGTATTATTAATTAAGAATCATCAGTTAAGCCTAAAGTATTTATTTTATAAACTTTACTAATAAATCATCAGGACTTATAAATTATGACTATTAAGCACTAGATTATTTTTTGGGACTTATTAATCAAGCTTACTACTATTTAAGAAAACTTTCTATTTTTAGAAACTTACTGTTTTTGGAACTTTCTATTTTTGGAAACTTACTATTTATGGAAACCTGCTATTTTTAGAAAGTTACTTTTTATGATATTACAAGTATAATAACACAAGAAAACATGAAATACATTAATCAGAAACACATAAAAACATGAATAATCACAAGATAATACATGAATCAATAAAACAAGACAAGAACATGTAAAACAATCTAATAACACTCAGAACCAGTAAAACAAGCTAAGAACAATCAGACAACTCATTCACGTCCCTTATTTATGTAGTATCTGTGAAGTCGGAGTAGATCCTTCAGCTTTCATTCTCACTTCATTACTGGACACGAGGTATAGATATTTCATCCTTCGGTATGGACATTTCATTCGTATGCATGATTAGGATTCCCCGTTTACAACCATCTGTTTTCCCCAGTACTTTTATATTATTCAGCTTTTCAGTAATACTTATGTTTATTTTTAAATGCCTGAGCTATATACATGCATGACCATGTCATCTAGTTACAGAGGTACCGTAACCATAACACTTAAGGCACCGGTGTTATGACTCCTCTACGAGGGAGTGATTTCTCGTGGCGTCCCTTTAGTTTCAGTTTGGCCATTATCAGTATTATCATATAGGGCATATGGGTGCATCCTAGTTTACAGCTTACAGTTATCAGGTGAATGTGGTGTGTGCTCTACATCCTTTACAAGGAGTTGATCCCTCTTACTCATACCAGTATAATTAGAGGACACCCCTTGTAGAATATTGATAATCAATGAATCTATGAAGGGGTTTGTTGATTTCTAGAGAGAGAAAGTTAGAGAGAGAAAGTGAGAGAAACTATGTGTATTTTATTAATATGGAAAACAAGAAATGACAACAACCAACCCCTTTCCTTAGTGGAAAGGGGTATTTATAGTCCAAGTCTAACATTGGGCTTGGGCCGGTCCATGACAAGCCCATGGACCGGTTCTTACTTAAGTTAATAAGCAAATAATAACTAATTACTAACTACGAGCTATTACAACATAAATCATATTGTGGAGTGACCGATACTTCTAATATACGTTAAAACGTATTTCTAACAATCTCCCCCTAAGGGAGGTCACTCCACGTTACAAAGTTCTAAACCTAGCATACTATACTAAGTCTTCGTTCTTTAGCTCGTAGTCCTTTCTTCTTTTCTTTCTTTTGTTGTGAATATGTTGGTTTGATCTTTTTGGCTTTGACTTGAGAGCATTGTTCTTTGGCCTTTCACGTGCGATCTTTGCCTTTCTTGTGAACTTTGCCTCCTCGTGACTTCATGTTCCACACACTTACGTCTTTTTGTTGAATTCTTGAAAGCTTCAGAGTTTGGTACAGCGGAAGACTTCATCTTGTACTTTCTTGAATTTTTGTTGCAAAAGACATAAGCATGTGGGAACGACTTTTACAGGTACACCGCAACACCACCGTCTTCACTGGTACACAGCAACGCCACCGTCTTCAACAGGTACTCAGCAACGCCACCGTCTTTAGCAGGTACACATCAACGACACGAATAAAATGGCTTTGAACATTTTATTCTAATTCGGTAGCATTTTACCTCCGGTCGGTGAAGACCGTTGGACGATATTAGATATCGTACCCGTGACGGATAGTTTCAATTAAGTAACTTCCTGACAGGATTTCGCGGGTAAACCCGTTCTCTTTATTCGACCGTCCAAAGCTGACTGCGAACATAAAGAGTGAATCACTTGGATAAATTATCCTTGTGATTAAAAACCGTCAATTCATGAAACCTGGAACAAGTGAATTTCAATTAAGATTTTCACCATCGTTGCTTTCCAGTTGTCACGAGCTCAATTCATAAAGAATCTTGCACGTTACCTACCAAGTGCTGTTTGATGTTGACACTAGAAGGATTTCCACTCGTCACTGTGGTCAATAAAGAGTCACTCTGAGTGTTCTGGCAAGATCATATGATAATGCGAAGAGGCCTGGAACGAGTTTAAGTTCAATTAAGAATTAAACCACTGTTACCTTCCAGTTTTTCACAAGATTGGTTCTAAAAGAACCGCACGTGTAACCTACCATGAGCTTGTTTGATGTTGGCTCAAGCAGGATTTCCATCTTCATTGTAATACTTGCGTATTACTCGGATGTTCTGGCAATATTACAGGAATACTGCGTAGAACTCATGAAAATCTCTTACTTTTCACAGTGTGTGAGAAAGCAAGGAATAAATGGAAAGTGTCCTAATGAGACTTTTGATGATCTCTTGGCTCTAGACTCGATTGTGCGTTTTGATTTAGTGAGCGATGGCTGGAGAGGAGTGCCACCTTTTCAATACCAGTTTATTCGGAGTGAATAAACCAATAGATAACGTGTTGATCTCCGTGTGATTAAAACAAATACCTTTTGAGAGATATTTGAGTTAGCTGGGGAAGGGTTGTGCATTGCATCACTGGGTCCATGATGTCTTTCTTCAATACCGAGAATCATTAACAAAAATGACCTCAATAGCATATGTATTGACCCGGTTTCTGCCTAAAGTTGTAAGGAGGGCTTCTTTCTTTACACCCTTTATCTTTACATTTCTTTTTCATTCTTCAACCCCTTCAATGCTTACCAATACGTCATCACTAGCACCTTGTTGTGATTGTTCCAGTGCTAGCTTAAGTACTTGGTCGGCATTCAGCTACGTTCACATTCTTTCTCCATCTTTCCTAGGACTTCTAATACTATCTAGGGAATTGTCCTTGGGAAGATTCCATCGGTTCTGATGAATCATTGGACTAAACCTATTTCTACCACCCTTTTGTCACCACATTCGTCGTGAATTAAGCGTGTTTTGGGAAGGAATTGCCACCATGAAAAATCATTGAAAATCACCTAAAGTACTTGTGATATTGAAATCAAAAGTTTTGTACCTTAGGTGTTTTGTTCATCAAAAACGCTCCCCCTTAACACGTGCTTTACACATATTAAGTTGGATAATCTTTAAGTCTTTTTCATCTTTTAGCCAACTATCACTTACGTCTCCTTAATCCCATTTTCTCCCCTTATCCAAAATGTTAACCATTAATATTTGGGATATTGAATGGATTAACCGGTCTTTGGGTAAAAATGAAATCGATGTTTGGCTATAGAACAAGTTATTGCTCCCCCTTAAGTTAATAAGGGATAGTTGTAGTGCTTTGGTATGACATATTTTGAAAGATTTAGAATCTCGTGAGAAATTCTTGAAAAATTATTATACCTTAGCACTACACCAAGCCATTCAAGCACATTATTCACAAATATACATATTCACAATTGAAAACCAATATAGAGTGACCTGAAATGTACGACCCATTAGATGGATCGTTGCAGTGTCCTGTAGTGCACTCCATATGGTCTACCACCCACGAATCTTTCCAAGCTCCTCATCAATCTACGTTCACGGAGCTTTTGATCAATCTTCTTGATCACGTACTTCGCCATCTGCCGGTAACCCGGATGCCAATCCTCCGTCATCTCTGGCAAAGTTCCACCCGAGTTCAGATGCTCCAACTTACCTCTGACTTGTATAAGAGTTCCATCACTATACTTGTGGAGCTCCCCCACCCTCATAAACTTCATCAAACCTCGACTGTTCAAGTAGAAAATGTCGTAATTCGGGACAGAAATGCCGGTATATGGACATCTTTCTACATGTTGAGGTAGCACTTGATTCACAGGACGGGTTAAATTGAGCTTCCTCTGATAGCTTTCGACTCCCAACTGAAGGTCTTCAACTCGTGACTTGATGACAACGCTTCGTGTGAACATGCGAAGTGCTGTATTCAAAGCAATCAGATCTTCACGAGGAATGTGTGTAAGTTGGTCTCTGGTCATCAGAAGCAGCATATCTTCGATATCCTCAAGGCGAATGATGGAAAAATCTCCTTGCTGGATTTTGTATTCCCTGTCATCCTCCCTTTTCAAGCGAATCTCCGTCACATGATAATAGCCGTTCTTGGCTTCAGTTTTCATTCCTAAGATGCTGGAGATGCGGATGTCGGATCTAACATTGCTTCCAGAGTTGACCAAGCAGCAACCCCTGTACGCCCTTCGGACTCGTTCGTCCCAATGAGATGCACCTATGACATCATACATATCATAATTACGATTTATCTTAGGGACCCAGAGTCTGTTTACCTTTTCCTCGATAAAGGGTATTGTCCCCCAGTTGGCAGCTTTCAGCAATGTCAGGGAGGTTGCGTACTTTGATGACCCCTTCAGTAGATACACAAGATCGTTGGTGACGAAGAAGTCAAGAGCAATCTGATTATCTTGTGCAGGATCCATTGGAGGTGGAGCTCTGTCTGATTCATGAAGACCTGGCCGTTGAACGGTTTTCAGAGCCTTCAGGATCTCATCGGCATAGTACTCGAACTCCATTCGAGTTAATCGGGTTTTGGCACGTAGTCTCTTATCTTTCAGCGCTTTCTTGACCAAGGATGGAGTAACCGAAGTCTTATACTCATGAGCAAAAAATGCACATAAGTCAATCGGACTTCGGATACGGAGATATAACACATCTTTGTCAGCGTCTGTGATCGGATCATATTGTGCTGCTGCCGTGATCCAAGCTTGTGGTGGTGCAGACTCGTCTATCTCCAACGTGTCTTCCCAATTTCGTATGCTTGGTTCAGGAACCGTAGATTGTTGAGCTTGTTGTTGAGGAGTGGAAGTGCGAACATCTGTTGGTTCAGTTTCAGGCATTTCAGCAGTGTCGTGAACTGGTGAGTGTTGTACAGCTTCAGGTTCCGTCACTGATTCTGCGATCACAGGAGCAACAACAACAGAACTAATGGGGTTAGTGGTAATAGGTAAAGATACAGCGATAGAGATACCGGGAGCCGAAGACGCTGTAGTGGCATTCACATCGTGGCGCCACTTAGTTCGTCTTGATTCCGAGGATGTCGATTTGTCCTTCTGTGCTGCATCTTTTGTGGACTTGGTTCCAGTCTTAGCAGCAGTTTTCTTGGAGCTGGTAACCTTGTCTCCCTCTTTCGGCTGTTCACCCCCATCATCATCCTGATTGTCATCCCCGTTACTACCTCTAGCACTCTCCTGATTCTCATCACCACCATCATCGCCATCATCATCATCATCCTCGTCATCATCCTCATCATCCTCATCATCATCACCACCCTCGTCATCGTCTTTATCCTTTTCTCCTTCTTCTTCTTCCTCTTCTTCACCCGTACCCTCTTCTTCACTCTCTTCCCTTTCTTCCTCAGGTAAGATGTGATATGGTACCACACTTCCAAACGTTTTGAATAACCTATCATCCTCCATGATAGCATCATTCAGGGATTTATATAGAGCCCGTTGAATCCTCGACTTATCAAACGACCCAAGTTCCACCATACGAGCCTTAAGGATCTTCTTCAATTCAAAATCCGTCAGGTCATAAGCAATCTTGTAGGCGGCTTCTGAAGGGTTGGATGATTTGACCATCAAGTTGTCAGCAGCAAGTGTCTTCAACTCGTCACGAAGTTTAGGCATTAAGGATTCAACGGATTCTTGCACTCTTTCTTTCACAGATGCTTCAAGTGCTTCTTTTTGTTCCTTATATTTATCCCTCATTGCTTGAAGTCTGGTAATACGTGCAGCATGCTTGTCAGCCTCAGCCTGCTTAACCCGAGCAAGTTCTTCTGCATGTGCTTTTCTAGTCAACTCCATATCTGAAGCAAACCTAGCAATCATCTCCTCTTGGGCTTTCCTAGATGCTTCTTCCCTTTGAGCTCGTCGTTGCAACTCTTGGCGAAGTTCATCCATTTCGCGTTTGTGAGTATCCACATGTTTGTCAAACATTTCGGCCATCACTAATGCAGCCATTGCAGATGTTGCAGAGCTGCTTTGGGTTGACTGGAGGGGCTCGGTTGTTACTGCTGTACTAAGGATGGGGATTATGGGTGGTGGAAGAAATGGTGTTGAAGCCGGTCGGGTTGGTAAAGGTTGTATGGGTGGAGGTTGAGTTGTTAAGGGTTGAGTTGACACCACGATCGTAGGAGCAACAGGTTCCTTTTCCACACTTGCTGAAATAGGGATTGATGGCTCCTTCGAAGTGGAATAGTGTTCAGGTGACCCAAACTCATCAACATCATCCGGTTCCACGTACTCATCCTCAATATCTACCCTTGCACCTGAACCACTACCGCCAGTATCTTTCCTACTCCTTTTAATAGCAATCTTCATCATTTGTTGCTCGGTTTTATCCAGAGTAGGATCAACAATATCTTCTTCGTCACGTAGACGCATCACATCCTTACCCTTTCCCTTCTTACCCTCTGTCTTCTTCTTCTTGGGTTCAGGTTCAGGTAACGCTGCTGGTTGTTTGCGTTTACCTTTACTCTTAACCGTTGTCGATGAGTCTTCTCCAGTCTGAAGGTTTTCTTTCAGCCTTTTGATTTCTATCTGCAGTAGCTTGTAATCAGCAGAACCTTTGATTTTGTCAGACAGAAGGTAGTCAGGAATAGGACCCGGAATCACACCAATAGACGGTCCTTCATGCCTCAAATCCACAGTATCATCGGCTTCTTCAGTGTGATAGCGACCTGCTGTACGCCTATCAATAGTAGTATCAAGCTTCATAAAATAATTAATGATTAGCTTAATAAACCGAGGATAAGGAAAGAAGTTTGTCTTCAGCTTCTTGTTGTAGAAGAGTTGAAAGGTGAATTCTTCCCATATCAACAAAGCATAATCTGAATTTGCAGCTTTGTACATGCCATAGAAGAGGTTTATTATGGGACTGCGCAGTGCATCATGGCCACTCTTTTTTGGCGTAAGACATTTACTGAGAATACCCATCAATGCTCTCCAAGGTTGTCCCACCTTAGCAGTTGTAAACTCAGATGCAACTCGTATTTCCGGACATCCAAGTGCGTCAAATAACTCCACGAGTTCATCTTTAGTAGGATCCCTTGAGAAAGACATGCCCTTGGGTGTATCCCGTATACCAAGAATCTTACGGAAGTCTGAAACTGTGAGTGTCTGCTGCTTGTTGTCGATGGTGAAGGTGATCTTGTTCGAAGTGAAATCCTTGGTAGCCCAAAATTCAAACATATACTCATAAGGCACCGAGGCTGTACTCCTAAGGGCGTTCTTGAAATGAGAGTTATCGAGAATGGCTATGGCGACCTTAAAACCATGGTGAGTGGATTTAGAGACTTGTTTCAGCCGGTAGTTGTTGGGTATAAACTTAAGGGTTCGGGCTTTAGCAATATCGGCTTCTCTAGATTCTTGGATTGCTTGTACCATTGGATTAGTCATTGTATCTGCTTAAGATAAGACATGAAAGGTTGATGCACAAAAGCATATAGATATATATCATTCTTACTTCTAAGCATAACACATTTCATAAAACAACAAGTACATATATAGCATGCAAACAAGAATAATCAAACAACTCATCCGGAACTTTTCCTCATTCGGAACATCTTCATCCGGAACATTTCCTCATTCGGAACTTCTCCTCATTCGGAACTTCTTCATCCGGAAGTTCTTCATTCGGAACTTCCTTCATCCGGAAGTTCTTCATTCGGAACTTCCTTCATCCGGAAGTTCCTCATTCGGAACTTCCTTCATCCGGAAGTTCTTCATTCGGAACTTCCTTCATCCGGAAGTTCTTCATTCGGAACTTCCTTCATCCGGAAGTTCTTCATTCGGAACTTCCTTCATTCGGAAGTCCTTCATTCGGAACTTCCTTCATTCGGAAGTCCTTCATTCGGAACTTCCTTCATTCGGAAGTCCTTCATTCGGAACTTCCTCATTCGGAAGTTTTTCAGAAGAAATCCTTCATTCGGAAGTTTTAATCCATGTTCATCCGGAACATGTACAAACGAATCTCAGATGTTTATTCTAGCGCGTTTGTGAGTGTCTAAGGCAAACTAAGGCAATTTAAACATCATTTAACCTATTCCGAGCAAAACCCACCATAAATCCCTAATCAATTTAGCCTAATTTAATCAAGAACCCTAAGTGGATTAAACTGATTAACTGAGCATTGTTTAACAGAATTATATGATAAGTGATATGAATTAGAAGTTTAGTAATTGATGTTATTTACCTTGTTTGTTGAACGAACAGGATCTAGATGGATTAAATGAGAGTTTTGATTTCTTGTGAGTGTGTGTAATTTTTTAACAATGGCGGCAAATGAACAGGAAAACAGTGATTAGAAAATAGGGGGGCGGGTGGTATTTAGTTGACTAGGTCAAAAGTTTTGACAAGTTTCAATAAATCTCACTTTTAGTCCCTCTATTATCTATACTCTTTCCTTTTTGTTTCTAATTTTTCCATTTCTCCTAACTCTTGTTAAACGTACACACAACTTAGCAAACGCATCTATTAGCATATCTCCAATATCTAAGAGCAATGCCTATCACTTAGAACGAACACAAGTCGTTTTCTAAAGCAAAAACCACTCAATGACCATGTAGCCCTTATGTTTTCACAATCACTTTTGAAAATCAATTTTAATGACGAAGATGATTTTACTATTTTCTCCCCCTTAAACGATGACCCGTTTTCTATTTAAAGAGCTGTAGTCATTGTTTAAAGAGTCAAATAGTGATGAAAGCATTTCCAATTTATATCTTGAAAAATTTTGATTCGTGGTTTTAATAAGATTTCTCTTATTTTAACAAATTAATGCACTGAGACGTACACAAATTCGTGTTAGACCAAGTTATAAAGTAAACTTGATCCCTTTGCATGATTTGGCTTGTAAATCACGCCCGAGAATATTAATTCCCGTTCTGAGCCAATGTTTTCCAAGGAAATACGTGACTTTAATATTTGATCCAAATTGCACTTATGCAGATCCCTGGTTAACTTGACATCGGTAATGTACTCACCCCATTCAGCTTGAGGTAGAGTATTCAAGAATTTGGTGTTAACCTGGAATGGTGCAATCACAAGATTGTATACATTCAGATCATTCATGAGTGTGGTGAATCTGAAGTAATAATCGTGAAGTGTTTCCCCTGGGTTGTAGGTGAATCTATCAAACAGGTCATACAACTGACATTCCCTTTCCTGTTTGGTGAGAGACGTTCCTTGTAGCAACACCTTAAGACGTTCCCATAGATCCTTTGCCACCGTATACTGACTCACCATCCTATAGATGTCATGGGGAAGAGCTTGGAGAATTGTTTGAAGAGCTTTTTCATCTGCATCTGCAACAAGTTGTTGAGCTGGAGTGAGTTCTTCAAATTCTCGTGGTCTAGTCACGTTGTCAACCGTAATGGTACCATAGTCGAGTGGACCATTCAAAATCGATTTGACCATAAGCCTTCCGTATGTCGGTTTTCCCTTTAGATATTGCATCATTCGACCTTGCCATGCCTCAAACACCTCTTTAATAAGCATCGGTGGACGGCTATCAGTTCCCGTTATGATTGATATATCCGTAAGAGATGTCATCTGAGGCATTACTGAATTTGGATTCATTTTGTTTTCTTCAAAGAAACAGAGATTATCGGTTGATCGAGCAGTGAAGTAAAGCTTGTGAATTGTGTTGTGTTTTTGTTGTAAGAAACCAAGATTAAATCCTCTAAAAAATCGTCGAAAAAACAAGCAAAATAACCCTTGATTCGGAACTTTTTGTTGATTCGGAAGTTTGATTCGGAAGATTACCTTGATTCGGAAGATTACCTTGATTCGGAAGATTACCTTGATTCGGAACTTTTGGGTTGATCCGGAACTTCTTGGTTCGGAAGTTCTTGATTCGGAACTTTGGCTTGATCCGGAACTTCTTGACTCGGAAGTTCTTGGTTCGGAAGTTTGGCTTGATCCGGAACTTCTTGACTCGGAAGTTCTTGGTTCGGAAGTTTGGCTTGATCCGGAACTTCTTGACTCGGAAGTTCTTGGTTCGGAAGTTTCTTGATCCGGAACTTCTTGGTTCGGAAGTTTCTTGATTCGGAACTTCTTGACTCGGAACTCCTTGATCCGGAACTCCTTGATCCGGAACTTGTTGATCCGGAACTTCTTGATCCGGAACCTCTTGATCCGGAACTTTTGCTGAATGAACAGAAGATTGTTCCGATGAACAGTCGAACAGTAACAATGAAGATTAAGCCCAGATTTTGACCAAATAACCCAAAAAGTTTTGTGCTTTCGACTAAAATAAGTAACAACTAATACTTATCCACTAATCCCAATCACAAAAACACCAAAGAACACCAAGAATCAAGATGATTTTTCTTAAAGAACACTAATACAATCAAAAACTAAAAAACCACACAAATCACTACCTTAAATCACCCCATAGCTCTTGATACCAAATGTAGAATATTGATAATCAATGAATCTATGAAGGGGTTTGTTGATTTCTAGAGAGAGAAAGTTAGAGAGAGAAAGTGAGAGAAACTATGTGTATTTTATTAATATGGAAAACAAGAAATGACAACAACCAACCCCTTTCCTTAGTGGAAAGGGGTATTTATAGTCCAAGCCTAACATTGGGCTTGGGCCGGTCCATGACAAGCCCATGGACCGGTTCTTACTTAAGTTAATAAGCAAATAATAACTAATTACTAACTACGAGCTATTACAACATAAATCATATTGTGGAGTGACCGATACTTCTAATATACGTTAAAACGTATTTCTAACACCCCTCTAATAAATGATGAGGTCACCCTATATGTATTCATGCCAGTTGATACCTTCATGAACTATATAGGCTCTTGGCAAATTAAAATACAACTTTCAGATATAAACATAAGTTTCAGAAATATAAATCAGTTTATAAACATGTTTCCAGGTTTTCTAGAATATACACAGTTTTCTGTTGCATTTTACTTATCAATCTTTCAGTTTCAGTATTTGTTATCTGTTTCATTTCAGTACTTCTTATCATGCTGTTATATCCGTTCACTGGTCGTTATGCTCAACTGTAGTTTCTTTTCATGTTCCAAACGGTAGGTACACAGGGACGCTCTTAGGATTCTGAGAGTATGTGCATTTGGATGGAAGCTATCCAGACTTCTTACTTTATGCACTTCATATATTAATTTTCTTGTTTGGACATTATTTAGTCCTTCCTTCCAATATTTACTTTTACATGTTTGAGCTTATGTTTGGACTACCGATGTTTGATTCTGGTATTTCCTTTATGGTCAGTTAATGATTTTAAGACCTTTACCTTGCATGGTTTGATGAGACGATATAAATACACGTAACGGTCAATTTATCCAAGTGGGATGTTACACTGTTGGTGAGCTATTGGTCGTTCCTACTGGTAAGCCTATGGTTCCTACTAGTGAGTTATGGTTCCTGGTTGTGGGTTTTTGGTTATTGCTGCTTGCTTTGTTCGTATAGGACACATGCCCATGTTGGATCTCGGGATGATAATAATATTTATGGCATGTTATTTTTCATTGCTTTGGTTTGGTGGTTATAAGTTGTTTATTACATAACATAATAATGCCCGCGTTGTAACAATCGGAAACTTTCCTGGCTAGTTAAATGACTATTCTACCCCTTGACTTTTTATTTAGTCAACCATGTCCTGAAATTGCTATTGAACTAGGAAGCTTTCCCGTGTCTTGTGAAATAACGTCAAGCGGACGTGTATTATGTTTTGACTGTGCTCAGCCTGCGTTGCTCTGAACACTGCGAGTGTGTTACTATTGGTTGCGTAATATTTTTACGATCAATATTTTAACGTTTCTGGAATTTTATTTCCATTACGTGTGCATAAACTATGTAGGATTTACCTGTGTCGTTTTTATCAAACTATGTGCGATTTAACTGATGTCTGCTTACTTGTATTTATAAATATTGCGCGAATTATTATTTTTATAATTATTGTTATGATTAATTTTATTAATTATTTTAGCAAGTCGATATTTATCATTTTATTTTCTAGTAAAAGTAATTTTGATCCGTCTAATTATTCGACATAATGTGTAGACCCAAAATACTCAAAATAAAGTCTTATGTCTCAAAATTATCCATTTTAATTAAATCTCCTCCACCTTTAGTAACCACTCAAATACCTTTTCTATTTTTAGTAGCAAAATACTTATATATGGAAAAACTAACCAAAGTTAAGCACATGTAAGCAACTTTGAGAAAAACTATCGAATGTAAAACTCATGCTCATTTGCATGAGTGTACTAGCCCATGTTTTCCTTGTTTTGATACCAAATATGACAAAACCAATTCTATACAACCCATTTGATTATTTGTCTACTACCTCAAATGGAACACATGCAAACTAACCCACTGCTACATATCATGTGATTCATGTCATATGCTCACACTAATTCATAACACAAACACAGTGAACACACACGAATATCTCCTCTTTCTCTTTCTCTCGTCCGAAAGCTTAAACCCCAGGACAAGCCTCCATTTTTATTATACTTACAAACTCTCTTCCATTTCCATTTTTATACATTTAAATCTTTCCTATTCATCCAACATGTCATACAATCACTCTCTAAACACACCCATTTAAAAACTAACCAAAACACACATCATTCAAACGTGACCAACATCATTGTTCTGACGTGAGCTATCATCATTTCTGACGTGTGCATTATCATTTCCGACGAAGGCTTTCTTTTCTGACGTGGGCTCCTTGTGTTTGTACGTGGGATTCATATTTTTACAATAAGGGTATATTATTTTTGAAGTGGGTTTTGTTTGTAAGAACGGTGGTTTAACTAGGCGAAGGGTTTCGTTGTGATACGTGGGTTTTAATCTCGTGAGTAGTTATCACCTTCGGACCGTGTCGTAAGTTTAGCATCTCGCCTTTCATTTTTATCCTTGTGTTATTGTTAGCCCTCTAGTATGTGCTTAAAACACTTTCCAAAATCTTAAAACTAGGTTTTCATATGATAACAAAGCTTTGGTGCAAAAATGGCAACATGAAGAATTGGGTACTTCATGAAAACGTGTAAACTTGTTGTTTTTCGTGTGTTAGACACTCTCATTTAGTGTGTCATGGGTTCGCTAATCGGAAGGTTTTGATCTAAAAGGCTTAAAAACGATTTTCAAGCTTTTGTTGTAACATATGACTTATTTCAAAAATAACGAGATAACCAACATACAAAATAGGATTTTTGTGGTGGGATTTATAGTCCTAGTACCATATAACGTTATTCAATTGAAAGTTTCGAAAATAGTTAAGAAATGAACTCCGAATTGCGATCACAAGTCGCGTTGTAGTTTTGGAAAAACAATGATTTCTTGTTTGTGGTCCGACGGAGGAAGAAAGAGAGAAAAAGAAACAAATTTTTTTTCGTGAGCCCCACTTGATTTATGGCATGAAATGTTATTTATTGTTTGATTTAATGGAACATGCTAGTTTACTCCAAAAGATTTTAAGATGTTCAAATGTAACCCTTTTAATTTGACTTCTTAATAAATATGATGTTTTAAATTGTATAACTAATAAAAACTTAAATGTTATAATAAAAATTTTTACTTCACATTTATAAACTATTAGACATTAATAATAATAGAACGTTAGAAGATCACTATATTTATTAGACCAAAATGAGACTGAGACCTTGTAAAATTTAGATTATAATTGACGATACTTTTGGACAATTAATCGATACATTTAGTGTAACACCCTCAATATTCATACTTTAGTTCAGCGGAAGAGTCGTTGGTGTTACGGGATAGCACATTACTCAAATCATAGACAACGCTTAAAAATCGCGTCGTTTAATAATAAAGCATTTTCCATTCATAAATATCAAATTACATAGGTCCCAAGTCATAGTATTTCATACAATTTTACAAAACATTTGAATGGAAATTGTTATTTAAGTGAGGGCCATAAATTCTTGTCGTCTTCCCGAGAATTACCTTCAAGTACCTGAGATAAAACATGTTAAAAAGGTCAGCGAAACGCCGAGTGAATTCATAGAGTTTAATAAAAACCATTAATATATCATCGGTATACAATTATTATCGAAAATCATTTTTGTACAAATCTTTGTCGTAGGCTACAAAATAGGCCAAAGACATTTTATACAAATCTTTGTCATAAATCGTAGTATAGGCTTTTGCCTTCAAAATCATTATACGAACCATTATCGTAAAAACATCATACAATACATTTTATAACGTTGTATAAAGTTTAATAAAAACCGTTATATGAAAATAGTTATGTAAAACCAAAACACGAATATAATATCAATAATAAGACCCCTTATTGCTAGTCAGGAAATATATTATAATTCAATGCGTATATCAGTAATTTTGTTATTGGATTATTATAAGCCGCATGACATTGCTACCTTACTATACCAAACAATAGGTAGCTAACCCGAAATTCATTTGCCCATCTAAAACAGCGTGTCGTCACAATAATCACGCTTATATAAATCTTCTCATACATAAATTCGCTTACCAATCAATGTGGCACGACGGGGATCAACTGTCAAGGCGCGAACTGGGGTGATCTTCCCCAAATAGTACTATTATATGCATAAGCGTCTACCAAATCCCGATAGTTCACAATTCATGCTAATGGGACTTTTACTGACATAACCTAACTAATAATAATCCATTTTATTTCATTCATCTGGTCATATAATCATTCATCAGGTCATGCAATCATTCGGGTCCAAATCAATAAGCAAACAATCGGGACAACTAGTGTCCTATTTGTATTAAAACTAACATGTTATCTCCCTCGCGGGTTTATAAAACTTTTCATAAAAACATTTAAAAGAGTGTGAGGCTATGAACTTACGTTGATTGGGAAAGGCGGGTTATCGGTGATTTGGATGTACGGTACGTGCTTCAATCACGGAAACCTAGACAAATAATACTCGTCTTAGACTCTTGTCCAATGACTTTATAAAAACAATGGCTATGTATATATATGATGATATTATAAGTATGATGATGATCGAGTGGGATTTTTATCTCTTCATACACATTATAGTGTTATGTGTTAGTCAAATTTTTGACTAGTTACACTAGTTTCAATCCAATTTCATATTAAGGCCCAATAAGCCCATTAAAAGCCCATTAAGAGTTCAACTCTTTATATTAGTCCATTTATACTATAATATCAGGCCTTTACTCATATGTTGGGCCCAAGTGGGTTAAGCCCAATGAGTAAGTCCATTAGTGTTTATCCAAACTAGTTGGGTCAATAGTCCAATAAGGCTACTTTGGCCCGTTAATGTCCATGAGTTATAAAGCTCGGGTTTTATCGGTTTTTACTTGTAACATGAACTTATACATAATTATATGAGTTATAAAAAGTTTACATTAGACGGGTCCGACCGTCTAAGTTTTATTTGACGAAAATGTTAATCTTTCGGTTTTAGCCGAAAAGACGTAAAACTTATGTATATAGTTTTATAACTTATAAAACATATCAAATTGCCATTTTTATAAAATGTCCCATTTACTTATCAAAGTATATACTTATTTATAAGTAATATATAAGTTAGTGGGTTTTAGGTATACATTTTATATTAGTTTTACTTGAGTGCTAATTTTATAATATATACTTTTATTTTACAAATCTGATTATGAATTTCACTTTTACCATTTTTACCATATCTTGAGTTCTACAAGGAGATAGAAGCTTATTTTTTGGCAGCACAAACTACATATTATGTGCTACAATTAACTCCCTTAGCTACTGCTCAATCAACCTCTAAATGTCTCTAACAGTTCGTCCAAAACAGACTATACAGATTTGGACTTTAATATTGTTTTGATCATATCTCACTTATTTTATAGATTCCATTGTGTGGCCAACTCTCACATATGTACAAGTCTCATATTACTTTATATTAATTTCTCCAAGCCATTTTAACAATTTATCATATAGTTCTTTACTGTTTTATACAGCCTACATTTTTAGCCATGATTTTAACATCCTTTCATGTAGCTTTTAATCTTTTTAACCAAATTTATCAACAACAAATCCCCACATAATACTTTGATCATCATTTATCATCATATACATATACATAAATGAAGAAAATACAAGATTACATATTCAAAATAACAAGATGATAGAAAGAGAATGATCCCTATACCATTCAAGGTGATGAAAAGATGAGATTTTGATGAACAAGGCTTAGTTCTTGTCACCACATCTTTTAGTTGGCAAATGAACTTCTTGAGATCTTCATATGCATTAATACCTTCTTGAAAATCAGCCCCTAAACTTCATGGAAACTCCTTTTCACATGTTATAACCACCTCCAATCTTCATCTTTTCAACTAGGCTTCAACATATGTTGATTATAGATGATGTTCATGGTTGAAATTTTGATGGTGGTGGTGTTGTGGTGGAGAAGTGGACAGCATAAGAGGGAGTGAGAGAGAGAGTTGAGTTGTTTTGCATGAGAGAAATGAGGATAGATGGTTTAGCTAGTTTTATTATTTTGGAAGTCTTATGGGACAAGTGTCCCCATAGTTGATATAAACTTGCCACATCAAGGTGTGGTGGCTTATACTTGCCGCCACTTGTATAGGGGTGGGGCAAGTGTAAACTTGTCTCACCTCTATTATTTTACGGGTACTCCTAGATTCTAGTTTCCTCGATTTGCGTGCCATCGGGTCGTTTTATGAAAAATGTTTTTATAAATTATGAATCAACTGCACAAAACGAATCTAATAAAAATTGTCTCATCAAAAACGGAGTTCAAAAACGTAAATACGTAATCCTAAGGTTTTCGGTTTAGTTGTAAAGGACGTTAAATTATGCACGTAAGTCCTAATCTCTTCTCGTAAATTTGTGAGTTTATGAACCAACAGAAATTTAAAACTCCAAAATAATATTCACGGATAAATTTATTTCCTGAAATGTCAGACTGTCACCAAAACGGTGTATCTAAACTTAAGCACGTAACGTGGAATTCTCCGGTTTAAACGTAGTCGATGCTACTTTAAGATGTAAACCCAAATTTCTTCCCAAAAATGAGTAAGTTCATTATATAACATTAAAATAATGTTTTCAGATAATACTTGAGAATAAAATATCGACCATAAATTAACGGATTGTCACAGCATTTACCCCTAAACAGGATCTTTGTCCTCAAAGATCGATTTATCTTACTACTCGTTTCTTATAGAGTTATAGCCATGTGGGTATTTCCTCCACATTCGGTCTTTTCCCACAAGTATAATTCATTACAATACGCGAGTTTCATCATACATAACTACGGGAATACGATCAGGCTTAATGTTGACTAACTTTCTCTATCCATAATGTTCACGGGTTTTTTATGAATGCAACTTTTCGTCGATCTGAACTTCATCAAGAAGTAATCAGATTTTCACTTGATAGACATTTTATAAAGTTCGATATACGATACATAATTCACGCAGCCTTTGAAGTCCTAGGGTAGATCCAGCTTACATGCCTTTTAAACCAACTTTTACATTATCTCAATGGTCCCATACAACGGGGACTTATTTCCTATGATCTTTCAGATCATCAATTCATTTTTCGAAGGTGAAAATTTTGGCATATCTTCGCTACCTATCATTCACTTCAAGATCTACATTTTATATTCACATAACCTCCTGCCCCCTACCGGCAGTCAATAATCAGATCCTAATTTCAACAATCATTTCAGGTCTCGCGGGTCGGGTATTTTGTAAGGTTAGGTTTGTCATCATAGGCAACCTCAAACCTAAAAGACATGTCCAACTCACAATGGGTGTATGTTGGGTGTCTTCATCCCAACTCCTACTTACAGATGCTCTCATATTTAGATCCTCACAAGATTCGATCTCGATCCTAATACGATAATTATCAATGATAATCTCTACAAATGAAAGCGATTATATGGTTTATTACCAAAGGTCAATCATTCAAACATAAAAAAGACTTCTAGTGTTTTATATCGTTACTTTACCTCGTCCCTTCGATTGAGGTGGTAAACAGTACTCTCATCAAGGTTCGTTCCTAATGACTTCTGAGCAAATCTCTAGAAATTCGATGCGAAGCGAGGATCTTGATAGAGATGATCGATACAGGCACACTATGTTTACACAACTCCTTTAAATACAAAAGAGTCAATTTCTTCATCGAGAATCTATCATTAACGGAAATGATATTAGTAGATTTGGTCAGTCTGTCGACGATGACCCAAATCGAATCAAATTCAGATGATGAACTTTGCAATAGTTAGACGTTTACTAATGTATGAGGCGATGTCTGCCTTCATAAATTGCCATCAGTACAACTTCTTCAGATAAAGATACATTTAGTCAGAAATGACATGAATAGAATACTTAATCTTATGAGATTCCAACATGACTAAATCTCGAAATCCTCCATATTCAGGCAACCACAAACGGCCTTTTATACATTTAACGCCATCGGCTTCTCAATTCTAATGGTTCACATTAGCCGCGAACCCCTCTTATTATCTATATTATCCTTTTTACAAGCATCGGCTATATTTTAAATTGGTCGGCAATTTATTTTGCACAATCATTATTAAAGAACACATCCTAATTGGTTCTTTATCCTTTCTATATAATGTGTCAGTATCTACCTTCACCTTTCCTGATGAAATATATATTATGACCACAATTCACTTAGAAATTCTTTTTTCATATTTTCTAAGTTTTAGTTTCGTCTCAAGTATTATTTTTATCAGTTTTACTCAATCCGACGTCTAAAGCGTCGATAATTATTACAAGTAATTAAATAATAAATATTTAATTTTTATAAAACGTAAACACAAAAAGTTTTAAATTTTTCTCAGTTCGTCCAATTATAGAAAAAGGTTTAAGAAAAATAAATTTGAATTTAGTTAACACGATTTTCGTTGATTTATCGAAATTACTTAATAAGATCCGTAAATTTTCGAAAAATCTTTTTTTATACTTTGGTCAGAATTTTCTTAGTTGGAAAGCAAAAATTGTCGTTTTAATTTACAGGTCATGGTTTAAATGGTTTACTCAATCCCTCTTAGGTTGTCCTGAGGTATACAAAAACATTTACCCCTAAAGGAGTTTAGTTAAATGATTTGGGTATAAGGGAATAATTTCTTAGAAATTCTTTGATAAATATTTGTCAAAACAATTTTGCACTTTCTTTTTGGTATAACTCGAAGTCTTAAATGGCTCTAATCTTTAAAGAGTCAATATATATTCCATTATCTATTAATCACACGGTCAAATAATGTAAAGGATTAAGCCTTAAATCACTTGTTAAATATTCAAGGTACAAGTTTTCATTGCTCGGCCAATTCAGGGCAGTCTATAAATGATTACTAACTCCTTCCTATTCTTATAAACAAACAGATGGTCCTTAATATCACAAGCATGAATTTATCAAATTACAGCCTACACACGTGATTCACAAAATTTATGGATGCTACATGTGTATTGGTCAATCCAACAACATAACATGAAACTCATAATGTTCATTACGAGTTCTGAATGTAGTGATTGGAATAGATAATCTTTTTCGCGGACGCGAAGTTGATGATAACCATGTCGTGGATCAAATTTTTGAATATACGCTAGAACCTTGTAAATGATCGAACAAATCTATCATCTTGGATAGTGGATATAGATTTTTATCATCAATTTACCTAGTTCACGGTAATTCAACAAATATAAGGAATGATAACACCATAACTCTTCATGATGACGAGCTTGATAGAATAAAAGCTTTCTCCGACAACTCTCTCAGTTGTACGGTAATTCTTTTGATTCAGATGGTGCTGAAGTACAGTGCATACGCCACAGGTGCAGCACCGGGAATATAATCAATACCAAATTCAACCTGCCTTAATGGTAAAAGTCTAGGTAATTCATCAGCAAATACCTCAGAAAGTTTTAGATAGCAGGTACATCTTTTAATAAATTTAGTTTAAGTTCTTTCTATATTACAATATCTATGACTAGTTCATAACCATTCATGGTATAATTTCAAGCCTAATTGTAGGATATGGTCACCCATCGAGAATTATTTAGATCGCCTTTGATAATCAACATCTTATCTTCTTAGGGGAATTCCACTCGAGTTCCCATCAATTAAGACAATGTTGTCATGTCATAATCAATCAATCCATTCTACTGGCACTACCAACTTTTCCAGTTTCATTTTGAAAGGGGATATCACTAAGCAAGGGAATGACATTAGATCCGAGCTTCGAAATGATATTCAATCCTCCTTCAGCAATCAAACGAATTATTTGAAGAATATGTTGGCTAGTTTCTTACCCACAACTCAACCCTCTACTTCGGGCTCTCTACCTTCAAACACCGTCACCAACCCGCGAGCGAATGTGAGTGCTATTACTACCCGTAGTGGAGTTACTTTAGTAGGACCATCTATCCCACCCCTAGTTACACCATCTACACCTCTTCCACCACCATTTATCCCTACTACTCCTACACCTAGTATTAGTACACCATTATTGTCTCCGCCTCGTCGTGAAGAAGTACCCAAGACGAATCCTCCACCAACCCCACCTTCCACCTTTAAACCTTCAACATCTCAACCTTCACCTTCTACACATCTACCACCCAAACCCAATATTCCTTATCCATCTCGCTTAGACAAGGCCAAACTGCACACCAAGGATGACATTCAAGTGTCAAACTATTTGAAGAAAGTTTCAGAAATGACCATCACTTTTAGCCTTGTTGAAGCTCTAGCACAAATGCCTAAATTTGTTAAGATGTTTAAGGAATTTCTTAGCAAGAAAGAGAAGATGGCTGAGTTTGTTAATACTTGCTTGAATGAAAATTGCTCTGCAACCCTTCTTAAAGAACTTCTGGAAAAACTTGGAGATCCCGATCGTTTTGTGCTACCTTGTACTTTTAACCAAACCGACAAATTTACTGCCTTAGCCGATCTCGGGGCAAGTATTAATTTGATGCCTTTAAGTGTTTGGAAAAAGTTATCATTGCCCGACCTCACACCCACCAAAATGACTCTTAAGCTATCCAATCGCACTCTCGCTTACCCTGTTGGTATTGCCGAAGATGTGTTCATTAAAGTTGGCACATTCACTTTTCCGGTCGACTTCGTCGTTGTTGATTATGAAATGGACCCTCGTATTCCGTTAATACTTGGACGCCCATTTTTGAGAACCGGTAGAGCTTTGATTGATGTGGATAAGTGTGAACTCATCTTAAGAGTCGGGGATGACGCACAAGTTTTTGAAATGGGGAAGCTTACAAGCAAACCCTATGGAAGAGAATCAGCGAATATGATTAATATGCTTGATGATTTTGTCGTCTACAACAATCCTCTATTCGATTCTTGCAATGATAATCCACTTTTTCAAGATGACGTGGATGATTCTCTCTCCAATTTGGAACCTTCATCCATATATGATTCTCCACCGATCTATGATGCTTATGATGATGATTCTAGTTCCGATGGAGATGATTATGATGCTTTTATTTCCGAGTATCCCGACATGCGCACTTATGATGATTTTGATGAGGCCGATACTCTTTTGAGTGATTCTTCTCATGATGAAGATCCTCCACCTACATCACTTGATCCTACTTTGGATGACTACTCATTTGAGGAAGACTTTTCTACTTTTCTCAATACTTACTTCCCTCATGAGAGTGATGCACCTCCTTTGGACTTTGATGATTATGGTCTTGATCCTTTTACGGATTTGAAGAAAATTCTTTCAAAGGAGAAGAAACCGGACGACACCAACATCCGCAGCACGTATGTGTATTTTATTAAATGGAACTAGAACAAATGACAACAACCAACCCCTTTCCATGGTGGAAAGGGGTATTTATACTTCCAAGCTACATTGGGCTTGGGCCGGTCCATGACAAGCCCATGGACCGGTTCTTACTTAACTAAATAAGTAACTAATAACTATTTGTTAACTACGAGCTATTACAACATAAATAATATTGTGGAGTGACCGATACTTCTAATATACATAAAAACGTATTTCTAACAATCTCCCCCTAAGGGAGGTCACTCCACGTTACAAAGTTCTAAACCTAGCATACTATACTAAGTCTTCGTTCTTTAGCTCGTAGTCTTTTCTTCTTTTCTTTCTTTTGTTGTGAATATGTTGGTTTGATCTTTTAGGCTTTGGCTTGAGAGCATTGTTCTTTTGGCCTTTCACGTGCGATCTTTTGCCTTCTTGTGAATTTTGCCTTCTCGTGACTCCATGTTCCACACACTTATGTCTTTTTGTTGAATTCTCGAAAGTTTCAGAGTTTGGTACAGCGGAAGACTTTATCTTGTACTTTCTTGAATTTTTACTAAACTTTGATACAGAAAAACATAAGCATGTGGGAACGACTTCTACAGGTACACCGCAACACCACCGTCTTCACTGGTACACAGCAACGCCACCGTCTTCAACAGGTACACAGCAACGCCACCGTCTTTAACAGGTACACAGCAACGACACGAATAAAATGGCTTTGAACATTTTATTCTAATTCGGTAGCATTTTACCTCCGGTCGGTGAAGACCGTTGGACGATATCAGATATCGTACCCGTGACGGATAGTTTCAATTAAGTAACTTCCTGACAGGATTTCACGGGTAAACCCGTCCTCTTTATTCGACCGTCCAAAGCTGACTGCGAACATAAAGAGTGAATCACTTGGATAAATCATCCTTGTGATTTGAAGCCGTCAATTCATGAAACCTGGAACAAGTGAATTTCAATTAAGATTTTCACCATCGTTGCTTTCCAGTTGTCACGAGCTCAATTCATAAAGAATCTTGCACGTCACCTACCAAGTGTTGTTTGATGTTAACACTAGAAGGATTTCCACTCGTCACTGTGATCAATAAAGAGTCACTCTGAGTGTTCTGGCAAGATCATATGATAATGCGAAGAGGCCTGGAACGAGTTTAAGTTCAATTAAGAATTAAACCACTGTTTCTTTCCAGTTTTTTCACAAGATTGGTTCTAAAAGAACCGCACGTGTAACCTACCATGAGCTTGTTTGATGTTGGCTCAAGCAGGATTTCCATCTTCATTGTAATACTTGCATATCACTCAGATGTTCTGGCAATATTACAGGAATACTGCGTAGGACTCATGAAAATCTCTTACTTTTCACGGTGTGTGAGAAAGCAAGGAATAAATGGAAAGTGTCCTAATGAGACTTTTGATGATCTCTTGGCTCTAGACTCGATTGTGCGTTTTGATTTAGTGAGCGATGGCTGGAGAGGAGTGCCACCTTTTCAATACCAGTCTATTCGGAGTGAATAAACCAATAGATAACGTGTTGATCTCCGTGTGATTAAAACAAATACCTTTTGAGAGATATTTGAGTTAGCTGGGAAGGGTTGTGCATTGCATCACTGGGTCCATGATGTCTTTCTTCAATACCGAGAATCATTAGCAAAAATGACCTCAATAGCATATGTATTGACCCGGTTTCTGCCTAATGTTGTAAGGAGGGCTTCTTTCTTTACACCCTTTATCTTTACAATTCTTTTTCATTCTTCAACCCCTTCAATGCTTACCAATACGTCATCACTAGCACCTTGTTGTGATTGTTCCAGTGCTAGCTTAAGTACTTGGTCGGCATTCAGCTACGTTCACATTCTTTCTCCATCTTTCCTAGGACTTCTAATTCTATCTAGGGAATTGTCCTTGGGAAGATTCCATCGGCTCTGATGAATCATTGGACTAAACCTATTCCTACCACCCTTTTGTCACCACATTCGTTGTGAATTTAAGCGTGTTTTGGGAAGGAATTGCCACCATGAAAAATCATTGAAAATCACCTAAAGTACTTGTGATATTGACATCAAAAGTTTCGTACCTTAGGTGTTTTTTATCATCAAAAACGCTCCCCCTTAATACGTGCTTTACACATATTAAGTTGGATTATCGTTAAATCTTTTTCATCTTTTAGCCAAGTATCACTTAAGTCTCCTTAATCCCATTTTCTCCCCTTATCCAAAATGTTAACCATTAATATTTGGGATATTGAATGGATTAACCGGTCTTTGGGTAAAAAATGAAATCGATGTTTGGCCATAGAACAAGTTAATGCTCCCCCTTAATTTAATAAGAGATATTTGTAGTGCTTTAGTATGATATATTTTGAAAGATTTAGAATCTCTTGAGAAATTCTTGAAAAATTATCACACCTTAACACTACATCAAGCCGCAAAAGCACAATATTCATAAATATACATATTCACAATTGAAAACCAATATAAAGTGGACCTGAAATGTACGACCCATTAAATGGATCGTTGCAGTAATTTGTGGTGCACTCCATATGGTCTACCACCAACGAATCTTTCCAAGCTCCTCATCAATCTACGTTCTCGGAGCTTTTGATCAATCTTCTTGATCACATACTTCGCCATCTGCCGGTAACCCGGATGCCAATCCTCCGTCATCTCTGGCAAAGTCTCACCCGAGTTAAGATGCTCCAACTTTCCTCTGACTTGTAGAAGAGTCCCATCACTGTACTTATATAGCTCACCCACCCTCATAAACTTCATTAAACCTCGACTGTTCAAGTAGAAAATGCCGCAATTCGGGACAGAAATGCCGGTATAAGGACATCTATCTACATGTTGAGGTAGAACTTGATTCACTGGACGGGTTAAGTTGAGCTTCCTTTGGTAGCTTTCGACTCCCAACTGCAGATCTTCAACTCGTTTCTTGATAACAACGCTTCGTGTGAACATACAAAGTGCTGTATTCAAGGCAATGAGGTCTTCACGAGGAATATGTGTGAGTTGATCGCGGGTCATCAGGAGCAACATATCTTCGATATCCTCAAGGCGAATGATAGAAAAATCTCCCTGCTGGATTTTGTATTCTCTGTCATCCTCCCTTTTCAAACGAATCTCCGTCACATGATAATAGCCATTCTTGGCTTCAGTTTTCAACCCTAAGATGCTGGAGATGCGGATATCGGATCTAGCGTTGCTTCCAGAATTGACTAGGCAGCAACCCCTGTACGCCCTTCGGACTCGTTCGTCCCAATGAGATGCACCTATAACAGCATACATATCATAATTACGAGTTACCCTTGGGACCCAGAGTCTGTTTACCTTTTCCTCGATCCAGGGTATTGTCCCCCAGTTGGCAGCTTTCAGCAAGGTCAAGGATGTTGCGTACTTTGATGAACCCTTCAGAAGATACTCAAGATCATAGGTGACGAAGAAGTCGAGAGCTATCTGATTATCTTGAGTAGGATCAAGTGGAGGTGGAGCTCTGTCTGATTCATGAAGACCTGGCCGTTGAACGGTATTTAGAGCCTTCAGGATCTCATTGGCATAATACTCGAACTCCATTCGGGTTAACCGGGTTTTGGCGCGAAGTCTCTTATCCTTCAGCGCTTTCTTCACCAAAGATGGAGTAACCGAAGTCTTATACTCATGAGCAAGAAATGCACATAAGTCAATCGGACTGCAGATACGGAGATACAAAACATCTTTATCAGCGTCTGTGATCGGATCATATTGCGCTGCTGCCGTGATCCAAGCCTGTGGCGGTGCAGTATCGTCTATCTCCAACGTGTCTGCCCAGTCTCATGTGCTTGGTTCAGGAACCGTAGATTGTTGTGCTTGTTGTAGAGGAGTAGAAACGCGAACATCTGCTGGATCTGATTCAGGCATTTCGGCAGTGTCGTGAACGGGTGAGTGTTGTGCAGCTTCAGGTTCAGTTACCGATTCTGCAATCACAGGAGCAACAACAACAGAACTAATGGGGTTAGTGGTAATAGGTAAAGATACAGCAATAGAGGTACCGGGAATCGATGACGCTGTAGTAGCATTCACATCGTGGCGCCACTTAGATCGTCTTTATTCCGATGATGTTGATTTGTCCTTCTGTGCTGCATCTTTCTTGGACTTGGTTCCAGACTTAGCAGGTTTCTTGGAACTGGTAACCTTATCTCCCTCTTTAGGCTGTTCACCCCCATCATCATCCTCATTGTTGTCCCCGTTGCTCCCCTAGCACTCTCCTCATTACCATCACCACCATCATCGCCATCATCATCATCATCATCATCATCCTCATCCTCATCCTCATCATCATCACCATCATCGTCATCCTTTTCCTCTTCTTCTCCTTCTTCTTCCTCTTCCTCTTCACCAGTACCCTCTTCCTGTTCACTATCATCTTTATCCTCCTCAGGTAGAATGTGATAAGGTACCACACTTCCAAACGTTTTGAATAACCTATCATCCTCCATGATAGCGTCATTCAGAGATTTGTAAAGAGCCCGTTGAATCCTAGACTTATCAAACGATCCAAGTTCCACCATACGAGCTTTGAGGATCTTCTTTAATTCAAAATCCGTTAACTCATAAGCAATTTTATAGGCGGATTCTGAAGGATTGGATGACTTGATCATCAAATTATCGGCTGCGAGTGTCTTCAACTCATCACGCAGTTTTGGCATAATGGACTCAACAGATTCTTTCACTCTTTCTTCAACAGAAGCTTCAAGTGCTTCTTTTTGCTCCTTGTATTTATCCCTCATCGCTTGAAGTCTGGTGATACGTGCAGCATGCTTATCAGCCTCAGCCTGCTTAACCCGAGCTAGTTCTTCTGCATGATCTTTTCGCGTCAATTCCATATCTGCAGCGAACTTAGCAAGCATCTCTTCCTGGGCTTTCCTAGATGCTTCTTCACTTTGAACTCGTCTACGTAGCTCTTGGCGAAGTTCATCCATTTCTCTCTTGTGATTATCCACATGTTTATCCAACATTTCGGCCATCACCAATGCAGCCATTGTAGATGTTGCTGAGCTGCTCTGGGTTGATTGAAGAGGCTCGGTTGTTACTACGGTACTAAGGATGGGAGTTATAGGTGGTGGAAGGAATGGTGTTGAAGCTGGTCTGGTTGGTAAGGGTTGTATTGGTGGAGGTTGAGTTGCGAAAGGTTGAGTTACTAACGGTTGAGTAGACACCATGATAGTAGGAGCACCGGACTCCTTTTCAACACTTGCTGAAACCGGGATGGATGTCTCCTTCGAAGTAGAATACCTTTCAGGTGACCCAAACTCATCAATATCCTCTGGCTCCTCGTACTCTTCTTCAATATTTACCCTTGCATCTGAACCACTACCGCCAGTATCTTTCCTACTCCTTTGAATTGCTATCTTCATCATTTGTTTCTCTGCCTTGTCAAGAGTAGGATCAACAACATCTTCTTCGTCACGTAGAACCATCTCATCAGCCTTACCCTTTCCCTTCTTAACCTCAGTCTTCTTCTTCTTGGTTTCGGGTTCAGGTAACGCCGTTGGTTGCTTGCATTTACCTTTACTCTTGACCGTAGTAGACGAGTCTTCTCCAGTCTGAAGGTTTGCTTTCAGCTTCTTGATTTCTAGCTGCAGTAGCTTGTAATCAGCAGAACCTTTGATTTTATCCGTCAGAAGATAATCAGGAATAGGACCAGGAATCACACCACCAGAAGGTCCTTCATGCCTTAGATCCACAGTATCATCAGCTTCTTCAGTGTGATAACGACTTGCTGCACGCCTATCAATAGTAGCATCATTTTTCATAAAATAATTAATGATAAGCTTGATGAACCGAGGATAAGGAAAGAAATTAGTCTTCAGCTTCTTGTTATGGAAGAGTTGAAAGGTGAATTCTTCCCATATCAATAATGCATAATCTGCATTTGCAGCTTTGTACATGCCATAGAAGAGGTTTATAATAGGACTGCGCAAAGCATCATGCCCACTTGTTTTTGGTGTAAGACATCTACTGAGAATACCCAACAATGCTCTCCAAGGTTGTCCTACTTTAGCAGTGGTAAACTCAGACGCAACTCGTATGTCAGGACATCCAAGAGCCTCGAACATCTCTATTAGTTCATCTTTAGTAGGATCCCTCGAAAATGACATGCCTTTGGGTGTATCCCGTATACCAAAAATCTTACGGAAGTCTGAAACTGTGAGCGTCTGCTGCTTGTTGTCGATGGTGAAGATGATCTTGTTTGAAGTGATTTCCTTGGTAGCCCAGAACTCATACATATAATCATAAGGCACCGAGGCACTACTTCTTAAAGCATTCTTAAAATGGGATTGATCAAGGATTGCTATGGCTCCTTTAAATCCATGGTGAGTGGATTTTGAGACTTGCTTCAGCCGGTAATTGTTTGGTATGAACTTGAGGGTTCGTGCTTTAGCAATAGCGGCTTCTCTAGAGTCATTATATCTGCTTAAGATAAGACATGAAAGGTTGATGCACACAAACATATATATATATATATATATATATATATATATATATATATATATATATATATATATATATATATATATATATATATATATATATATATATATATCATTCTTACTTCTAAGCAAAACACATTTCATAACATAATACAACAAGTACATATAACAGGCAAACAATATTAATCAAACAACTCTTCATCCGGAACTTTCCTTCATTCGGAACTTCTTCATTCGGAACATTCCTTCATTCGGAACTTCCTTCATTCGGAAGTTCTTCATTCGGAACTTCCTTCATTCGGAAGTTCTTCATTCGGAACTTCCTTCATTCGGAAGTTCTTCATTCGGAACTTCCTTCATTCGGAAGTTCTTCATTCGGAACTTCTTCATTCGGAAGTCCTTCATTCGGAACTTCTTCATTCGGAAGTTCTTCATTCGGAACTTCTTCATTCGGAAGTCCTTCATTCGGAACTTCTTCATTCGGAAGTTCTTCATTCGGAACTTCTTCATTCGGAAGTTCTTCATTCGGAACTTCTTTCATTCGGAAGTTCTTCATTCGGAACTTCTTCATTCGGAAGTCCTTCATTCGGAACTTCTTCATTCGGAAGTTCTTCATTCGGAACTTCCTTCATTCGGAAGTCCTTCATTCGGAACTTCTTCGTTCGGAAGTTCTTCATTCGGAACATCTTCATTCGGAAGTTTTTCATTCGGAACTTCCTTCATTCGGAAGTCCTTCATTCGGAACTTCCTCATTCGGAAGTTTTTCAGAAAAATCCTTCATTCGGAAGTTTATATCCATGTTCATCCGGAACTTTTCAAACGTAGCTATGATGATTAATTCTAAGCGCGTTTGTGAGTTTCTAAGGCAATCTAAGGCAATTAAACATCATCTAATGCTAATCCGCAAAAAACCCACCAAAAATCCCTAGTTAATTAACCCTAAATTAATCATAAACCCTAAGTTGATTTAAACTGATTAATCGAGCACTTTTAACAGAATTAAAGGATAAGTAAGGTGATTCAGAAATTAAAGATGATGTTGTACCTTGTTTGAATGAAACAAATGGATTTGATTTACACGGAAGTTCTTGTTAGCTTAATTGTGTTTTAATGGCGGCAATGGAAGAAAATGAAACAGTGAAAGATAAGAAAAGAAAGGGGGCGGGGATTATTTTTTGACTAGGTCAGATTTTTGACAAGTTTCAACAAATATCACCTTAAGTCCCTTTATTCTTCTATTCTTTTCCTTTTTGGCTCTTATATTTTCATTTTTCCTTTTTCGTCTCCTATCCATCAATAAACTTAGCCAACTTAACTTTTACACAACTTAGCAATCGCAACCTATTTGCATATTTCCAAGATCTAAAAGCAATGTCTATCACATAGAACGAACACAAGTCGTATTCTAAAGCAAAACCACTCTATTACCATTTAGCCATTAATTTTTCACAATCACTTTTGAAAATCAATTTAATGACGAAGATGATTTTAATATTTTCTCCCCCTTAAACGATGACCCGTTTTCTATTTAAAGAGCTGTAGTCATTGTTTAAAGAGTCAAATATTGATGAAAGCATTTCCAATTTGTATCTTGAAAAAATTTGATTCGTGGTGTCAATAAGATTTCTCTTATTTTAACAAATTAATGCACTGAGACGTACACAAATTCGTGTTAGACCAAGTTGTAAAGTAAACTTGATCCCTTTGCATGATTTGGCTTGTAAATCACGCCCGAGAAAATTAATTCCCGTTCTGAGCCAACGTTTTCCAAGGAAATACGTGACTTTAATATGAAAATCGGGTTGCAGTCTGAAATGACTACAAGCCATAATGGGCATGTTTTAAAAATGTACAACTTTTATACGGACTCTATTTATGGCACCGTGTCAATATTGATCGACATTTCTAAGGCCGTAAATATTACCGTACTAAAAGACATGCCCGTTTTAAAAACGAAAAATATTTTTGGTTTTTCTTGATTTTATAATTTTTATGGTTTTTCTAGGTTTTATATTTTTTATGATTTTTGTTTGTTTTATATTTTTGTATTTTTCTTTTGTGGTTTATATATTTACGATAATATACATGATCACGAACAAAGGATACTCTGAATAGTTTACCACGACTATTCAGCTGATTCTTCTGCCAACTCTTTGAGAGTCGCTGGAGTGAATGATTTCATGCCAAGCTTGTCGATCAAAAACTCGATTCGTCCTCGATCTAAGGCTTTGGTGAACATATCCGCCAGCTGGTACTCAGTAGTGACAAAATACAGTTCGATCACTCCGTTCTCCACCTGCTCCTTAATGAAATGGTAGCGAATGTCTATGTGCTTGGCCCGGAAGTGTTGAACATAGTTGCAGCAAAGGGCAATGGCGCTCTTGTTGTCACAATACATCGGGATTTTGTTGAAGCCCAAACCGTAGTCAGTTAATTGTGATCTCATCCAAAGGACTTGAGCACAACAACCGGACATGGCGATGTATTCAGCCTCCGTGCTTGATATTGCAGCGCTTTTCTGCCTTTTTGAAGACCAACTGATCAATCTATCTCCAAGGAGTTGCACAGATCCAGAAGTGCTACGCCTCGAGTCTTGACATCCAGCATGATCGGCATCTGCGTATGATATTAAAGCAATAGAAGAATCTTTCGGATACCATAGACCACGATGAAGTGTTCCTTTTAGATACCGAAAGATCCTTTTCACAACATGTAGGTGCTTTTCGGTAGGCCGAGCCTGATACCGGGCACACATGCATACAGCAAATTGCAAATCAGGCCTGCTAGAAGTCAGATACAAAAGGGTGCCGATCATCCCACGGTAAAGTTTTGGATCAACAATAGTCCCATTCCTATCTTCATCTAACTTGGATTTCTCCACCCTTGGAGTGTCCATGGGGTCACAATTTTCAAAGTTATATTTCTTAAGAGATTCTAGAGCATATTTGGATTGATTAATAAAGATGCCTCTGGGATTTTGAGAAATCTGTAATCCTAAGAAAAATGAAATTTTTCCCATCATCGACATATGAAAGCGTGTGGACATTATCTTCTCAAAGCGATTTGACAATTCTATGTTAGTGGCAGCAAATATTATATCATCAACATAAATTTGTACCAGAATCATGTCGTTGCCTTCCTTGAGAGTGAATAGAGTGGGGTCCACCTTGCCTTTGGAGAAGCCTTCCGAAATGAGATATGTTGACAGGAGATCATACCACGCGCGTGGAGCTTGTTTCAACCCATAGAGAGCCTTCTTAAGCTTGTACACATGATTAGGAAACTCCGTACTGACGAACCCATCCGGCTGACTAACATAGACTTCTTCCCTTAGTTCACCGTTCAAAAATGCCGTCTTCACATCCATTTGATAGACGATCATGTTCATATGAGCAGCATACGCAAGGAATAGTCTAATCGCCTCCAGTCTCGCAACAGGAGCAAAAGATTCTTCAAAGTCTATACCCAAGGCTTGTTTATATCCTCTAGCAACCAATCTAGCCTTATTCTTCAATACCGCACCCATTTCATCAAGTTTAACCTTATAAACCCATAACAAGGTAAGGATGTTAACCTTGTCAGGGAGAGGAACTAATTCCCATACTTCAAGTCGTTGGAATTCATTTAGTTCCTCCTGCATGGCTTCAATCCATGATGATTGAGTCATAGCCTGCTGCCAATTTTTGGGTTCAACTTCAGAGAGAAATGCATCAAAGTAGCAATAGAGTGCACTCTCTTGTAATTGATGGCGTGTAGAGACTGGTCGATCTAGATCTCCAATGACATTCCTAATTGGGTGATCTTTTGTCCATTTAGTGCTATGATTTTCAATCCTAGGTGGTCTGGAGTGAACAATAGAAGGAGCTTCTTCTGAGGTAGACGCGGCTGAAGGGTTTTCAGGTATCGCTACACCAAAGAAAGGAAGCCCTTGTAGATGAGCATATTCCAAGTCGTGATCAATAGAATCCTCTTCCACATCATTAGGCACAAGTAGGGGTGACGATTCAGGTGTAGTTTGAGAATCACTTGGTGAAGGTGCATCCGGTTCAATGTGAATTGAAGATGCATTAGATAAAGCTTCATTGGCCGGAGCAACAACTTCAGGAATTGGAGCTATCACTACGGGTGCTGGAACTTCATCATTTGGGGGATCAAAGAATTCGTCAAACAACGGTTGAAACAGTTTATCCCACTCGGGCCTTGATGGTGGTAAAAATGATGTAGAAGTAGGATTATTGGGAACTAATCTGGAACTAATAGCACCGGTTCCCATCTCATGAAGCGCGGGTTCAGAGCTGTGTTGCTCAGAAGCCATCGCTGTCAGCTCATCGAAATCTGCGTCCATAGTTTCTACAATCTTGCCAAGACGACGGTTGTAAATTCGGTATGCTTTCTTGGACGGTGAGTAACCAATGAAAATACCTATATCGGCTTTCGGTTGAAGCTTACCCAAGTTCTCACTATTAATGTTTGGATAACAAAGAGCACCAAACACACGGAAAAATGAAACATCGGGTTTACGGTCATGTAGAAGCTCATAAGGTGTTTTTCCATGGCGTTTCCGAAGGATAGAACGGTTTTGGGTGAAACATGCAGTAGATATAGCCTCTGCCCACAAGAACAATGGAGCGTTCGCATAAATAAGCATAGTCCTAGCAGCTTCCATAAGTGTACGATTCCGTCTTTCAACGACACCGTTTTGTTGTGGAGTGCGTGCAGCGGATGTTTCATGTGAGATACCAACTCCTTCATAGTAATCACGAAGAGTCTGGTTGACGAACTCTGTACCATTGTCTGTATGAATACGGCGGACAGTAGTATTCAAACGACCCTGAATGAATTTCAGAAAAGTGATGATAGCCTTCGGTGCTTCATCCTTTGTACGTAGAAATCTAACCCATGTAAACCTGGAGAAATCATCCACAATCACCAGAATGAATTTCTTACTGCTCACACTTTCAGTTCTCATTGGCCCACAAAGATCCATATGCAAAAGATGAAGTTTTTCTTGATTGGTGTCTTCAGCTTTGGGCTTGTAAGATTTCTTGGTACTTTTCCCCCTTGAACACGCGGAACATAAATGGTCCTTGTGAAATTTAAGCTTTGGAAGACCACGAACTAATTCGTTTTTAGCCAGATGATTAATAGCATCAAAGTTAAGATGAGATAATCTGCGATGCCATAACCATGACTTGGTCTTAGATGCTTTAAAGAGAAGACATACTGGAGAGGCGGCCATCATGTCTTGTAAGGACAAGGTATAAAGATTTGCACCACGAGATCCCTTCAACAAATCTTTTCCTTCCAAGTTGCGGATGAAACAAGTGTGTTGTCGAAAAGCAACCTCAAGGTTGGAATCACAAAACTGTCCTACTGAGAATAAATTATGACCAAGACCTTCTACATAGTATACCCTTGAAATCGTCACGTTTCCAATCTGATATTCACCATACCCCATTATCTTTGCTATATGATCATTCTCGAATTTAACCGTACCAAGAAACTTGCTGACGAAATTTCGGAGCATCGAGCGATCTCCGGTCATATGTTTTGAACAACCGGAGTCCAAATACCACAGGATGATTTGGACCACCTGAAAATATCACCACACGAAGACAATGTAGAGGTATCGGAATCTGAGTGTTCCTTGTTATTAGCAGGTACAGATTTAATAATCTTAGATTTGCTAACTCTAGGTTTCTTAGATTTCCTAGCCTTCTTCTTCCTAATTGGTGGTGTAGATTCTAGTTGGCTTAAATCCTGAGGTATTTCTTCACTGATAGGCACTATAGTGGGGGCTGACCTAATTAAAGGGCGCTGTTTCCATACTTGAGTGCGAGTGTTCCTAACTAAAGGACGCTTAGACCTAACCTCAATGGATGCATTCCTAGTTAAAGGGCACATTTTTCCATCTAATGTAAAGGTCCTACCAGTGGGACGCCATTGCCAGCCAACCTGGGCACGAGTTCTACCCGTTGGCTTCCATTCAAGACCATTCTTAATGGCATTCATTTCATTCACATGATCAATAAGACACAAATCATGACGTTGGGAAAACATACATTCATTACAATTCCAACAATTCAAATTAGAATTCACGAATGGTTTTGGCTTCTGCACAGGCGCAGAGCTTTTAGTCTTAACATGATTCTTTTTATTTAAAACTGAACTGGCATTCCTATTGTGAACTTCTACTTTCTTCTTTTTGGCACTACTAGTGGAGGGCTTGATCTTATCTTTCTTGAGTGGCGATCCTTTAGCCTTAGTAGTCTCTTTTAATCCTGTAGAAGGCAGAGTGGGAACATTAGCAACAGATTTTAAAGGTGCCTTACTTGATTGTGCCAATGACGGTTTTGCTCCTGGAGTCTTATTAAATGGAGTTACAGCAATGGGCCTATTAGTAAGTAGTGCAGAGCCTGGTGTACCTATGTATTGCAAATATGCTAAGCAATATTGAACTCGCTTAATATATTCATGAGCTGAATAATAGTAGCTACTTGAGGGATCTAAGGCATAAAGATCGTCTAAGATATCCCTAACAAGATCTACATGCTTAATGGCATTCCTCATATAATCATCGTAGGTAACCGGGTTTCTCTTATGAAGCGGATTCTTATAAAGCACTACTGACTTGGTTGTTGGAGCACTAGTGGACGGTGCAGAGTCGGTAGCTAAGTTATCAACAACTTCTTGTCGGGTGAGAAGAAGTGTCTCCTTTAACTCGGCCAAAACCATGTTTTTGTCAATGAGCAGGATGTTTAAGTCAGAGATTTCCTCACATTTTTTGTTCAATTGTTCAACATAAAATTGTTGTTGTGCCGCATTAAAAGCGAAGCGTTCTTCTAGTGAACCATAAAGTTTGGACATTCCCTGTCTTGCACGATCCATCTCCCCTAGAATAGACGAGAGTCTAATTTCTAAGGCCTGGTTTTTAGACTCCGTAGCCTCTAGTTCCAATTTTAATGTTTCATTTGATGACACGTCTCTCTTCAATCTCATAATCTCTTCCTCTAATGTCTTAACAATTGCAATCATCTTGTCACTCGTCTCAACACCATTTTCACAACCATTTGATATCAAAAGATCCTCATTTTGAGTTTGTTGTTTTAATCTAAAGATATACAATGTTGTTCTAGTTGATTAAAGCATTTTGAAAGTAAATTGTAAGAATCTTGTAGCTTTAAAAACTCAGCGTTAGATTCGTGACAAGAATGATTATCTACCTCATTTACAGTATCAGCAACATTTACAGAGAGATCACAAACATCATCACATATATGCACAGCATCACAATTAATCATAGCGGATGTAAGCTCATTCGAATAATTAACATTTACAGTAGTAAGAACATCACACGAGATTACTGCAGACAAGAATCGGTCATATTCAGTTAAAATCTTTTCTTTTTCAATGAGTTGTAGTTCGTAAGCGGTGTCCATTTCATAAAACACTTTTTGAACTTCACCAATTTCAAACACAAGATTTTCCTTAAGGGATGCAAAACTTCCTTTTAGACTTTCGACAAACGGATTGATCTCATTTTTAAACACCTCGTTCATATGTTCGAAAGCCCATTCTCTGGCATTTAAGCCATTTGAAGTCGTACATTCCAAAATGACCTTGTCAAAATTAGTAAAGTATTGATTAATCTCTTGCAAGTTTAACCATACAGTGCTAACAGGTGGAAGATCCTTTGGAATTTCCTTAGGACCTTCCATATTGACAAGTGTAGGAAATGTACTAGGGTTTTCTTCATCTAATATGTAGGTTGGTGCTGTGATGAGATCTTTGTCCATATGGAAGCGAATTCTAAAATCCGTTTTTGCAAGCTCCTTATTCATTTTAAAATAATCACACTCGGGATATTTTGCAGAATTGTATGACCGATCCTCATCAACTAGATCCTTACTTGTTCGATCATCGGGAAAAACAATCGGGTCTAAGGCCAATCCTAATTGAGTTGCATTATAAAGTCTAGGACTATGTCTTAAAGCTTGTTTTGCATACCGTGGGTTAGGGGGAATGCCTTTTTGACGAGATAAGTTAAATTCTCTAAACGAAGCATCAAATAAGTGTACTAGTTGAGAAGCAGCGTATTGTCTTAAAAGCAAGTAATCTAGACTTCTAATCTTATTAGTAGCATTAATCTCCATTTAATTCTTCTTAGACTCGAGTGATTCAAAATCCGTTTGAAGTTTTTGAAAATTAGTAACCACTAACTCCTTTTCTTTAAGTTCATTAGAAAGATTTGCTCTTAAGTTTTCAATTTCTTGCAAGTGACCCATTTGTTTGTTTCGAAAGTGATCATATTCGGGATTAGTTAGAACACTAGACGAAGGCACTAATTCCAAAGTTTGAACTTTCTCGTTGCTTAAGGCAAGCTCATCAGACAAATTCTTATTCTTAGCTAGGGTTTCTAATAGTGCAGCATTCATTTGGCTAAGTAATGTAGCAGGAACCATGACCAAATCTTGTTGTGTAGGAGTAGGCGTATGCGAAATGGCTCCCGGTTGTGATTCACTCAAAGTCTGGGGACTCACATTGATATTGCTATCATTGATTGTCTCCTCATTTGAAAGACTCACCACCAAAGAATCATTCGAATCAGCACTCTCTTGCACAACTTGATGTGGTTGAATACTAGCATCAGTGGTATTATCAGTGGTATTAATAAGTACCTCAGATCTCTTTTCTGGCCCTAAGCTGGAGATAGTTGCCATGAGAGCAGCCTTTGCAGATTGAAAGTCATCACAGTCTGAGTCATACGCATCGAGATCATCTGCTTGGTATGCTGCATTCTGTGTGGTGATAGTGTCTTGTTCAGCAATCCCTGGATCAGCAAGAAATGCAAGCTCCTCTTCATCAAGTTCCCTTCCTTGTGCCTGAGCATTCACCAGATAGATCTTCTCTGCAAACCATTGTCCATCCCTTCTCCTCTTGGGTTTCTTACAATCCCTGGACATGTGACCCTCTTCCTTGCAGTTGTAGCATGTAATCATTCTCAACTTGCCTGTGGAATTAGCCCGTGGAGTAGGATTGACTATTGGATCTTGATTGACCGTGCGAGCATTGGTAGTTGATGTGGTAGGTCTCCCCTGATATGCTTGAATAGGCTGAACCATTACCCTGCCATTCTTAATAGTAGCTTGTTGGCGAGAATTGGATGAATTCCTCAACTGATTGTTGGTAGGAGCTGATCCCCTAAATCCTCGTTTGCTTAAAGTCCTTGTGAGATAAGCAGACATAGTGGTTAACACTTCAACTGGGTCAGCACCTTGTTTGAATACAGGAACGGGGACTTCCTCATCATCACAGTACATTGCTTGGTCTTGATGAGCTGCATAATCACTAGAAGGAATACTCATTTGATCAGGGTAGCTTGTTGGATATGCTGCATTCTCTTGATAAGAAGAATATGAAGATTGAGCATAAGGTGCAATTCTTGCTGGGTGAGGTTGTGTAGCATATTGTGATGAAGGTGCACTAAACCGATATTGTTGCTGATGTGAGGTGGGTGGTTGCGGTAGAATCGAGTATTGGGGAAAAGTTGGTGTCATGTAAGGTGATGGATGATAGGCTTGATGTCCCAAAATATAAGGAGTGTTGTTGTGAGACAAGCTTGGTTGATTCGCCATCAAAGCTAATGAGTCAGGGTACATACCTCGTGGAGAACGGTGCATGATCACATGTTTCTCATGCTGCTGAAGAAAAGCATATAGTTGATCCAAATTGCACTTATGCAAATCCCTGGTTAACTTAACATCGGTAATATACTCACCCCATTCAGCTTGAGGTAGAGTATTCAAGAATTTGGTGCTAACCTGGAATGGAGCAATCACAAGATTGTATACATTCAGATCATTCATGAGTGTGGTGAATCTGAAGTAATAATCGTGAAGCGTTTCCCCTGGGTTGTACGTGAATCTATCAAACAGATCATACAACTGACATTCCCTTTCCTGTTTGGTGAGAGACGTACCTTGTAGCAACACCTTAAGACGTTCCCATAAATCCTTTGCCACAGTATACTGACTTACCATCCTATAGATGTCATGGGGAAGAGCTTGGAGAATGGTTTGAAGAGCCTTTTCGTCCGCATCGGCAACAAGTTGTTGAGCTGGTGTAAGTTCTTCAAATTCTCTTGGTCGAGTCACATTGTTGACCACTATGGTACCATAGTCAAGTGGACCATTTAAAATTGACTTAACCATAAGCCTCCCATAAACCGGTTTTCCCTTAAGATAAGACATCATCCGGCCTTGCCATGCTTCAAAAACTTCTTTGATGAGCATTGGCGGGCGATTATCCGTTCCCGTAATGACGGAAATATCCGTAAGTGATGTCATCTGAGGCATTACTGAATTCGGATTCATTTTGTCAACTTCAAAGAGACAAAGATTATCGGTTGATCGAGCAGTGAAGTAAAGCTTTGTGAATTGTGTTGAGTTTTTGTTGTAAGAAACCAAGATTAAATCCTCTAAAAAATCGTCGAAAAAACAAGCAAAATAACCCTTGATTCGGAACTTTTTGTTGATTCGGAAGTTTGATTCGGAAGATTTGGCTTGGAATTACCTTGATTCGGAACTTTTGGCTTGATCCGGAACTTTTCCTTGATTCGGAAGTTTCCTTGATCCGGAACTTCTTGGTTCGGAACTTTCCTTGGTTCGGAACTTTCCTTGGTTCGGAACTTTCCTTGGTTCGGAACTTTCCTTGGTTCGGAACTTTCCTTGGTTCGGAACTTTCCTTGGTTTGGAACTTTCCTTGGTTCGGAACTTTCCTTGGTTCGGAACTTTCCTTGGTTCGGAACTTTCCTTGGTTCGGAACTTTCCTTGGTTCGGAACTTTCTTGATCCGGAACTTTCTTGATCCGGAACTTTTTCGTTCGGAACTTCTTGGTTCGGAACTTTTGCTGGGTAATCAGAAGTTTGTTACGATGAACAGTCGACCAATAAAAATGAAGATTAAACCCAGATTTTTACCAAATGACCCAAAAAGTTTTGTGATTTCAACAATAATAAGTAAAAACTAATACTTATCCACTAATCCCAATCACAAAAACACCAAAAACTCCAAGAATCAAGATGATCTTCTTAAAGAACACTAATACAATCAAAAACTAAAAAACCACACAAATCATTACCTTAAATCACCCCATAGCTCTTGATACCAAATGTAGAATCTTGATAACCTATGAATCTATGAAGTGGGTTGATGTTTTCTAGAGAGAGAAACTAGAGAGAGAAAGTGAGAGAAAAACTATGTGTATTTTATTAAATGGAACTAGAACAAATGACAACAACCAACCCCTTTCCATGGTGGAAAGGGGTATTTATACTTCCAAGCTACATTGGGCTTGGGCCGGTCCATGACAAGCCCATGGACCGGTTCTTACTTAACTAAATAAGTAACTAATAACTATTTGTTAACTACGAGCTATTACAACATAAATAATATTGTGGAGTGACCGATACTTCTAATATACGTGAAAACGTATTTCTAACATCAAGCAAAAACGAACACGGGAAACGAAGCCGCACGATGAACCAAGCCCTAATGAAGAATTTTCCTAAGAAAACCCTTGAAAATTTGAAGAATTATGAAGATTGGTCCTCCAAGTTTGTAGAATTGACACTTTATACCCTTGTATCTTCATAATTACAAGTTTGGTCCCTAAAGTTTGTCAAAATTACAAAAAGGACCCTTAACTTTGAAGAATTGGCAAATTTAGTCCCTCAACAAATCTAAATTGTCAATATTGGTCCTTCAAGAAGTCAACAAACAAGTCAAAGTCCTTGAAGTATGAAGACATGTCAAGAACAGCCCTTGAGATATGAAGAAATTACATTTTAAGTCCTTGATTCAAGTTTGGAAGTATTTGTGCCAAAAATGACAAACTGTCCAAAGTTGTCATGTGTATATTGGGCGTTGATAGCCATTTATAACAAAGTGAACAAAGTTGAAAAGATAAGGGGGCATTCCTGCCAGACAACCTAAGCTATTCCCTCCACTCACAGCTTGACACCTCACCCACTCACACACCTCACCCAATCAAAACGCCCCTTTCTTCCATGTCACCTCTCCACTCACTTAAACTGAATTAATTAATTCAGTTTAACCCTTCCCTCCAAACACCAAGTTTAAATAATTAACCCCCCAAAATGGATTAAACCCGTCCCTAATCCACCCTTAAACCCTAATTTTTCCAGGATGAACAATGATCAAATCAAAGGGGTTTTGGGTGATTATTTCCAGATCATTGATTAAACACCTCTTAAACCCAAAACCACCCTTAAACTCCCATCACCATCACCTCACATGTGTGTGCAACCCTCCCCTGCCCCACTATTCACTCTCAAACAAAACTTGGCAGCAAGATCAACAACCCACAACAATTTCTTGTTCTCAAAGGCTAAATGGACGTCCAAGATCTCTTTTTCATCACTGGCATCTCAGCTACAAGCCAAAGATCTTCACATGGCTTTGTTTTGACTGAAAATTCAAATATTCTCCAAGGGCAAAGATGGAAGTTCACTTGTTAGGGTTTTTAGCTTCTATTTACTTCTAGAATCACAATGTAAGCCTCTATATAAAGGCACTTAAGACGTAGCATTAATCTGTTCTTGATTTTTCTCCTTTTTCACAAACTTTGTAAAGCCAGTTTATTAAGGAATATAAATGGTTTAAGTGTTGTTGATGAGAAATATTGAGTTCCCTTTACATTTCAGTTGATTTAAATTATAATTGTTTGAGTTTGGTTTGATTTTCAGCAAAAGTTTTTAAGTTTCAAGGTTTCTGTTTGTTTTTCAGTCTTTTCTCAAATCTTAAATTTCATTCAAAACCTGTTAAAATGATGATTAATTGTGTTGGTATGATGGTATTTGAGCTTGTGTATGTCCATAACACCATGGCTTGTTCTGGTGTAGTGGGTACCCAAGTTTAAAATATCCATTGGTTTGGTCATTTCCTATTTTTAAGCTTATCATATCCTCACCCACAAGCTCAAGCTTTCTTCTAGCTTAATCTATAAGCTAGGAGCAAGTTTTAAGCTTTTTACACAGCTTTTACCTTTTCTCTCTTAGCAGATTCAAAAAGGAACCACTCTTGTTCATTTTTGTTAAGCAAACTTCATTAGAACCTCAACAAAAGTTCAGCACAAGCCCGGGCTTGTTTGGAGGTGGCTTTTCAACCACTAAGGGTCCTGGATGTAGGACCCTTAAGGTAGCACCCTCATTCCAATTTCATTTTCAAGTTTTATGTTTTTATATGATGTTTATGTGAATTGCATGATATTTACTTGTTTGTTGGTTTAAGTGTTTAACATTGCTTATGTAGGTCTTGTATGCATGTTTAGACAGCTTAGATTTGATTTGATTGAGTTTTGTGTTGAGTTGCTTTGAAAATTTTGATTTCAGTCAAGTTAAAGGGGTGTTTGGATTTGCATATTAATTAAGTTTACTTGGTTGATTATGTGTTAAAAGCTGTTAGAATACACTCATTAGTTAGTAATTAGGTGTTTAGTGTGCTTAAGTCTCAGTTTGGATAAGTTTAGAACACATTGCATGCTTAAAAGTTGGAAAAGTTAGCTTGAAATCTGTCACTTGACTTTTCTGATCATTTGTGTGGATTTGAGCCTTCAAATTTGTTAATTTGTTAGAAAATAGGTTTAAGAAGAAGTGTGAGTTGATTGTATGTCATTTGGTGAGAGTGTATGCAAGTTGTTGAGCTTTGAAACCCAATTGTGTGCACATTGATTCAGCATATAACCATCAGACCTAGCATAGTATATCAGTAACTTGTTTCTTGTTCATTTGGTTTGATCTTGTGTTATATTTGCTTGTTTTGAGTTTGTCTTGACTCCTTATACTCCAAAGAGTATAAGGGTGCCTTGTTGTTCACCAAAAACGTCCACAAAAGCAAGACAAGCCCTCTTGTCCTTTATCTTCACAAGTGAAGAACACTTGTGTGTTCATCAGAAAGTTCATCAGACCTGGGCACATTTTTGATTCAATCTTGCTATAATCTTGTTATTTTGGGTTTGTGTTTGCGTTTTAGTAGTTAATTAAGTACTTGGTTTGAGTTTTAAAAGTAAAAAAAAAAAAAAAAATTGCAAAAAGCACACCCTGGCTGGACTCGAACACGCGACCTTGCTTTCCAAGGGCTAGCGTGTTAACCAGTGATCTAGATGGCTTTTTACGTTTAGTTCTCATTTCATTACTTATTTAAGGTGTGTTTGTTTTTGAGCTTATTTAGCTAGCAACTTTTAAATAAGCAGTTTCCAGCTTATTTCTTTTAGCTTTTTCAAGTTTAGCATTTTTCCTAGGTTTTTATAAGGGGTTTTGACTTTTCTGAGCAAAAAGTAGATTTTTCCCATTATTATTTTATTTATTAGGATTATTTTAAGTTTAATTTTTAGAAAGTCATTTAAAAATAGTAAAAGGTAATTTAAAAATCTGGAAAAATAGTTTTTAGGTTTTTAATCATATTTTTGAGGTTTACAGCTTATTAGGTTTTCAATTTAGCTTATTTTTGATTTTATAGGATTTTAGGGTTTTTAAGAAACTTTAAAATTTAATATAAAATTATTAAATAGGTTTCAGAAAATTTGGTTTGCATTTTTGTTTTAGTTACATTATTTAGGATTTTTGGTAATTTTTTAGAATTTATTTACAAACTTTTTATTTTTTTGAATATTTTAATATTATTTTATTATTAAAAATTGAAGTTTCATTTTTTTTTTTAGTTTTTTCATTTTTCCTAGGTTAAGGACATTAAATTAGGAACATTGTAACTTTCCAAATCTTTTTAGGCCTTTTCAATTAATTTCTAGAATTAATTTAAGATTTAATAGATTTTAATAGTTTTTAGGTGTTTAAAAATAGTTTAATTTGGTTTTAAAATTTTTAAAAATAGTTTTTAGCTTAATTAGGAGATTTTTGAGGTATACAAACTATTAGATCTTGTTTTGGGCTTTTTAATATTTAATTGTGATTTTTAGGGCTTTAATTAGCATTAAAAAGTCAATATTGAATTAATTAAAAGGTTTTAGCAAGTTTGGATTTTTTGTAAACTCTTAGAATATTATTGGGGATTTTTAGTAGTTTTTAGGAATTTTTAGGTTAAAATTTTAATTTTGGCACTATTTACGGTTTTACGTGTTCGCCTTTTTCGTCGTAGTTTAATTCGTCTTTGTAACCGTCTTTCTCTTCTAATCCCATTTCTTTCTCAATCATATAATCAGAAACATTAATCAACTCTCAACACAACGCACTTGCCTCCTCGAGAACGAACTCACTTAGGGTCATTCACACACGGTTTTCCTAAATCGTCGTGCACACTTGCCCTATTTTTACGCTATTTTTCCTAAAAGACGTAATTTTACTTCAATCATTTTGGGGCCGCTTCCGGGGAGGCGTGTTGTGTTTTGGTTGAACCATTGTTGTTTTTATATAGCCATAAATAGCTAATTGTATTAGTAGCACTCTACTAATACGTATTATCGGTTTTTCGTTTTTGTGAATACTATTACTATATTGTATACGTAGAACAATAAATTTACAAGTACTCCAAATACGTGAGAAATCACAACCTTGACTTGGGAGGTCATTACCCAATCATTGTATTCGAATCTCAAACCAAAGAAAAAAGGCAAAAATAGATAAATACTTTCGAGAAGCTCGATTTTGAGAAATACAAACTATAAGGTGGGTATAAGGCGGTTGTATTTCACGACCTAAAGGAAAAAGGCTCTTAAGTGCTTCGCGCCGCCTCGTTTCCTCCGCTTGCTTGTGCGTATTTTGATTTTGAAAGCTAATCGAGGGTTTTGCCGCCCAAAGTATTACTAAGTATCATATATATTTTCTTGGTTTCTATTGATTAAACCCTCTTGAACGATTTGGTGTTCCACCATCGTTCTAAAGTCATCGAAGGCGTTCACTTCACGTGATCGTTTTCATTCCTTGAGGCTTCTTTAATCGAGAGATTTGATTAAGGAGGAGATTTGTAGATTTGTGTCTACCTAATACGTTCCAAAAAATCCAAAAAAAGTAAAAACAATCAAAAACAACAAAAAAATTGAAAAAGTAAAAACACCAAAAAGAATCTTCTTTGCTCGCCTTCTCGTTGTACGTGACGTTTATGCAAACTCGCTCTAAAGCAAGACGTGCTCGTAAACGAAGAAACAAATCAATCACTCCTACTAGTGAGGAGTCTCCTATTGACGAACCCATTTTAGTGAAAGAAGCACCCATGGCTAATCGAACTATGATGGAGTTGCTTCAAGCACCCACCGAGGGTTATGGAGAAGCGGTTGTGATTCCCGCTATCCTTGCGGAGAATTTTGAGGTTAAGACGGGTTTGTTGTCCATGATTCAAAACAACAAGTTTCGAGGTGACGAAAAGGACAACCCTCATAACCACATTCGCCAATTTAATCGTCTCACCGCCACGTGCAAGTTTAAGGATGTTTCAAACGACTCGATTAAGATGATGCTTTTTCCGTATTCCTTAGCGGGGCCCGCAAAAATTTGGTTTGAGAAAGAGCCACCCAATTCTATATTGACGTGGAAGGATCTCGTTTCAAAATTCGTGAACCAATTTTTTCCGCCCTCTAAGACTACGCACTTGAAAAACGAGATTTCAAAGTTTTCGCAAGAGTATAATGAGAGTTTTTCAACGGCTTGGAATAGGTTTAAGGAAATGTTGCACGAATGTCCTCATCATGGTTTTTCTGACTTGCATCAAATTGACACGTTTTACAATGGCTTGAACGATCATGAGCGTGATTATCTTAATGCCGCCGCGGGTGGTCATTTTTTGTGTAAGACGGTCGAGGAAGCATTGTTAATCATTGAGAATAGGTCTAAGGTGTATAGTCCTCGTAGCACGTCGAGTGTTCGTAAGACTTCGTCTTCGTCTTCATTGTCACACACCGTTGATGCTTGCCAAATCGAGGCTAATTTGGAGAACAAAATTTTTGATATAGTGAAAGGATTGTTAGTTGAGTTTAAAGTTGGTGAACAACCCGCTCCCGCTACGATTAAAGCGGTTGAGGTTTCTTGTATGTATTGTGGTGGAGCTCACGATTATTCCGAGTGCATTACCAACGGTGGTAACACTTCGAGTGCCTTCGCGGCCGCGGGAACTTATAACCAAAACGGTCAAGTTCCTCGCACTAATCAATTGACTCCACCGGGTTTTCCACCAAATCAAAATGCTAACAATTATCGAAACAATCAAGTTGGTTACCAAAGCAATCAAAGGAACGATTACAAGGGTAATAACAACTATGGGAACCAAGGAACTAGTAGCCAATTGCAAAATCAAAATCAAAACCGTAATTTTCAAAACACGAGTCAAGGTCTTCAAAATGTTTACACTAAAGAACTTCCAATGGACTTTGTGAATTACGCCACGGCAAATGATAAGATTTTGGAAAACATTCAAGAGCAATTGGCCAATCAAGCTAGGGACACGGCTAAGAACACTAAGGAGTTAGCTAATTTTGTTAAAGAAAATCTTAGCATGAGGAATGAATTGAAAAATGATTTTGCTAATCAAATTCGAGGTCAAAACAACAAGATAGAGCAAAGTCATGCTAGGCTTGAACAAAGAATTGACCAAAAAGCCGCTAGTCAAGATTTGAAGTTTAATAGTTTTGATGCTAAGCTTAATGCCATTTTAGAAGCCGTCATGGGAAACAAAGCCTCTACTTCGAGTAGTTTGCCTAGTTACACCGTTTCAAACCCGAAGGGAGAGATGAAAGTGATTACCACACGAAGTGGTAAGAAACTTAAAGAACCGACTCCTCAACCAATTACTCCAACGGTAGAGGAAATTGAGGAAGAACCCGAGGTGGTGGTCGAAAAGGAGCATATTTCAATCCCACAAAGTACCGCTCATGCCACACCTACGGTCGACCCTTTACCCATATTGGAACCCGAGATTCCAAAGGCTATGCCTATGCCCCAACCCACACCACCCTTGCCTTACCCATCGAGACTTAGGAAGGAGAAACGACAAGAGTGCGACAACTACCAATTTGAGATTTTTATGAAAATGTTTCGTGATTTGCACTTTAATGTGAGTTTCGCCGATGCTTTGGTCATGATGCCTCGATTTGCCGCTAACTTTAAGAGTATGTTGAACAACAAGGAGAAATTACACCAAATGTCTAGTTGTTCGTCGGTTTATCTTAATCGCATACCTCAAAAAGTCGGTGATCCCGGTAAATTTTTGATCACTTGTGCAATTCAAGATATGGAAGAATGCTATGCCTTGGCCGATCTTGGTGCTAGCATTAACTTGATGCCACTTCCAATCTTCAAGTCGCTCAATCTTCCTAATCTTACTCCTTCACGAATGTCTATTGAGTTGGCCGACCATTCCACGATTCTTGCATGTGGTTTAGCAGAAGACGTTTTTGTGAAAGTGGGGAAGTTCTACTATCCCGTAGACTTTATCTTTGTTGATATCCCCACGGATCCTCAAGTTCCTCTTATTTTAGGTCGTTCGTTTTTAGATACGTCTATGGCTTTGATTGATGTTCATGCTAGAAAGATCACCTTACGTTTCAACGACGAGGAACTTGTTATAAACGCAACGCAAAATTATCAACTTTCTCATGTTTATTCCGTTGCTACCATAAACCTCGTTGATATGATCGACGTGGTTTGCAAGGAATTTTCACAAGAAGTTTTAGGGTTTGGTGATGAAGAAACTAGTGGCAATCCCACTATGTTAGATCCAATTCTTGATAATTCGACACCAACCTTCACTCCTTTTGAAGGGGGTGGTTTTACGTTGGAAGAATTCGATGTTCCACGTACTTGTGACGAAGACCTCGACAACGATGAAGACTTCTCGATTACCAAGGATTTTCTCAACGATTTCCCATTTCCTCCACCCAAGGAGGTTATGAGTATCGAGCCCAAATCTTCACTTGAGGAACCACCTATTCTCGAGTTGAAAGATTTACCTCCTCACCTCGAATATGTCTATTTGGAGGAGGACGACAAGTTACCGGTTATTATTGCGAAGGATCTTTCGAATGATGAAAAAACCGCACTTGTCGATGTTCTTAAGGATCACAAAGGGGCGATTGCGTGGAAGTTATCCGACATTAAGGGGATCGATCCCAAATTTTGTACCCACAAAATCTTAATGGAGGAGGATTTCAAGCCAACAATCCAAAGTCAAAGGAGGGTGAACCCCAAAATTCACGACGTCATCAAAAAGGAGGTCCTTAAACTCCTTGACGCGGGAATGATTTACCCTATTTCCGATAGCCCTTGGGTGAGTCCTATTCATTGTGTCCCTAAAAAGGGAGGGATGACCGTTGTGCCAAACGATGCCAACGAGTTGATTCCCACTAGACTCGTGACCGGATGGAGAGTGTGCATTGACTATCGAAAGTTGAATGAAGCCACTCGAAAAGACCATTTTCCCTTGCCCTTCATAGACCAAATGTTGGAGCGTCTTGTGGGAAACGATTTCCATTGCTTCTTAGATGGTTTTTCCGGTTACTTCCAAATTCCCATCGATCCTCGTGATCAAGAAAAAACTACGTTTACGTGTCCATATGGAACGTTTGCCTATCGTAGAATGCAATTCGGACTTTGCAATGCACCGGGAACTTTTCAACGATGCATGATGGCTATTTTTCATGACATGATCGAGAAGACGATGGAAGTCTTCATGGATGACTTTTCCGTGTTTGGTGATTCTTTCACTTCGTATTTGTCTAATCTATAGAGAATGTTGAAACGTTGTGAGGAAACCAACCTTGTGCTCAATTGGGAAAAGTGTCATTTTATGGTTAAGAGTGGAATCGTCTTAGGGCACAAGGTCTCGAAAGCGGGGATTGAGGTAGATCAAGCTAAGGTAGACGTCATCGCCAAATTACCTCATCCCAAAACCGTCAAGGGAGTTAGGAGTTTCCTAGGCCACGCGGGCTTTTATCGACGATTCATCAAGGATTTCTCGAAGATTTCTCGACCCATTACACATCTTCTTGAAAAAGAGGCACGTTTTGTCTTTGACGAAGATTGTGTACGAGCCTTTGAGATCCTTAAGAGGAAACTTACCGAAGCTCCCATTCTTGTTGCTCCAAATTGGAACCTCCCCTTTGAGCTTATGTGTGATGCTAGTGATTACGCTATAGGGGCCGTTTTGGGGCAACGTCATGATAAGCACTTCTTGCCTATTCACTATGCTAGCATGACGATGACCGAGGCTCAACTTAAATACACTACAACGGAAAAGGAGTTCCTTGCCGTAGTGTATGAATTTGGGAAATTCCGACCTTATCTCGTCTTGACGAAATGCATAGTGTATACGGACCATTCGGCTATTAAGTATCTCATGGCAAAGCAAGATGCTAAGCCGAGATTACTTCGTTGGATTCTCCTCCTTCAAGAATTTGATCACACCATCGTTGACAAAAAAGGAGCTGAGAATCTAGCGGCCGATCATCTCTCTCGTTTGGAAGATCCTCACCAAAGTGTTTACGAGCCCAAGGAAATCACCGAAACATTTCCGCTCGAGACACTTGGTGTAGTGAATTCTAAGCTTGATTCTTCTACCCCATGGTTTGCGGATTTTGCAAATTACCATGCGGGTAACTTCATCATTAAGGGTATGACGACTCAACAAAAACGAAAATTCTTTCGTGACGTCAAGTTCTACTTTTGGAACGACCCTTACTTGTTTCGAACTTGTTCGGATCAAATCATCCGACGTTGTGTATTTGGCACCGAAGCTTCTAACATCCTTAGAGCTTGCCATGAGGGACCTACGGGTGGTCACCACGGTGCTAATCTCACGGCTAAGAAGGTGTTTGATGTCGGCTTCTTTTGGCCTACTATTTACCGAGATGCACAAGATCTTGTGAAGTCGTGTGATGCATGCCAACGACAAGGAAAAGCCTTACAAAAAGATGAAATGCCACAAAATATCATTCAAGTATGTGAGATCTTTGACGTTTGGGGCATAGACTTTATGGGGTCGTTCCCATCATCTCGTGGTAATAAGTACATTCTCGTTGCGGTTGACTACCTTTCTAAGTGGGTGGAGGCAAAGGCCTTGCCCACCAATGATGCTCGTGTGGTAGTCAAGTTTTTGAAGCAATTGTTCTCTCGGTTTGGAACCCCTCGTGCTATCATAAGCGATCGTGGAACCCATTTTTGTAATGACCAATTTGAAAGGGTTCTAAGGAAATATGGGGTTACACATCGTCTTTCTACGGCTTATCACCTACAAACGAGTGGGCAAGTCGAGGTTTCAAACCGAGCTTTGAAGAGGATCTTGGAGAGATCCGTAGGAGAAAACCGACAATCATGGTCGGATAAGTTAGACGATGCTTTATGGTCCTTTAGGACCGCTCATAAGACGCCCATTGGGTGCACTCCCTATAAGCTTATGTATGGGCAGAATTGTCATTTGCCTATCGAATTAGAACACAAGGCTTATTGGGCCCTAAAGCATTGTAATGATGATATGGAGACCGCGGGAAAACACCGGAAAATGCAATTAAATGAATTGGATGAATTAAGGGATATTGCTTATGAAAATTCATTGATTTATAAAGAGAAAACTAAAAAGTTGCATGATTCTAAAATTAAAAACCGGGTTTTTAACATTGGGGATCAAGTTTTGTTTTTTAATTCAAGATTGAAAATCTTTTCCGGTAAATTGAAATCCCATTGGTCCGGTCCATTCACCGTGACTCAAGTATTTCCGTATGGGACCATCGAGCTAGCTCAAGATGATGGTCCTAACTTCAAGGTGAATGGACATAGGTTGAAGCACTACTTTGGCGGGGAAGTTCTATCCTTGAACTACCTCGACCAAGTCACCTTCCCCAATGATAATTAGTATTGAGGGGATCGAGTCGAGCTCATGACTCGGTAATAAAAAACGAGGTGCCTCGTGGGGGAGTCCCATGCTTATCCTATGTACATATTATCGCTTTCTAATGTAGCTTATGTGTGGGGATTTGTGCCCTTCCAACCTTTGTTCCGTGGTTGTTTGTGAATTGTGAACTTCGTTTGCTTTGGAGACATTTCTCAATATCCATGATATATCCTTGATTGTTCTAACCTTAGGTTTATAGCACACTTCATAAACGGCTATTGATTTAATGGTTACACCCTTTCCATGCTAGATTAGGCATTCGACTACGTCTCTAGTATGGGGGTGTTTGCACCCCTAGACTCGAAACATTGAGGACAATGTTTAACTTTAGTATGGGGGGGTGAATAGATACTTGCCTTGCCAAACCTTCACGCTTTCCAATGTTTATCTTTTTGTTTATCGTTTTGTTGCAAAATAAGGCTAAAAATGGCCAAATTTTAAAAATTTTCTCATGTTTTATAAGTGTTTGAAGACATGAATGTAGGTTTTCCGATGGCGAGAATAAGAGTAATTTTTGACTCGACCGTGCGTGTTGAGCACTTAGCTTTGGTTCCTTAACTACACATTAGGCTAAGTCTCTTAAATGAGGACGAGAAATGATAGAGTTAATTATAAGTTACTATGCTAAACGTAGAGTACTCGTATTCTTTCAAAAACTCATGTGTTCTCGTTATTTGCTTATTCTCCCTTCGCATGTAAATATTTTTTGCTTAATAAATATTGACTTAGCGGTTTAGTTAGGATTGTTGGGTTTCTAGTCTTTTCTAGTAGCTTCCGTGTAATTAAATTGGGAAGACATTAAGGTATCGCCAGCGTCACGGTTTTGAAGTATTGGCAACCCGAATAATCGAAAGCTTCACCCAATAATAAGATTTCAAGTGCTCACCTAAATCTAGCAAACAATTTGAAGCCCCATAAGGCCTAAAATCTATGCAAAAATTGAAAGTGAATCAAGCCTTAATCTTCGAAGCTTTAAAGATCCAAAATTCGCCTTAGCGTGAGGATATACGTCTTTGGCTAATAAAACCACCGATGAGGCGGATAATAAAAGGCAAGGCAAGACCGAAGTCATAATAAAAGCTTCATGGCGAAGTCGAATAAAAGATGGAGGTAAACCAAAGATAATAAGGCCCTTCCGTTAGGGGGCGTATAAAAGTCTTGGTAATAAGTCTCATGTTCAAAACCGTTATAAAACCGTGTTTATCGATTCTTCTTGTCAACCTAATTTTTTGACATCGTTGTCTATTAGGAGGGGTTATTGATTTGATGGTCTTAGTTACACCGTTAGGACTCTATTTTTAGACCTAAATCTCTATTATCGCATAAGTCAACAATGTATCCTCGTGATCATTAAGACATCATAAAATATAAGAGATACAACTTAGGAATAATGGGAGAATAAGTACGTGATTAGGACATATGAGTAGTGTTAGCATTACTAACTTATAATGAAAATGATCTCGTTGCACGCTTGGCATGGAATTAGAGTGAAAATCGAGGACGATGAAATTATTTCTAACGAAGCATTCACGTGTTCTTATTCTATGAACCTAAACGTCCCATTTTGCGATGAAAATCATACATTATGTCTAAAACGCAAGTAGTAGCAATAGTAGTAGTATAGCTAGTTTATCATTTCAATAAAGTGAATAAAATGAATTTTGGAGATGCTATGATACTTTATTCTAGCATTGCGTGAGGGCACGGCAATGGTTTAGTATGGGGGAGTGATGAGACTGCTTTTATACATAGTCTCATCGTCCATATTGGACTTAAAATACATTAAAAATCATCAAAATACCCAAATATATGCTTGTGTTTGTTTCTTGTGTATTTTAGGTACGGATATTGAGAAAATATCAAAAGATCACAAGAATCAAGCAAAAACGAACACGGGAAACGAAGCCGCACGATGAACCAAGCCCTAATGAAGAATTTTCCTAAGAAAACCCTTGAAAATTTGAAGAATTATGAAGATTGGTCCTCCAAGTTTGAAGAATTGACACTTTATACCCTTGTATCTTCATAATTACAAGTTTGGTCCCTAAAGTTTGTCAAAATTACAAAAAGGACCCTTAACTTTGAAGAATTGGCAAATTTAGTCCCTCAACAAATCTAAATTGTCAATATTGGTCCTTCAAGAAGTCAACAAACAAGTCAAAGTCCTTGAAGTATGAAGACATGTCAAGAACAGCCCCTGAGATATGAAGAAATTGCATTTTAAGTCCTTGATTCAAGTTTGGAAGTATTTGTGCCAAAAATGACAAACTGTCCAAAGTTGTCATGTGTATATTGGGCGTTGATAGCCATTTATAACAAAGTGAACAAAGTTGAAAAGATAAGGGGGCATTCCTGCCAGACAACCTAAGCTATTCCCTCCACTCACAGCTTGACACCTCACCCACTCACACACCTCACCCAATCAAAACGCCCCTTTCTTCCATGTCACCTCTCCACTCACTTAAACTGAATTAATTAATTCAGTTTAACCCTTCCCTCCAAACACCAAGTTTAAATAATTAACCCCCCAAAATGGATTAAACCCGTCCCTAATCCACCCTTAAACCCTAATTTTTCCAGGATGAACAATGATCAAATCAAAGGGGTTTTGGGTGATTATTTCCAGATCATTGATTAAACACCTCTTAAACCCAAAACCACCCTTAAACTCCCATCACCATCACCTCACATGTGTGTGCAACCCTCCCCTGCCCCACTATTCACTCTCAAACAAAACTTGGCAGCAAGATCAACAACCCACAACAATTTCTTGTTCTCAAAGGCTAAATGGACGTCCAAGATCTCTTTTTCATCACTGGCATCTCAGCTACAAGCCAAAGATCTTCACATGGCTTTGTTTTGACTGAAAATTCAAATATTCTCCAAGGGCAAAGCTGGAAGTTCACTTGTTAGGGTTTTTAGCTTCTATTCACTTCTAGAATCACAATGTAAGCCTCTATATAAAGGCACTTAGGACGTAGCATTAATCTGTTCTTGATTTTTCTCCTTTTTCACAAACTTTGTAAAGCCAGTTTATTAAGGAATATAAATGGTTTAAGTGTTGTTGATGAGAAATATTGAGTTCCCTTTACATTTCAGTTGATTTAAATTATAATTGTTTGAGTTTGGTTTGATTTTCAGCAAAAGTTTTTAAGTTTCAAGGTTTCTGTTTGTTTTTCAGTCTTTTCTCAAATCTTAAATTTCATTCAAAACCTGTTAAAATGATGATTAATTGTGTTGGTATGATGGTATTTGAGCTTGTGTATGTCCATAACACCATGGCTTGTTCTGGTGTAGTGGGTACCCAAGTTTAAAATATCCATTGGTTTGGTCATTTCCTATGTTTAAGCTTATCATATCCTTACCCACAAGCTCAAGCTTTCTTCTAGCTTAATCTATAAGCTAGGAGCAAGTTTTAAGCTTTTTACACAGCTTTTACCTTTTCTCTCTTAGCAGATTCAAAAAGGAACCACTCTTGTTCATTTTTGTTAAGCAAACTTCATTAGAACCTCAACAAAAGTTCAGCACAAGCCCGGGCTTGTTTGGAGGTGGTTTTTCAACCACTAAGGGTCCTGGATGTAGGACCCTTAAGGTAGCACCCTCATTCCAATTTCATTTTCAAGTTTTATGTTTTTATATGATGTTTATGTGAATTGCATGATATTTACTTGTTTGTTGGTTTAAGTGTTTAACATTGCTTATATAGGTCTTGTATGCATGTTTAGACAGCTTAGATTTGATTTGATTGAGTTTTGTGTTGAGTTGCTTTGAAAATTTTGATTTCAGTCAAGTTAAAGGGGTGTTTGGATTTGCATATTAATTAAGTTTACTTGGTTGATTATGTGTTAAAAGCTGTTAGAATACACTCATTAGTTAGTAATTAGGTGTTTAGTGTGCTTAAGTATCAGTTTGGATAAGTTTAGAACATATTGCATGCTTAAAAGTTGGAAAAGTTAGCTTGAAATCTGTCACTTGACTTTTCTGATCATTTGTGTGGATTTGAGCCTTCAAATTTGTTAATTTGTTAGAAAATAGGTTTAAGAAGAAGTGTGAGTTGATTGTATGTCATTTGGTGAGAGTGTATGCAAGTTGTTGAGCTTTGAAACCCAATTGTGTGCACATTGATTCAGCATATAACCATCAGACCTAGCATAGTATATCAGTAACTTGTTTCTTGTTCATTTGGTTTGATCTTGTGTTATATTTGCTTGTTTTGAGTTTGTCTTGACTCCTTATACTCCAAAGAGTATAAGGGTGCCTTGTTGTTCACCAAAAACGTCCACAAAAGCAAGACAAGCCCTCTTGTCCTTTATCTTCACAAGTGAAGAACACTTGTGTGTTCATCAGAAAGTTCATCAGACCTGGGCACATTTTTGATTCAATCTTGCTATAATCCTGTTATTTTGGGTTTGTGTTTGCGTTTTAGTAGTTAATTAAGTACTTGGTTTGAGTTTTAAAAGTAAAAAAAAAAAAAAAATTTGCAAAAAACACACCCTGCCTGGACTCGAACACGCGACCTTGCTTTCCAAGGGCTAGCGTGTTAACCAGTGATCTAGATGGCTTTTTACGTTTAGTTCTCATTTCATTACATATTTAAGGTGTGTTTGTTTTTGAGCTTATTTAGCTAGCAGCTTTTAAATAAGCAGTTTCCAGCTTATTTCTTTTAGCTTTTTCAAGTTTAGCATTTTTCCTAGGTTTTTATAAGGGGTTTTAACTTTTCTGAGCAAAAAGTAGATTTTTCCCATTATTATTTTATTTATTAGGATTATTTTAAGTTTAATTTTTAGAAAGTCATTTAAAAATAGTAAAAGGTAATTTAAAAATCTTGAAAAATAGTTTTTAGGTTTTTAATCATATTTTTGAGGTTTACAGCTTATTAGGTTTTCAGTTTAGCTTATTTTTGATTTTATAGGATTTTAGGGTTTTTAAGCAACTTTAAAATTTAATGAAGGGCTTGCCTTCCGCACTTTCGTATACCAAATACGAATTGAGAAGTGACTTTCTACAAAAGTACATTGTACCATCAGTCAATCAAATTTATCCTATCCATTTAGAACTTTATTTTGTACCAACTAAACCTAAGCCAATAGAGCGTCTTGCCTTCGCAATATCGAAGGAGAAATGTAGTCAATGCTTTCATAGATGCCATACAACCATCCCTTCCCCTCCTAGTCCAAGATTCTTCCCCTCCTTCCAGGCCCTAAAAACCTTGCTTCCTAAGCATACTGAGAAAGAATTAGCAGAGTCCTCTCCCTCCTCCTAAAAGAGAGAAGCGGGCTAACCCAAGAGAGAGACCAGCCCTAATTGCTCTTAAGGTTAGTTAATGGCTTTCAAGGGCTGAGGGACATTAGCCACTCTCCTGCTCGTACCTCGCTAACAACCGTCAACAACCAGTGTTGCAACAACTCCTAAATCAATAGGGCCATAAAGACTAGTCCTACTTGCCCTAGAGATTAGTTAATAGCTTCAAAGACCGGCAGGAAGTCATACAACCTAGCTCTCCTTACTTGATAGGGGGTCGGATAGAGGGTCTAGTTATAAAATTATTAAATAGGTTTCAGAAAATTTGGTTTGTATTTTTGTTTTAGTTACATTATTTAGGATTTTTGGTAATTTTTTAGAATTTATTTACAAACTTTTTATTTTTTTGAATATTTTAATATTATTTTATTATTAAAAATTGAAGTTTCATTTTTTTTAGTTTTTTCATTTTTCCTAGGTTAAGGACATTAAATTAGGAACATTGTAACGTTCCAAATCTTTTTAGGCCTTTTTAATTAATTTCTAGAATTAATTTAAGATTTAATAGATTTTAATAGTTTTTAGGTGTTTAAAATAGTTTAATTTGGTTTTAAAATTTTTAAAAATATTTTTTAGCTTAATTAGGAGATTTTTGAGGTTTACAAACTATTAGATCTTGTTTAGGGCTTTTTAATATTTAATTGTGATTTTTAGGGCTTTAATTAGCATTAAAAAGTCATTATTGAATTAATTAAAAGGTTTTAGCAAGTTTGGATTTTTTGTAAACTCTTAGAATATTATTGGGGATTTTTTGTAATTTTTAGGAATTTTTAGGTTAAAATTTTAATTTTGGCACTATTTACGGTTTTACGTGTTCGCCTTTTTCGTCGTAGTTTAATTCGTCTTTGTAACCGTCTTTCTCTTATAATCCCATTTCTTTCTCAATCATATAATCACAAACATTAATCAACTCTCAACACAACGCACTTGCCTCCTCGAGAACGAACTCACTTAGGGTCATTCACAAACGGTTTTCCTAAATCGTCGTGCACACTTGCCCTATTTTTACGCTCTTTTTCCTAAAAGACGTAATTTTACTTCAATCAAGCTCATTACAAGCCATTGGATTCACTTTTATCTTGCCAGCTCCACAACAATCCAAGAAATAGTCACATGATCTTCAAAGTTCAAAACCCTACAAGGGGCATTTCTGGGACTTCACAGCAATTAGGGTTACATTTTTTAGCTCTTAACTAGTTCATTGTAGCCTATTTAAGGCATATGACTCATTTCATTTTAGTTTGCTCTTGAATTTTCCTTTGTTCAAAATTCTATAAATCCATATTCAGTTTAATGAAATGTGTTTGAATATTTGAAGAAAACTCAAGTGCCATTGTTGTTTACTGCTTATTATTGCTCTTAGTTTGTTAATCTTGAATCTCAAAACCTGTTTTTAAGGAGTGTGCAAAAGTGTGCACATTTTCCTTCAAGCTTGATATTTTGCTAAGTTTCTTGGTACACCTTGGAATTCTTGGGCTATAAAGCTGATCATAGCATCCTGATATTGAGTTATCAAGGTGTGGTGAAGCCTGTAACTTGGGGATAATCAAGTGTGGGGTACAAGAGTTTCATTAATCAAGGCTTTTTAACCTTTCTGTTTTTGATATTGTGCTCTTAACCTTTTTGATTCTTAGCAGGGTTGTTTGTGGAAGCTTGTACTTGTTCTTGCTAGTACATAAGCTCAAAAATTCGTGGGTGTGGATGTACATCCATGAGGTACACACCTTTCTACCCAAAATCTGTTAAAATCATGATTTTCTGTGAATTTGTGTGCTACTTGTGTTCTTGCTGATTTTATGGTCTAATCTTGCTTAAATCTACTTAATATATCTGTTATTGTGCTTATTTAGGCTTGGGTGGTCTTGGATAACACTTTTGATTTGAAAATCTTGATTTGAAAAGTTAAAAGGGTGTTTGGGATTACCTGTCTTGAATCATATTGTGTTATTTTGTGGTTGGAAGTTGGTGTATTTGCTTTGTAACTGTTTAATACTTGGTTGAGTGCATATTGCTGCAAGTTTTTGGGTTTGAAACCTCAAATCAAACATTGTGCTATATCTCATTGAGTTTAACTGTTTTTGACCTAAGATTTTGGTAAAATCTAGAATTTATGCATGCTTAGGGTTAAAAGTTGTTAAAACATCATTAATATAACATATGTGATAGATCTGAGTGATTGAATTTGGCTTGTTGGTCAATTACATCAGCAAAAGTAAAATCTGCTTGTGTTAGTGTTCATCAATAACCTTCATCTGCTTGAATCTTGATTTAGGCTTTGAGTCATTGCATGAAAACTGTTTAAACTTGTTCATTTAAGTTTATTATAGCTTGTGTATGCTTTTGGTGCAATTTGGTTGGCTGAATATGGCTAAAACAGCTTATAAGTTCATAACTGCTTATGTGTTCATGTCTGTGCTAGATCTGGGGATGTTTTGATTAAACTGTACTATTTGGCTGTTGTTGATTGTGATTTCTTTGTTGTATTTGACTCCTCTTGATCCACTGATCATTTGGGCGCCTTTGTGTAACTTGAATCTCCAAAAAAGTCACAAAAGACAAAAAAGTCAAGAAGTCAAGTAGTGGAAAAAGTTTCCACTGCTCAACACCCAAAACTAGCCCCTACTAGTGCAATTTTTCAGTTATCTTATCAATAAGCCATTTTGGCTTATCTAGACCTGCAACAACTTATTTTTTGTGATCAATCTTCATCATTTGACCCATTTGTTTGAACTGGAGCTTATTAGACTTTGACTTTGACTTTTTGCTAGAAAACCAACTCATTTGACTTTTTCATAAGTGCTTATTTGCTTATTTCAGCTTATTGAGTGAACTTATTTGAAAACATTTTGTTGATTAAGCTTAGTTAAGTCATTTAAAAGCTTTAGAAACTTGAATCAGCTCTTGGGGTAGCCTAGAACTAAAAAACGACTATTTTGTCGTTTTCTGTAGATTGCTTATTGCATTTTCAGGCTTATTCCTTTGGCTTATTTCAAATTTCTTTTTGTAGAAGTCTTAAGCAACTCAAAAGAAGCTTGTGTGTCTAATTTGAGCTTATGGCATCAGCTTATAGCTTAATGGGCCAAAAGCCCATTAAGAATAAGCTGTTTGATATAAGCCAGCTTATTTCACATTTTCAGCTTTTGGGCCTTTGAAAAGTTGTGTTTAAAATCAAATTATGAGTTAGATAGGAGTTTTTGGGCTAATTTGGACAACATTTTTCTTATTGGGCCTACTTGAGCCCATTAAGGTGACTGTTTTGACTTTTAGCCCATTTATAGGCCCATTAGGGGTATTTTGTAATTTCAACTTCATTTTCTGTTTATTTAGGTCAAATTAAGCTAGTTTGCAAGTTTTTAGAATTTTTTATAAATTTTGGATTTTTAATATTATTTTATTATTATTAAAAATAAATTTAGATTTTTCAAGTTTTATATTTTTCTTAGGTTAAATACATTATGTTAGGAATTTTACAATTTTTAGAATATTTTTGTTGTTCTTAGATTAATTTTTATAATTATTTTAAGTTTTAATAGTTTTTAATTGTTTTTAAATAGTTTTAATTAATTTTAAAATTTTCAAAATTAGTTTTAAATTAAGTTAGGGTATTTTAGAGGTTTACAATTGAAAAAATCTCATTTTGGGCTTTTTGTTAATTAAATTTATTTTAGGGCTTTAATTAGGATTAAAAAATCATTATTTAATTAAATAAAAGGTTTGAGTGAATTTTCATTTTTTATAAACTCTTAATACATTATTTAGGATTTATTGCAATATTTTAGGAATTTTTAGGGTAAATTTTAAAATTTGGTGCGTTTTACGGTTTTACGTGTACGACCCTTTCGTCGTAGTTTAATCCGTCATCGTAACCGTCTTTCTCTTCTTATCTCTTTTCTATTTTCTTTCTCATAATCATATAATCACATAATTAATCATTTCTTAACACACACACCAAGCCTCCTTGAGAACGATCCCCACTTTGGGTCAAAACTTGTGATTTTCCTAAGTCACTCGTTAACACTTGCCCTAATTTGCCCTCTTTTCCTAAAGAGTGGTAAAAACACTACATCACATTTCATAAAAACATTTAAAAGAGTGCAAGGCTATGAACTCACGTTGATTGGGAAAGGCGGGTTATCGGCGATTTGGATGTACGGTACGTGCTTCAATCACGGAAACCTAGACAAATAATACTCGTCTTAGACTCTTGTCCAATGACTTTATAAAAACAATGGCTATGTATATATATGATGATATTATAAGTATGATGATGATCAAGTGGGATTTTTATCTCTTCATACACATTATAGTGTTATGTGTTAGTCAAATTTTTGACTAGTTACACTAGTTTCAATTCAATTTCATATTAAGGCCCAATAAGCCCATTAAAAGCCCATTAAGAGTTTAACTCTTTATATTAGTCCATTTATAATATTAATATCAGGCCTTTACTCATATGTTGGGCCTAAGTGGGTTAAGCCCAATGAGTAAGTCCATTAGTGTTTACCAAACTAGTTGGGTCAATAGTCCAATAAGGCTACTTTGGCCCGTTAATGTCCATGAGTTAAAGCTCGAGTTTTATCGGTTTTTACTTGTAACATACACTTATACATCAGTATATGAGTTATAAAAAGTTTACATTAGACGGGTCCGACCGTCTAAGTTTTATTTGACGAAAACGTTAATCTTTCGGTTTTAGCCTAAAAGACGTAAAACTTATGTATATAGTTTTATAACTTATAAAACATATCAAATTGCCATTTTTATAAAATGTCCCATTTAATTATCAAAGTATATACTTATTTATAAGTAATATATAAGTTAGTTGGTTTTAGGTATACATTTTATATTAGTTTTACTTGAATGCTAATTTTATAATACATACTTTTATTTTACAAATCTGATTATGAATTTTACTTTCACCATTTTTACCATATCTTGAGTTATACAAGGAGATAGAAGCTCATTTTTGGGCAGAACAAACTACATATTATGTGCTACAATTAACTCCCTTCTAGATACTGCTCAATCAACCTATAAATGTCTCTAACAGTTCGTCCAAAACAGACTATACAGATTTGGACTTTAATATTGTTTTGATCATATCTCACTCATTTTATGGATTCCATTGTGTGGCCAACTCTCACATATGTAAAAGTCTCATACATTACTTTATATTAATTTATCCAAGCCATTTTAACAATTTATCATATAGTTCTTTAATGTTTTATACAGCCTACATTTTTAGCCATGATTTTAACATCCTTTCATGTAGCTTTTATTCTTTTTAACCAAATTTATCAACACCAAATCCCCACATAATATTTTGATCATCATTAATCATCATATACATATACATAAAAGAAGAAAATACAAAATTACATATTCAAAATAACAAGATGATAGAAAGAGAATGATCCCTATACCAATCAAGGTGATGAAAAGTTGAGATTTTGATGAACAAGGCTTGGTTCTTGTCACCATATATTTAACTTGGAAAATGAACTTCTTGAGATCTTTATATGCATGAATACCTTCTTGAAAATCAGCCCCTAAACTCCATGGAAACTCCTTTTCACATGTTATAACCACCTCCAATCTTCATCTTTTCAACTAGGCTTCAACATATGTTGATTGTAGATGATGTTCATGGTTGAAATTTTGATGGTGGTGGTGTTGTGGTGGAGAAGTGGATGGCATAAGAGGGAGTGAGAGAGAGAGTTGAGTTTTTTTGAATGAGAGAAATGAGGATAGATGGTTTAGCTAGTGGTTTTAGCTAGTTTTATTATTTTGAAAGTCTTATGGGACAAGTGTCCCCATAGTTGATATAAATTTGCCACATCAAGGTGTGGTGGCTTATACTTGCCGCCACTTGTATAGGGGTGGGGCAAGTGTAAACTTGTCTCACCTCTATTATTTTACGGGTACTCCTCGATTATAGTTTCCTCGATTTGTGTGCCCTCGGGTCGTTTTATTAAAAACATTTTTTATAAATTATGAATCAACGGCACAAAGTGAATCTAATAAAAATTGTCTCATCAAAAACGGAGTTCAAAAACGTAAATACGTAATCCTAAGGTTTCCGGTTTAGTCGTAAAGGACGTTAAATTATGCACGTAAGTCCTAATCTCTTCTCGTAAATTTGTGAGTTTATGAACCAACACAAATTTAAAATTCCAAAATAATATTCACGGATAAATTTATTTCTTGAAATGTCGGACTGTCACCAAAACGGTGTATGTAAATGTAAGCACGTAACGTGGAATTCTCCGGTTTAAACGTAGTCGATGCTATTTTAAGATGTAAACCCAAATTTCTTCCTAAAAATGAGTGAGTTCATAATATAACATTAAAATAATGTTTTTAAATAATACTTGAGAATAAAATATCGATCATAAATTGACGGATTGTCGCATTTAGAGACCAAACCGCGAGTCCTTTTCAATTTTATCATGTCTAATTTCTAAAAAGTCTGATATTACGATACTTAAATTATTTTTGTGTGAGTGACGACCCGTAAACGTTGACCGTTTGACCAAAAATGATATTTTTGGAAAATGAATGTTTTCATTAATTAATCATAATGGAAGCACATAGTAGGGTTGGAACAACTTATACTTGGATATTTAGCTTAAATATGCATTTTATTTATTTAGGCTTTGGATAAAGATTTGTCTCATAGTACGTGCATCGGGACTACTATTACTTGTTGCTTACTATTGCTTGAGGTGAGTCATAGCCCCTTTTAAACTGCTTTATATGTTTAATCTATTTGGGGTGAGATAATGCTTGTAACATATTTTATTGCGCAAAACTATGTCTTCTTGATCTCTTCTCTAATGTTATGTTTATGGATATGCCTAAGTACCGTTATCCCACTTTGCCCATCATGAACCGTTAGTTACTTCCGGATGACCGGTCAAGTAACCACATATGTTATAGATAGATCTATTTGAGTTTGGCACTCCCGTCCGGGTATCCTCTATCACCACTGCCAAACGGACGTATACTTATAGCCATTTTAGAGGTTGTCTTAGGGATAGGACACCTAGCGGTCACTTATTATTGTTTCATCTTTTCATTAGCATCGGTGTCATGAGCTTAGCGTTATCATAACTACTTTACCCACTATATCCCGTATGTTGACATTATATTACATATAATGGTCCCATATGCTTAAAACATTTTTTACGGTCCATCTTTTACCATGCTTTTGAGTTAAACCTATGAACTCACCAACCATTGTGTTAACACTTTAAGCATTTATCTCAGGTATTTTATCTTACGTGCCATTAGAAGTATGTGGAGTCTCATGCTTATTTGAAGGATTTTGGAAGATTTATCTTATGCATTGAACATTTATCTCGTTGTATATTTAAACATATAAATTTCCGCTGCTTTAAATTTGAAACCTGTGACTTGTAAACTCTGTTTTTAAAAATAAATGTAACGAGGGAAATTCTTTTCAAAACGTCTCATTTAGAGTCGTTCTGTTGCACCTTGTACTTTGTTATTATGACATAACAGCCCCCGAGCTTTACCGCTTCTGTTGACCGATTTTTGGGGTGTTACACGCGTTTGGTCCGAGACCAAACCACATTATTATTTCAACCGACTGCAGGAGTTTTGATCTGGGTTCAACGATGAACCCTAGCTGAGGTTCAGCTTTACGTTTGTATTAGATAATAAATACTTGTTTTTTTATCTAGGATCAAACAATACTATTATTGTTGTTGTGATTTGATCTAAGCTGGATCAATGAGCGGTTAGTGAGGTAGGTCAGGAAAAAATAGTGATCCATAAATGGGTGTACTAAACATGTCTTGTACGCACCAAATCAGAAAAGGATATTGTGAAGACATTTTGATGCATTACCTTTTTAATCGCTTATGTGACAAGTTCAACCTTTTTGTGAGATGCAACAAAGGATTGAGGTAGATCGCTGGCAGAGGCAACATTCACATAACTGAGCAGGATGTTCTTGCACTTAGATGTTTTATTTATACTTACTATCTCCAAACAATTAAAGTCTGAGATTCATAGACATGCATTTCTTAAGGGCAAGAAGATCCCTAGTTGAATTGATAAGACAAAAGAGGGAAGGATACATGGATCGAGGGGAAGCTTAGTCTTCATCTATATTAGTTTCTGGGGAAGCTTGTACTTATGCGTTTTTGTCATATCAACTAAGATTGTTGGGAATTATAGTTTGACTTGATATGACAAACTAGATGAAGGACCTAATTTTTATTAATATATGTTGTAACCTAGCCTCTCTAGTATTAAAGATAGGTAGGGATCTTGGTTTACTCACTCATTCAGATATAACGTAAACCAAAGCTGAGTTTGTGTGTCATCTAGGCGTCAAGTCTTATAAGGCGCCTAGGTTAGTAGTTAGCTTATTAGAAGCTTGTTAGTAGTATAGTATGCCTTGTATCCTCATCAAATACAAATGAAAGGCTTAATATTTATTAGTGAAACCTTATTCATAACTTTGATTGTTTTAATTGTTATTTTGCATTGATCATGGTTATGATATCCTAGACGAGTCTAGATCCATGAACTCAACAACTAGAAACAAGATAAATAAATTGGATCTGCTGATTCCAATGAATACCAGAAACAATTCTTCTAACAATCGTTTATTTTAATGAAAACCTATTATTAGGGTAAAAAATTGGCAAACAACAGCCAATGGTTTAACTTTTATTAAACTGAAAACTGTCTTGCTAGAGTTACAATAGAATGTTAGATAATGACAGGAAATAAAGAAAAACCCTGAAACACCAATGGGCTCGACTGTGGCCTAGAGACAAAGTCCAACAGAAAATATAAATAACAAAAAAATGCAAATAAATCATAGTAAAATGGCTTTATGGGCCTCGAAAAATCCTTGACCAGCTAAAAGGTGGTTACAACAGCGTTCCTCTCGTTTTTCTGGTCGTTTTAACAGTTCACAGACTAAAAACGGACTTACGATGCTCAAGTTATGGCTGTTTTAAGAAAACACTTTTCTTCACACGATCTTGACTTCCAGAAACAAGTCAGCCCGTTCTTCAATACTTTTTTTTGGTAAAGGAGATTCACCCCAGTAAAATATATTACACCAAAAAATAATTTAAGTACAATGGAATGTTGCTGAAGTGCCACATTAACCTCAAGCTTAACACTTGAACTACTACTCGCCTAAAGTGACAAGCCACCCATCAGGAACCATTTTCGGGTAACGCTTGAACTACTGTTCTTCAATACTTTGGCCTCCATCAGGAACCATTTTTTCCAAAATGTCCAAAAGTTGCAAAAAAATCGACGGAGGAATTAAAGTTGTAAATTTCACGAAAAATATTTATCAATGGTGATATTTCACTAGTGAAAAAATAATGAAATATCATTAGTGATAACACAATGAAATATCACTAGTGATATTTAATAAATATATCTATAGTGTATTTTTACATGTGATATTCATTGCTTTATCATTGGTGATATTTCATTGTTTTATAACTAGTGAAATATTAATACAGATAAAAATTAGTTCGAAAAATTTACAACTTTAGTCCTCAGTCCGATTTTTGAAACTTTTGAACTTTTTGGCAAAAATGGTCCCTCCGCGTTTTTTTTAAATCTTATGTTAATCTCCATATTTAGATCAAATAGATAGTTAGGATTTGAACCTTATGTTGTGAGCAAAAACAATGATGCATTTGAACTTTCTTTAAACCAACTGAGCTAGCTCAGTTGGCCACCAAGGGTAACCTTGGGGAGGTTTTCTTGGAGAGGTCTCGAGTTCGAGTCTCGCCAAGAACCTTCAGGGGCCCAAATTAAGAAGCAGGAGTGGGGTTTATCCCCTAAGGAGAAGGTTCGAGACTTGCATACTGCCCAATTGGATGTCACTGTAAGCTCGAATCACTAACTACTAACTCGCCATTCAAGAAAAAAAAATATATTTGAACTTTCTTTACATCGTTTTTAAAAAAAAATTGTAACAACTTTTTGTAACAATATGTTAAAAAGTCACATTTATTTTTACATTGAAATAATTTTAATCTCTTATTTTTTTATAATTTAATTCTGCCATATTTGTTAAAATTTTGTGTGCTTATACATTTTGATATATTTTTACGATCTTTTTTTATCTTTTTATTTTTTAGTAGGTTTATTTTATTTTAATTCAATTTTTTTAAGAGTTTAACTTTAATTTGATCGCAAAAAAATAGTCACCGAATAATGATACACCGAAAAGATACATTTAGAATTTCTAAAAGAAAAGATACATCTAAAATTTCTAAAGTGTTCATCTGAAGAAAAAAACCATTTGTTTTTTTGTTTTTAAAGTATTTCTTTCAAATAATTTTTTTTAAGAAGTGAGAAGTAAAAAGAAGACAAAGAGCGAGGGTTTTGTATGAAGAGGAGAAAAGTGGAACCTAATGTCTGAAATATTGATGAGACGAGAAGAATTTCTTAGGGTAATGATATATACACTGAGCTTTTTACTTAGCTCACGGAAATTTATTATGTTATGATTACTATACCCTTGCACCTCCTAATTTACCGTTTGGGTTCAAGGGTTCATACCCACCCTACTTAGGATACCCACCCACCATACACCAATCATTATAGTTTTCTTAATTAATGACATTAAAGCTCATTTAATGCTTCTTTTTTTGAATATAAATATTGTTTAACTTTGATTTTCATATTTATATTTTTTTTTCTATTTTACTCTCGCAACAAATTTCACGTTAATAATTTTGCTTTTCTTTGATCTTTTTATTCTAAATTTACGTAACTTTTTATCCTTTTATTTTATTTTTTCTGTTTATTTTTATAAATTTACACAACAAATGAAATAAAAGTAGTAGTTTGTATACATTAAGCAAACATAAAAAGTAACAATGCTCGATATTTATTAATAGGATTGATTCTTAATTCTTTCTAAAAAAATTTAAGCTGTAAATACAAATATGTTAACCAATAGGATTAATAATATATCATTTCACTTTTAAAATTAATTTCATATATACTCAAATGCAACTATTTAATACGTAGATATTAAAAGTATGTGTTATATGAAATTACCCCTAATAGATTAAATATCTCACAAACAGTAAATCGTCAAACGAAAAAAATTTATGTGTACATATTGATTAAATGATAGTCAAATCTAATTAAATGCTAATGATTGTTTATATTTTTGTGTAAAAAATGATTAAATGATTGTTATATAGGTATAAACCATAGGACTCTACCTTTTTCCATTTGGTTGACCTTAAACTTCTTAATTACCAGAGTTTCCGTTACAATTATTGTCCTTTTTCATTAAACCACAATCTTCATCTACAGTCTGTGCAGCGGCACAATATCTAGATATGACGCCCATATGGTTTCCGCTAACAGTTGGAAATACAATCTTGATGCCGATGCCTCAATAATGAAATTTTCCTGCAGCGGCTATCGTAACCTATTATCTAATAACAGTGTTGTGCCGGTGTCGAGATTATGTACTGTGAGTTTGATGAAAGTAGTGAGATAAATAAACTTGTCAACTTATTGTGGAGTATATAGAAAACATAAATGGTATGTTTCTGGTGAACAATGCTATGGCTTGTGCTACCAACATTCAAGATGAATGCCTTGGAAAATATGATCAAACATGAAGAGAAACACAAGTGGATGATACCGTGTTTTTTAATGATTATGACAAGAGAATGTTTTTTTCTAAAACTATGGTTGTAAGCAAGTTGATCAGTACTAGCATGAGGTATAGTTGTAGCCTTGTAGGGACGGAAATGCGGCAGCGACGTGGATTAATTACTACTAGCCGGTAAAAATGAAAGAGGAAGCAAAGGGTAACCTAGGTGAAGAAAAATAATACTCGCAAAAAGGTTTGTGGTAAAAAAAGTCTTAACAATTTAAACCTCTGTGTGCAAGTAAAGGTTTCAGTTCATATCATTTCCCTATGTGTTGTTATTGAGTTAGATAAAGAGAAAAGGAATGTACACAGGAAATAGAAAAAAACTACCAATCTTGCCCATTATATCTATGTTTGAAAAAAAGGAGCATTTAATAAACGGTTTCTCTCTCATTTATTCTTCACGAAGAAATCAACCTTACCCTCTGTGGCTATAACCAACCTACCTTTTATGGTACCTTCTTGATTCTCAAACATCCCTTTAGTGGCTTGTATGATATCCTGTTATCTCCTTTAATCTCTTACATCAAATTTCAATCTCTATTTAGATCTAGCTCGACAGACTTATATCATCTTTTAAATCCCTTTTAGTTTTTGTTGTTCTAAGCATTATATTCTATTATATTGCTAAATGATGGCTGGAGAATCGACTGAATTAATCAGGAGGATCTCGGTGAACGAGGCGGAAGACGAAGTGGTGGGTTATGAGGGCGAGACTGATGATAGTCTTAACAACAATTTGGACAAAACTATGTTGGGGCGCATTCATTCGGATCGCCAATATAATTTTCAAAGAATGAAGAGAGCTCTCTCAGCAGCATGGAGACCTCGTCGACCAATTACTTTCAAAGAACTCTACTCGGATATGTTTCTGGTAAATTTTGATCATTATGTCGATTTTAAAAGGGTTTTAGAAGATGGCCCATGGTCTTTTGAGAGGAATTTGGTGGTGCTAAAGCCAATCGAAAAAGATGAACAACCCACTGAAAGTGACATGTCAAAGGTTTCTTTCTGGATTCGGTTTTTAAATATGCCTTTAAGTAGGAGAAATAAAACTTGGGTGAGTCGTATTGCAGCTAAGTTAGGTGATGTTATTGACATTGATGACGCATACTTTGAAAATCGAAGTAAACATATTAGAGCTAATGTGATGATAAATATTCTAAATCCGTTATGCAGGTTTGTCAATGTTATGAACCTTAACAACGAAAGGATTTGGGTATGCATTCAATATGAAAAACTACCAAATTATTGTTACTGGTGTGGACTGTTGGGTCATACAGTGAAAGAGTGCTTGTCTAAGCCACTCGAACTTGACGGGAGAACGTTTAAAGACTGGCCTTTTCATGAGCATCTTCATGCGTCTAAGGCAGCAGAAGATGGGATAGCTCGAGGAGCACATAACCCCCCTTATGTTGACTTATGCAATAGCGATTGTGGGACCAAAATTATAGAACCAATACTACATAGGGCCCAATCAATACCCCTTGGTAGGCATGGCAGAAATGTTACAGATAACAACCTGGTCCATGGAAATATGAAAGTTCAAAGCAGCTCTTTTAGTGGTACGGAGCTAGAAGGATATAATGGAGGAGCCATAGATGAAGAGATATCCGACCCGAATAAAACAGTTGCAAAATCAGCAATCATGAGGCAAGAGGTGTCACATAATAACACTAGAATCAAATCAGACCCAAAGCGTGTTACTAATAAGGATCTAAGTGACGTGAGTGTTGCTACTGATCAACCCAAAGTCTGGAAAAGACGGCCTCGACCAGGGGTCCAAAATAGCTTAAATAAGGATAAATCCAATGAGGTTCATGGCGGTAAAAGGGTGTATGAGGATTTCAATAACGTGGGAAGCATGGATGTCAACATTGTTAAGAAACCGAAAGATAGTCGGGACCCAACTTTAACGGCGAGTGTTGCGATGCAACACCGCCGACAACAATGAGTATCCTAAGTTGGAACGTCCAAGGATTGGGCAATCCTTGGACTGTTCGACACCTTCGCACTTTGGTGAAGGAATATAGCCCGACTATCATGTTTCTCATGGAAACCCGAATGCACGATAGTGAAGTTACAGGTTTAAAATTTAGTTTCCCACAATATAATCTACTTGTTGTTAACCCTATTGGTAGATCAGGTGGATTGTTATTATTTTGGAAAAAGGTATGTGATATAAATGTCAAAAGCTTCTCAAAAACCCACATTGACTTTCTAGTCAAACAAGATTGTGGTACTGTATGGAGAGGTACGGGTATATATGGTTGGCCAAATCAACAACAAAAGCATTTAACTTGGGCGTTGTTGCGATCCTTAAGCTTAAACCAGAGACAAGGGATAGGTTGGGTTTGTTTTGGTGACTTCTATGAAGTTCTTTATGCTTTTGAGAAAATGGGGAGACGAGGATGCAATACTAGTGAGATGGATGCCTTTCACCATGCTTGCAATTTTTGTAGCCTGGAGAATATGGACGCAACTGGCGCTAAATTTACAGGAGTAACGGTCGACAAGGATGTGATAATGTTAAGAAAAGGCTTGACAGGTTTCTAGCTAATGCGGACTGGTGTAGACTATATCCTGGTGCATCTTTTCAGAATTTGGCACGGATTTCTTCGGACCATTCACCAATCGTATGCAATTTAGAGCCACGTTTACATAAGAAAAAAAAGATGTTCAGATTTGAGAGTATGTGGCTTCGTGATGATAGTTTCGATAATATTGTTACAAATGCATGGACGACTAGTCTAGCTACAAGAAGACCAAGTGATCCATGTGGAATTGTGGAGGACTGTTCGGCGAGGATTTTAGAGTGGAACAAAAATAGCTTTGGTCATGTTCAAAGGCAGATCAGATCCAAGCAAAAAAGACTTCAAATGCTACAAAGTTTTTTCGATTCATCGATAGAGGGTGAGCAACACTTGCTCAAAGAAGAAATTAAAGAGCTGCTTACGCGCGAGGAAATAATGTGGAAGCAACGTAGTCGTGTATAGTGGCTTCGGGAGGGTGATAAAAACACTCGCTTCTTCCACTCTCGTGCCAGTATTCGGAACAAACGTAATAGCATTTTGAGGCTTAAAGATGAGGAAGGCAAATGGGTGGAGAACGAAGATGAGGTATGTGATTTAGTGTCGACATATTTTTCTAACCTCTTTTCCAGTTCCTCTCCACATGGATATGATACTGTTGTCGAAGACATTGATAAGAGCCTAACGAACAATGATGTACTTTCACTTGAAAAAGACGTCACAACGGAGGAGGTTTATCATGCGCTAATGCAAATTGCCCCAACAAAGGCCCCCGGTCCGGATGGTATGTCTGCTCTATTCTTTCAAAAATTTTGGGTGCTTGTGGGTCCAACGGTCGTGAATATGGTGTCATCTTTCTTCGAGTCTGGAGAGCTACCACCTAACATCAATAAAACACTAATCATCCTTATTCCGAAAGTTTCGAGACCTGAATCGCTTAAAGACATGTGTCCCATAATCTTGTGTAATGTGCTCTATAAAATCATATCCAAAGTCTTAGTGAACCGAATAAAACCAATCTTACCTCGTATTGTTCATGAAAATCAATCAACTTTTGTTTCAGACCGTGTCATAACTGATAATGCTATCGCTGCTTTTGAAGTGATGCATTAGTTGAAGAATAAAAAAGAAGGTAAGACAGGAGCATTAGCACTTAAAATAGATATGAGTAAGGCGTATGACAGGATCGAATGGCATTTCGTTAGGAATGTTCTGGAAAAATTTGGATTCCCAACACATTTTACCAACTTAATAATGGCATGTGTAACTTCCGTTTCCTACTCTTTCAATATCAACGGGCAAACAGCTGGTCATGTGATTCCGGCTAGAGGTCTTCGCCAAGGAGACCCTATTTCGCCCTATCTCTTTATATTGTGTGCAGAAGTGTTATCATCAATGGTAAGGAAATCAGTTACACAAAGTCGCATACATGGGATAAAAGTGTGCAGGGGAGCTCCAGTAATATCTCATCTGTTTTTTGCTGATGATAGCATATTCTTCTTGAGAGCTTCGAATGCAGAAGTTCTCAATCTCAAAAACATTTTGGTTCGTTATTGCACGGCATCCGGGCAAGTAATCAATTATGAGAAATCAGAGGTGTCGTTCAGTGCTAATGTTGAACCACATGTTCGTACAAATATTCTTGGCTCTTTAGAAGTGCGAGAAGTTAATGTTTAGCCTAAATATTTAGGATTGCCATCAGTTATTGGCAGATCAAAAAAGGTGGTTTCCCAGGCTATCATCGACAAGATTAAAAAGAAGCTACGAGGATGGAAAGAAAAAACTCTTTCGATAGGAGGAAAGGAAGTCCTTATTAAATCAGTCGCCCAAGCCATGCCCATGTATGTTATGAATATTTTTCTCCTCCCTGATATCTTGATTAATGATATTCACAGAGCCTTAAACTGTTTTTGGTGGGGTGACGCGAAAAAGGAAAATCCAATTCGATGGAGTTCGTGGGACACGATGTGTTCCTCAAAGTTCCGAGGAGGTCTCAGTTTTCGTCATTTGGGAGTGTTCAACAGGTCTTTACTTGCCAAACAAGTCTGGAGATTGATCACTAATCCAACGTCATTGGCTGCAAAAGTGCTCAAGGCCCGTGACTTTCCACGAGCTAGCTTCTTTGATGCAAATGCTGGATATCGTCCAAGCTACGTTTGGCGTAGCTTCATTGCAGTTAAAGAGTTGGTTCGAAATGGTTGCAAATGGAATATAGGTGATGGTATGTAACACCCCACTTGGATAAGTGGACCGTTACGTATATTTATGGCGTGTCATCAAAGCATAAGGTAAATGTCCTAAAACATTAAATGACCATAACGGAAATACCGGAATCAAACATCGGTAATCCAACCTAAGCTCAAAACATGAAAAGTAAATACTGAAGAAAAAGGACTAAACAATGTCCAAATAAGTAGAATAATGTAAGAAATGCATAATGTAAGAAGTCTGGATAGCTTCCATCCAAATGCACATGCTCTCAGAATCCTAAGAGTGTCCTGGTGTACCTGCCGTTAGAACATGAAAGGAACTACGGCTGAGCATAACGCTCAGTGAACGGATATAAAGCATGATAAGAATATACTGAATGAAACAGGTGATAGAATACTGAAGCTGTAAGACTGATATGTAACATGTGGTAGAACTCTGCATAAAATCTGAGAAACCTGGTTCATATATACTGATACTGAAATATAACTATTAATTCTGAAAACATGCATTTACTGTATTTTATTTGCCAGAGCTTATATAGGTCACGTGCTGTAACAACCGTGCATGAATAACTGGAGGGGTGACCTCGTCATGCTGTAGAGGGGTGACCTCTAAATACTGTGCTGGGTGGAGGGATCAGCTCCAATGTGAAGGATGTAGAGCACACACCACATTCACCCTGATAACTTGTAACACATATAAGCCTAGGATGCATCCATACGCCCCACTAAACATACATATAAAAAATGGCCAAACTGAACATGAGTGGGACGATGCAGGATATCACTCTCCTGCATGTGAGTCACGACACCGGTGCCTCTAGTGCCGTGGTTACGGTACCTCCGTAACTAGTACATAAACTGGTCGTGCTTGTATATAACGCTCAGGCAATTCTATTTAGTTATTAACATGATTACTGATAAATTTAAACATACACTGGGGAAAAGATATTTGGCTGAAGCTGGGAAACCCTAATCATGCATAGAAGGGAAGTCCTTACTGAAAGGACGGAAATCCGTACCTTGTGCCCATTAATGAAATAAGAATGAAAGCTGAAGGATCGGCTCTGACTTCACGAATACTACGAAAATAACAGACGGAAAAATAAGTCGTCTGATAACTGTTTACAATTACTGCCTCTTATTTGTTCTTAGTTTGATTCAAAACTGTCCTTGTATTATAATACTATATAATCTGATAAATCTGAATGTTCTGTATTATTTCTGATATGCGTATTCTTGTATTTCTGATTACCGTATGATATGTATTTCTAATATTTACGATCTTACTAAAAATAGTAACCTGTCATACATAGAAAGTTTCCTAATTTAGAAATATTTCCCATTTAATATCTTTAGATTAAATTATTTATAAATCATAAGTTTTAATAGGATAAAAATGGTAAAGCTAGAATTAATTAAATTTTATTAATTAGATTAATAAAATTAGAAAATATAATTAATTTATTTATAAAACTTATTTATAAAATAATATACCAATTCAATAATTTGTGGTTCCCACTGTTTGTTTACAAAGTTCCCACTGTTAATGTACTCCCAAACAGCCCTTGCTGGAACTGCAGTCCCAAACGCACCCTTAACTGTTTCTAAACCGGGTTACCAAACACCCCGTTAAACCTGTAGCCAAACACCCCCCCTTGCTCTGGTTTTCCCCTGCTGGTTACCAGTTCCCACCGTTTGTAAAAACTTCCCACTGCTCGTATACAGTTCCCACTGTTATTACAAGGTTCCCACTGTTTTCTATATTTATTTTTTTACAAACCAAACACACCCTTAACTGCATATACCCGCAGTTTATAAACCAAACATCCTTGTTGGTTCTTTGTTTCGCTGCAGTTCAACCACAAACCCACCAGCGCACCCCTCGAGGGTCGCGGCTGGTCCCGAAACAAAACACACCGAGACCTTAGGGTCTCGGTTTTCCCTACATAAACAAACCCGACACCCCTGTTGGGGTTTGTTCGTGGCTGAGCAAAAGAAACACCACCGAGACCTGCTGTGTCTCGGTTGGGTCGAACAGCGGCACACCGAGAGCCATGGGCTCTCGGTTTTCATGATTTAAACAAAAACCCGACACCCTCTTGATTACCAATTCGTGATTACAAGAAAATAATAATAATAATTGACTGATTACCTTTTGATGGTCTTCCTTTTTGTTGATATAAACCGGCGTCCCTCTTCCTTTTTTTTTTTTTTGTCTCTAGTGTCGGCAGAATAACAACCCTAATCTTGTTATTATATTTTTTTTTTTGTTCACTGCTTGAGTAAAAAGGGGAAACCCCCCGTTTCTTTTTCTTTGGCCAAGACCGGGCCTAAAAGCCCATTTCTTATTCTTTTTCTTTTTAAGCTGCGGCCCAAAGGAATTAATACTAAGATGTTTTAATTTTTTTTATTTTTTTTTTCGTTTCGATTAACGTATAACTTGCGTTTGCGATTATTTAACCCGTCATGAATTTATTTATTATTCTGAAAACGGAATACACACTTAATACTGAATAGTTATTAAATAATTTATTAACTGAAAATTATTTTCTGAATGATTAGTTTACGTCTCTATAACAACTAAAATCAAGACTGCGTAATTACTATTAATGTTTAAATATTCCTGTAAAATAAATAATAATATTTCTGAACTCAATAATTATTTTCTAAATAATTATTATATTGTCGTATTTAATTTATGCGTTTCTATCTCTGTCCAATAATTAATACTACATAGTTTATTAAATTTAAACTGCGTATTTAAATATTCTGATTTTTAAATACGGGTTTTACAATTCTTCCCCTCTAAAAACAATAATTCGTCCCCGAATTAAAGATACGACTATACTGGGTTTTACAATTCTTCCCCTCTAAAAAGAAGAAATTCGTCCCCGAATTAAGGTAATAAGCTGAGGAAGTTATAAGAACTGGAAGAACACGTACTGAAAGACAATTAAGCTGAAGGATGAATTTTCTTCTATTTAAGACATAATGCTGCTGATAGGTGTAAACCTGACATGACTAAAATGATCATGCGACGTGACATGGTTGAAGAGGACATAGAACGTAACCTGACTGAAAGAACTTACTGGATTTATTGAAGACAAGGATGAGAGGTCCGGATGGACTCCTCCGTTTCGAGTGGCCTCCCGCTCGAAACGATTCCTTCAAAGGTCTAACATAATAAATAAAATCTTGGTCCTGATGACCCTGTCCTGATGATGCTGAATAGCTTATGGTTCCATATTTAAGATGGATTTTCCGAATCTGATAGACTGAATAGCTATAGCGTGTATGATACATGAAACGATACGTGTAAATATTCTGAAAAGATAACATTGATAACTCTGAGCAAACTGCTGAAATATATAGGGATGAACTATGTGAACAATTGCGAACGTGCTACGTGAGCAATTGTGAACGTGGTTCACGACTATATGAGGAACGATGGGCATGGAATATATTGCGCTGATGTACATGAAACATACTGTAAACGTGATGCTAGGACATATCATGAACGTATGCTGACTGAGGAAGGAATGCCAAACGATAAGGTCTGAGATGTGAAGCGTCTGCCTGGTTATTGGAAAGTTGTGCTAAATTTGAGTCTGGTTTCTCAAGCTTTCTGTAACCGTATTCGATAATAAACTGAGAAACGTGTATCGCGCAATGGCTCACGAACTTGAACGTGAACAATGTTATGAACGCTAACGTGAGCTTAAATCATGAGATAGCATAAAAGATGAACTGAGACAACATCATACCGCGAAAAAGACGTAAACGTGAAAGTGAAAATAAACATGAATTTAAAGTGGGCGTAAACATACACTTGATCGTGAACATGAATTCTGTCTGATATGATGGTCAATGGAATGCCTTGAATTTGTACGATTTACTGCTGAATTTCAAAATTTTCTGCAGGACTGCTATTGCGTGATCCTTTCGGATGAAAAAAAAACGCGCAGGCTGATTACATGGTTGACGATAACTTAGATAGTATCATACTTTCTCTAAGCCTGTGGTAGCTGAGAACAATTTCATGGAATTTCATCTCATTTCTGTTCAGAAATTTCTAAGGGTTGTAGTAACTCACTAACATTACGGCGTTCTATCTTGAACCTGCATTAGGTCAGGCATCTAGATGTGAACATAGCTGCATTAACGTGTGATGCGGATTCTATCAAAGTGAACATTCTGGTTGGATAGTCATAGAAGAAATTTTTAGTGGTGACTGTCAGCAATTTCTGCGTTAGTAGTCAATTGAGTTCTAGAAAAATTTGTACTTCATTCACAGGCGCCAGTCGGGACCATCAGGTGATGGCCTTCACTTTCGCAGCATTGTTTGAAATTTCTTCCTGCTAAGGTAGAATGGCTCAGAAATGCCACTTTGTTCAATTGGAATTCATATCTGGAAAGTTGTATATAAAGTTTTCTCCTATCGCAGATTTTGTACAACTGTGAGGAGATGATTCTCGTGTTCTTCTCTAGAATTTAGGAGATTAGAAGGTTATCAATGAATGTACTGCCAATTTTGTCTGAGAATCCCAGAAAATTTATTCGTAAATTTTCATACTATAGCTGGAGCATTAGGGAGCTCAGAAGTAAAATTTAAAATTTTTAGAGTGGCTATAATATGTGCAACAACGGTCTGAAGAACATCATGTTCTTCCCTCACCACTGATGGTAGCATGATCTTGAATTTTTCTGGAAGAATGTTTAAGACACCTCGTAGTAGGTCAATTAAACTTTCTATTCGTGGAATGATTATCGATTAGGAATGGTGATCTGATAAATTTTTCGATGGGGCGCTAGGGCGAATAAAGCCTAATTTTGTTAACTCTTGCAGCAATTGCTGCAACTCTTTTAACGTAGCTAGAGCCCTGTAATAAAGAGTTATGAAAACAGGTTCTGTTCTTGAGACTAGCTCGACGTTAAATTTATGTCTCGTGGTTAGGAAGGAATTTCTTGAAAACTTTCTGAAATTATATTTGGAACTCTGGAATAATCTGCTGATCATGAAATTAAGGAATTTCAAAAGTGAATTTATAACAGGTAGGTAAAAGTCTTTGTAGCTATGGACTGACAAGCCACGTGTTTGTAAGGTAGACGTAATTTGTACTGATTTTTCTGGCAGAAAGTATAACAATATATTTAGAATTTAGTAAGACATGTCTTATCGTTAATTGAAAGGAAACCTTAATAATATAGGTGATACTGTGGAGTCCTTTCGGCTGAGAGGTAGGTAAATATCTGATTTACATAAAGCTGACATAGGAATACGTGGAGTAACGTGGCGACTTCCACTGAGTGGGTTCGTCTGTAACCTCACGGAAGTATTACCGTGTGTTTAATCTGAATAATAATCTGGTGGTGGTGACTAAATTTTAATGATCTGATATATGCGTGGCATAATAAAATGAGTATACCCCTTTCTGAAAGATACCCTGAATTACTGAGGGTCTTGCTTGGAACATACTGGAACTAGGAGCTCGGACTCGTACTCTGAGAAGATATTCGTATGACGTGTATCATGACTGGTGCCCTGATATGTTTCTTCCGAAATGATACCTGAGAACTATGTCTTGACTGATGTCTTGGCACGTGTTTTAATAGATGAATATGAACAAGGCTGAAAAATTTTGGTAACTGCTAGGATTGGTGGACCGGTTAGACTGCTGACCTCTGTATTTCTGGTCACGTCCGTTCCGGGGTTCCGATGGTACTGACTGATTAATTATGAGCACGGTGGTTGTCACTACTACTTTGTCTGTCAGTTTCCTGACGGTCGTTATCATGACCGTGATTAATGTAATTATTTCTGCTGAGTGGTCGGCTGGTTACCGGTTCCCACTCTTCTGACAGAAAGATTAGCTGAGGAATGTGTGACATCCAACTGAGGAAGTAAAAACCTAAAATAGAATGGTAGTGTCTGATGGTTGAATTTATTCTTGTCAGAAATTTCAAATTTATAGTTTTCGTCCTCGTTCCGCGGCATCAGCATCTTGAGAAATCTCTAAAGTTCCGCAGCATCAGCATCTGTGTGGTCTTCAGAGTGTTAGCAGCATCAGCATCTGGTAAAATCTTCAACTCACGAGCAGCATCAGCACCTGGTAGAATATCGACAAGTGGAAATGCCTGGAGTACACGTGAAATATTATACATGGAGTATAACTGAGACACTGTACATGGGGTACATATGGAATACTGTACATGGAGCTGGTGGAAATTTTATGGGATGATCGATACTGGTGTCGCTTGTCTGACATTATCAAAGAAATAAATTGATTCAAACGGTAGTAATATTGAACTGATACGGTTAACATGATAGGCTGATAATTTCTGCGTAGACTTAATGTTGGTTGTATAGAGGCTAAAAGTATGATTAAATGGAGTTTCATATACGTTCAGTATGAAGACATGATTGATAAAGACCCGAACATGAATTATCATGAAATAGTATTTCATTGTAATCCTTATGTATCTTAGCATGAAACATTATTATTCTGTTGAAAACATAATCCTCGAAAGGAATCATGAAACTGAATCATCATGTAGATGACATCAACGTGAGGGTATGAAAATTTGAATGTTACAAGGAACATAAAAAAAATCAAATCAACTGAGGTGTAATATCAACTGATGTGGACGGCTATGGTTCAATCCACATAATTCAAAGAAGAAAACATGAGACTAAGTATGGCGATTTTGGTTCGATCCATGCTTGTCAAAAATTTCTGAGAACTGTCATGTATAGAAATTGATAATCTGGGACTAAATATGGTTGGCTATAACCCAGCCCATACTTGTCTAAATTTATTAACTGGCCTGATATGACAAGGTGAACTTCTATGAATCGGTTCACAAAACAACCTTCGACTGAATAGCATGAAATTTGACCTGAACAATGGTAAACGTTTATGGTTGGTTCACCAAGTAATATTCGACTGAAAACATGAATCTGACATGAGTAAGGATAAACGCATATGGTCAGTTCATCTATATAAAAATCTGAACGGTCAAGGGTGAACGCCTATGGTCAGCTCACCAAAACGAAAATTCGCTAAAAAGCACATGCGACTAAATATGGCTAGTTATGTACCAACCTTTTACTTAGTCAAAACTTTAAGAAAACTGACTGATAAATGAAGAAAACTGACTGAATAATCCATGAGAAACATGAAAGATAACAACGCCAAAATCTGGGAAGTTCCTGGTGACTACCCACTAGTCACAGGTCAAGTTTTAGAGCCTACAGGTCGAACCTTGCGCTCTGATACCATAATTGTAACACCCCACTTGGATAAGTGGACCGTTACGTATATTTATGGCGTGTCATCAAAGCATAAGGTAAATGTCCTAAAACATTAAATGACCATAACGGAAATACCGGAATCAAACATCGGTAATCCAACCTAAGCTCAAAACATGAAAAGTAAATACTGAAGAAAAAGGACTAAACAATGTCCAAATAAGCAGAATAATGTAAGAAATGCATAATGTAAGAAGTCTGGATAGCTTCCATCCAAATGCACATGCTCTCAGAATCCTAAGAGTGTCCTGGTGTACCTGCCGTTAGAACATGAAAGGAACTACGGCTGAGCATAACGCTCAGTGAACGGATATAAAGCATGATAAGAATATACTGAATGAAACAGGCGATAGAATACTGAAGCTGTAAGACTGATATGTAACATGTGGTAGAACTCTGCATAAAATCTGAGAAACCTGGTTCATATATACTGATACTGAAATATAACTATTAATTCTGAAAACATGCATTTACTGTATTTTATTTGCCAGAGCTTATATAGGTCACGTGCTGTAACAACCGTGCATGAATAACTGGAGGGGTGACCTCGTCATGCTGTAGAGGGGTGACCTCTAAATACTGTGCTGGGTGGAGGGATCAGCTCCAATGTGAAGGATGTAGAGCACACACCACATTCACCCTGATAACTTGTAACACATATAAGCCTAGGATGCATCCATACGCCCCACTAAACATACATATAAAAAATGGCCAAACTGAACATGAGTGGGACGATGCAGGATATCACTCTCCTGCATGTGAGTCACGACACCGGTGCCTCTAGTGCCGTGGTTACGGTACCTCCGTAACTAGTACATAAACTGGTCGTGCTTGTATATAACGCTCAGGCAATTCTATTTAGTTATTAACATGATTACTGATAAATTTAAACATACACTGGGGAAAAGACATTTGGCTGAAGCTGGGAAACCCTAATCATGCATAGAAGGGAAGTCCTTACTGAAAGGACGGAAATCCGTACCTTGTGCCCATTAATGAAATAAGAATGAAAGCTGAAGGATCGGCTCTGACTTCACGAATACTACGAAAATAACAGACGGAAAAATAAGTCGTCTGATAACTGTTTACAATTACTGCCTCTTATTTGTTCTTAGTTTGATTCAAAACTGTCCTTGTATTATAATACTATATAATCTGATAAATCTGAATGTTCTGTATTATTTCTGATATGCGTATTCTTGTATTTCTGATTACCGTATGATATGTATTTCTAATATTTACGATCTTACTAAAAATAGTAACCTGTCATACATAGAAAGTTTCCTAATTTAGAAATATTTCCCATTTAATATCTTTAGATTAAATTATTTATAAATCATAAGTTTTAATAGGATAAAAATGGTAAAGCTAGAATTAATTAAATTTTATTAATTAGATTAATAAAATTAGAAAATATAATTAATTTATTTATAAAACTTATTTATAAAATAATATACCAATTCAATAATTTGTGGTTCTGATACGAACCTATCCCATACTAGGCTCGTAATCGGTTTATAAGTCCCAAGTGTAGAACTCACTCAAAAAGCTAGCTTGTTTGAGGAGGGGACACATGGACATTATAAACCATCAACCATTCCCATACTTGGCCGATGTGGGATCATAACATTACCCTACCCTTTGAAGAACCAACGTCCTCGTTGGTCACGGCTATGTTGGTCACGGTTGGCACCCCCTTTGGGTCCAAGCCACCACTCCATAGGCCACCACTCCGAGCTCGTTGGTCACGGCTATGTTGGTCACGGTTGGCACCCCCTTTGGGTCCAAGCCACCACTCCATAGGCCACCACTCCGAGTGTTGGAACCTCGTAAGGTAGGGCTAGCTCTGATACCAATTGATACGAACCTATCCCATACTAGGCTCGTAATCGGTTTATAAGTCCCAAGTGTAGAACTCACTCAAAAAGCTAGCTTGTTTGAGGAGGGGACACATGGACATTATAAACCATCAACCATTCCCATACTTGGCCGATGTGGGATCATATACCAATTGATACAAACCTATCCCATAATAGGCTCGTAATTGGTTTATAAGTCCCAAGTGTAGAACTCACTCAAAAAGCTAGCTTGTTTGAGGAGGGGACACATGGACATTATAAACCATCAACCATTCCCATACTTGGCCGATGTGGGATCATAACAGGTTCCCACTGTTTGTTTACAAAGTTCCCACTGTTAATGTACTCCCAAACAGCCCTTGCTGGAACTGCAGTCCCAAACGCACCCTTAACTGTTTCTAAACCGGGTTACCAAACACCCCGTTAAACCTGTAGCCAAACACCCCCTTGCTCTGGTTTTCCCCTGCTGGTTACCAGTTCCCACCGTTTGTAAAAACTTCCCACTGCTCGTATACAGTTCCCACTGTTATTACAAGGTTCCCAGTGTTTTCTATATTTATTTTTTTACAAACCAAACACACCCTTAACTGCATATACCCGCAGTTTATAAACCAAACATCCTTGTTGGTTCTTTGTTTCGCTGCAGTTCAACCACAAACCCACCAGCGCACCCCTCGAGGGTCGCGGCTGGTCCCGAAACAAAACACACCGAGACCTTAGGGTCTCGGTTTTCCCTACATAAACAAACCCGACACCCCTGTTGGGGTTTGTTCGTGGCTGAGCAAAAGAAACACCACCGAGACCTGCTGTGTCTCGGTTGGGTCGAACAGCGGCACACCGAGAGCCATGGGCTCTCGGTTTTCATGATTTACACAAAAACCCGACACCCTCTTGATTACCAATTCGTGATTACAAGAAAATAATAATAATAATTGACTGATTACCTTTTGATGGTCTTCCTTTTTGTTGATATAAACCGGCGGCCCTCTTCCTTTTTTTTTTGTCTCTAGTGTCGGCAGAATAACAACCCTAATCTTGTTATTATTTTTTTTTTTTTTGTTCACTGCTTGAGTAAAAAGGGGAAACCCCCCGTTTCTTTTTCTTTGGCCAAGACCGGGCCTAAAAGCCCATTTCTTATTCTTTTTCTTTTTAAGCTGCGGCCCAAAGGAATTAATACTAAGATGTTTTAATTTTTTTTATTTTTTTTTTCGTTTCGATTAACGTATAACTTGCGTTTGCGATTATTTAACCCGTCATGAATTTATTTATTATTCTGAAAACGGAATACACACTTAATACTGAATAGTTATTAAATAATTTATTAACTGAAAATTATTTTCTGAATGATTAGTTTACGTCTCTATAACAACTAAAATCAAGACTGCGGAATTACTATTAATGTTTAAATATTCCTGTAAAATAAATAATAATATTTCTGAACTCAATAATTATTTTCTAAATAATTATTATATTGTCGTATTTAATTTCTGCGTTTCTATCTCTGTCCAATAACTAATACTACATAGTTTATTAAATTTAAACTGCGTATTTAAATATTCTGATTTTTAAATACGGGTTTTACATGGTCATTGTGTGAATGTGTGGGAAGACTACTGGCTCGAAGATCATAGGCGTTTGGGTCCAAAACCGGATAATTGTGTAGTAACTTATGTTCGTGATTTATTAAATGACGAGGGTGATGACTGAAACCGCGAGCTTCTTATGTCCTTATTCCCGACGAACATTTGCAACAAAATCACAAGTTGTTTTATAAACCGGTGGAGACCTGATACTCTTTATTGGCATAACAGTCCTGGAGGCCTATTTTCAAGTAAGTCTGCCTATTATTTACAATTAGAGTCATCCCAACAGACAGTGCAAAACGTCTCCGAAGAATCTACCACTTTCTTGCGAGCCATATGGAATGCAAAGATTCCTAACAAAATCAAATTGTTTTTATGGCGTGCTTGGAAAAACTATCTCCCTACCATTAATAATTTACAAGCCCGAGGGATCAGTTTAACATATGTTTCTTGTACACATTGTGGCGAGGTGGGTGAAGATGTCATACATGTTTTATTCAAGTGCCCATCAACGAAGCAAGTTTGGGATCGATGCAACTTCGATAGATTCTACGACACGAACGGGGTGGTCACATTAGTTGACTTTTTCCAGTTGATCTTTCATAAATATCCTATGAAATGGGAGAGCTTTCTAATGATTCTATGGGGCCTGTGGATGAGAAGAAATAGAAAGTTTCACGGTCAGGTAAACCACAAGGATACAAACGTTGAAGTTATGGCACAAGTTTTACTTATGGATTACCACAAAGCAAACCCACAACAACTTACGACAACTCGAACCAAACCTACAGTTAAGTGGACCAAGCCATATGGTGACTACATCAAGTTTAATTGTGATGCATCATGGCTAAAAGAGTCTACAAGGACTGGATTGGGGTTTGTAGCTCGAAATGCTCGTGGAGATGTGCTTTTTTCAGGCGCTCGGGCCGAATGCTATACAAGCTCCTCGTTAGAGGCCGAAGCTAAATCACTGCTATGGGCGATATACCAGGCGCTTAATAGAGGTTATTCCAAGGTCATTTTTGAGTCAGACTCCTTGTGCTTAATTAATGCACTCCAATGAGGTACTACCCTTTTGCAAATCGGCAGCATGTTTGTGCAAATTGTGTGTAACTCTCTTAGTTTTAGTTCATGCAATTGGTCGTTTGTCAGAAGAGATGGAACAAGGTCGCTCACAATATAGCTTCTTGGGCTTTGGGTTGTAACGATGAATTAATCTTAGAAGGTAGTGTCCCAGAATGTGCATGTATATGGACAATCGATGATGTACTTCCCTCTAGTTGATGAATATACCCTCTCTTTTATATAAAAAAAGGAGCATTTTAGTCTTTTAAACCAAACATGTTTACACTGTCTTCGCTTTCTCCCCAAATATGGGCGGAAGATTTTAACCCTTTTCCAATTCCTTTCTTAAATTTCTTCCTAAAAAAAACAGTCATAGAGAACACAAAAAATTGACAAAGATCCTTTCTTTTCTCCCCTACTTAAAACTCAAGAACACAATGAAAAAGAGCGAAGAAAATTACAGTAAACAGAACGGCATAAAACCATGTGTTCATTTCATTACTGTGCAAATTATAGCTACATAACACAAGTTGATATATTACAAGAGTTGCACCACATTTACAGCTTAGAATGGAAGTAAGAGAACATGTTCATGTATCAAGTACACAGACTGACAGACTGATGCCGTCTTCAATTGATGGGTGTTAAGCCTGGATTTGCATAGTCTTCTGGTATCTCAAGATTTAGCTCTGAGCATACAAACTGGATTATGTCTTTAGTTACAGACCCAAAAGACAACTTGTTTAAGGTTACAGAAATAGAAAACCTATTGCTTGTGTCACAATAAGCTGTAGACCCCCCTAACCCCGCATGACCGAATCCAATTAAGGAGCCATCTTTTGAGCATACCCTCTTAAATCCTAGCCCAAAATTCCCATCTGGAAGAACCAATTTCTCATATTCTCCAATGCCCAAGAAGGAATCATGTAGTTTTGTTTTTTGGCTGCTGAAAAGTTTTAAATCTTGAATATTGTTTGTTTTGGAGTTCTTATTTTCTACTTCGTGCTTCTGATTGGAAGTGGATTTCGGATAGTGAGGGTGACTTCCTAAGGGTGGTTGGGAAATGGATGAGTGGGGCGGTGGGACGACACCGCCATCGACAAGGGTGGCATAGTAGCGTGCAAGTGCACGAGCGGAACAATGGCCATTGGCAGCAGGTAATATGGCACGTCGGACATTGAGGGTATTAAATAAGGGAACTAAGCCCGAGAGAACATCAAAGCTGAAAATTGATTGAGAGGTAGAGCTAGAACTAGAGACGCAAGTAGGGCTACTGGCGTCTGTTAATTTATTAATATCGTTAGTGTCTAGTGTCAGTGTTGCAAGTCGGGATTCCACACCTGAGGCAAGCACAATAATGCTAATTAACAAAAGGAATAATGTCACAGGTCTATTTTTAGTGAACGGAGAACGAATAGTATATGTGATTTGACTGGGTCGATTCATGTTATGCGTCAAATGAGAAAAGTTGGATTACAAAGATACATCTCATAGGTTGTGAGTCCCCCAAAGTACTTCTAAGACATAGAGCTTCATAGCTAAAAAAAAGGTATTGCATTATTTAACGCCTTAAAAACTGTAAAAATATGAACATCTTGGACATAGGTTGTCATGAAGTCTAACCGACCCAACCATACGCGAGATTACAGGCATAACCGTGAACTATAAGAAATATGGTATAGACTCTATTTACAGGAATTGAAGGGATTCTATGAATACATTGAGGCGACAATCTGCACCCAAAATCACAAAATGGGTTTGTCTGGGCAAATTTATAACAGATTTCGGTGCATTTGGCCCCCCTCCGTTTTTCTTTTGCAATGGGTATATGAATCGGCCTTTTAAAAGTTAAAAGGGCGCATACTTTCTCTCAGTTAGATAAGTTGGCAACTGATTTTTCTCAATGCTAAACCGTAAGTATAACATATTTAGTTATACTTAAATAGAGAGGAGTGTTTGATTTGGGTAACCGTTTTGAGGTTTTTTAGAGCGATCCGTCTTACCCGAGCCCGCTTGGACCCCTTGCCTGAACCCGCCCGATCCACCCATTTTGCCACCTCATATGCATGCATAGATGTCTTGATATATCTAGGTGTTTGTATCACTGCATTCAGATCTTAGAATTAATATATTAAATAAATTAAGGATGGTCGAATCATACCTGGAGGGATTCCAACATAAAGCTCTCCTTCAATGTTTAGAGGGTGTACCAAAGCCTCTTCAAGGATATCTTGGAACTTACTCTTTGATGCATGCTGGACATTCAAGGACAATAAGAATATTTTACAATAATAACATGGAATCTCAAGGTTACAATAATGGTTTAATCAAAAGATTTCTAGTAAAGCTTTAGGCTAGCCTCTTTTTCTGTAGACATGATACTAATAGGCAAATTGTATGGAAATATGTATGTAATTCAGGGCCGTAAAATTATTCATTGAAGTGTAGGGTGAAGAGTTTAATGCTCTTCAGTCTAAAGATGGCAAATTGGCCCATGTATAAGTACATGTGTCGATTTGGGTTGTATATATATATATATATCTAAAACAGTTAGATGAAAAATAACAATAAAAGATGAGATAAAATGGGTAGACTGGATTATGGGTGAAAGGATGGATTGCGCCTAAAGTCACGCAAGTCCATTTTTTTGATGCATACAACCTTGTAAATCATTTTATTTTTTATAAATAATGGGCATAAACGGCTATAGGGGTCAGCCCGACATGTCCCAGACTCGCAGTTCAACCACACTTGTATTTACAGAACCTGCCCAACCCACACCTCTTGCTACCTTTAATCTCCATTATATATATCATTAACTATGGGATTTCAGAAGGTCAAATAATAATTTATGCAGACTAACGATAATTAGATAAGAATATAATAGTACCTCAATAATTCCACCACAAAGCCAACCGTATGATAGGTAATGATAAACCTGTTCTTTACCAGGTTCAGTCTCTGGTGCTGCCATAGCAATTCGTTTCAGACACTCATCCCAATCACACAGAACCATTGGATTATCTTGCACAAGACTTGCAAGAGCATTTTGCAAACCGGATGTGTGATTGAGTACATGATGAACCTGCAGGGAAATATTTTAATAAAAGATGAAATGACTAGAATATAGATTGAGGTGTCAGTATACAAGAATATATTATTTTAACGATGTTTATTTCTTTAGAGTATATAACATCTCGAATTGATCAAAAACTAGAAATAGGGCCAACTCTTCTAGTTGCACCTCTAACCTTACTACGCTACCATATGTCCCTTAAGGCCAATACACCATCTATGTACTCTCTAGTCGTAATATGTTTTCTCTGAAACCACATAATACGAGATTATACTTCTTTAGCTCCAATATAGAGGTGACAAAATGGGTCAGCTGAACGAATTGTAAAAACTCAAAGTTGACCTAAAGCACTTTTTGACAAAATTCTGTAATAGAGTACTAGTAGTTGAAAGATTTTTATAGAGTATACAACCTTAAAAATAATAATAATGTACTGATCTTAGAGGTATTCCGCTTTAGAATATCATTATTGGCAACTTTCAACTGTTTGACCCATTTGACCTGGTATCTTAACAGTTGTATTAAGTTTATCCATTTGACCCATTGGAGATCAAGCATACCTCGGATCAACCCCTATATTAGTAAATGTGTTGCAGTTGCCACCTCTGGCAAGAGGCAACAATGAAGCGTGCCAACAACGACTATTACTTATATATTTGTCAATGAAATTTAAAAAAGCATGACAAGACGAGGAGAAAACAATTACTGTAACATCGTAAGAACCTTTATTAGTTCCTTTCTGTTTGAGCTGAACTCTCGCCAGATATTAGCAATATTCTCGTCAAGATTCACTTTACTGCAATAAAATCACGATTTACAATGGTTATTTATAAGAACATTGACAAATCATATTTGAAATAACGTAAACGTGTATTTCATGAAACAAGTATAATACCCTTTATCAACGAGCCAATGTAAAATTCCGGCTGTGACTCCCTTCGTTACGGAGAATACGGGAAATAATGTATCTGGTTTGACTGGAGAAGGATCATAATTTCCAAGAACTCCAGCAGCAGTATCAATTATCACTTTCCCGTCTTTATATGCACAAACCTAAGAGATAACACTAACAATGATAATATCAGATAGAAATATACGGAGTACAGTTCATTTAGGAGTTATGTAGACATCTCTAATGACAAAACAACTAACTGTAATAAACATTCATGTATATATATATTTTATACGTTTGGGTGTGTTTCTATACATGTGTAAATAGACATACGCATGCACCTGGATTCCAAGTATTTTATCAGCATTCCCAAGCTTAACTAATAAAGGCCTCAATTTTGCCTCTACTTCAGAATTTACAGGGCTATCACATACCCATTCTGCATTATCCTTTGGTCGCGCATTTATATCACTGTAACAGGATAACTGGTATAAATGCACGATATAAATGGAAATGACACCCTAAGTTACGAAAAAAAACTAACCTTTCCAGAGCAGATTCAGCAAACGGTCTAATGATTCTATAATAGCTAACACTCACATTCAATGCCGAAGAAAGCCCTGAAACAATGTAATATACTATAAATATCCCTTTTTCTTATCACAAGAAGGCAATGTTGTAAGGTATCTGATAGACACCTGCGAGAAGATTAAGGACCCGCAAGAATAATACAATATCACCTGAAAGAGCGTCAAGCTGGAGGTAGCTTCATTAGTAATTCAAAAAAGATAAAATGTGACAGGGTTTAAATTTCAAATTACCTAATGTCTTGGATGATTCACACTAATAGAATTGCTGTTTAAATCATTCACCATCAAAGGATATATTGATAATTTAAGTTTCCATCGAAAAATTTATGTAAAATAACTAGCTATTAACTGTAAGCCTATGCACATGAAGGAATTTCCACGGCTACCGAGAAACCATTTCGAAAATACTACTTATATTTGTAGGTGTGCATGTTTTTCTTTTCACTTCTAGACTTCTCAAACCTTGATAAGACTTGCGAATGTTCCCATCAAGTTATATACAGATAAGGTCGGCTAGATAAACTAGACACTACAAAGAAAGAAACAAGTAGAGGCTCAACAATCATACAATATAGTTATCACTGAGGTCCATACGAGTAGCAGATGTGATACCATATGAAAGGAATGTACAAACCTCAGCGGATGCCAGAAACATTTTTGCAACAGTATGTTTCATGGAGCTAGAAAGCAACTTTGTAAATCCAAAATCGAGCAAAATAGGATAATGCGGACGTGACTTCGTAACAAGAAAATTACCTGGAAATAGGGAAATAAAAATGCAACTGGAAATGAAAAACTGAGCACTAACTAAAATACCAAAGAAAAGAGAGATGGTGGAAACATTACCAGGATGGGGATCAGCATTAAAAAATCCATCAATAAATATTTGATGTGCATATGCTCGCGTTATTTCTTCAACAATGTTTTTCTTGTTAACACAGAGTGATTCCAGTGAACGCGAATCATTTAACCGTACACCATCCATATATTCTAAAATGAGGACTCTTTCAGTTGACTGAGTACACCAAGAATGATATTAGATTAATAACCAAAAAATGAAACTTTGTACAGTTTTGGAAGTACTCAAAAAAACTGCCGACCAGAAAATCAAATGAAAGCTATTTCTAAATTGTATTTTAAGCCATACATCTTAACTGAATATGTCGTCTTAGTGGCCCCAATACTTCTAATAGATCAAGTAACAGAACGATGATACCTGAATCACTTCAGGCATCAATACTTTTACACGATGCTCGGGCTTTTTGTCAGGAGATTCTTCTTTGCAGCCAAGATTACGGTAAACTTTTCTAGTATTTTCTACAAGCATAATAAGTAATTCGTTAGGAAATAAATATTAGCAATTGGAACACGCTATAGGATAGTTAATTGGTATTTATCATACCAGCTTCTTGGTTGAAGTCTAATTCCTTAGGCGCTTCTTTGCACCATTCATTTATTACAGGATTGAAATTAAACTTAGGTTCTGCCCAAACTATCCACTCAACCACCGACTTAGCGTCCTTCAAGTCCTGTAAAACTTAAACACAATAGCATGTATGGTACTTTCCCTTATAAAAGAACTTGAAGGACCACAGGTAGAAAATTTATTACCTCCAATATTATTGTCTTGATGCCTTCATGTTGAACTTTAACAACCACTTCCTGCCCATCACGTAGAGTTGCACGATGAACTTGTGCTATCTGCATATAGTATGTATGAGACAGAAGATTGTCAGTGACTTAATAATGTCCCAAAAAGGTTAATAGCCTTGAAATGATTGAAGGGTTTTACTGATGCTGTAGCAAGTGGTGCCTCAACAAAGTTTGTAAATAGATCATCCATAGGTTTCCCCAACTCGCTCTCTATAGTTCTTCGAACCTAAGTAATATATTACCATTCCATGACATTAAATTATTTCCAAAATGATTATTAATGAATGTTTGTTTGTGTCTCGTAAGACAAAATGAATTTCAGGGATAGCATTCTAATATCTATATATATATTGCCAAAATGTTGATACCTCTTTCAAGCAACGAGAAGGAAGTGAGTCCTGTAACTGTTTCAGAAGGCGTGGGTAGGCACCAGGAAGTCCGTCCGCACGTACAGAAAAATATTGTCCCATTTTTACCCACATACCTTCCATCTGAATAATCAACTTAACAATACGGTTAGCATTGCGCTCATGAGCTTTCTCCCATAAAGCCAATTTTTCAGATTCCGTCAAACGTTTCTCCCTGTGCTTTAAAGACTTCAATAGATATAATTCAAGTTAATTATAAAAACACTAACATTTCTTCTGTAACATATATCTATGTGAAGCACTAATGTTTATTACCTTATAATCTAAGTAGATTAGAAGTGCCAATGAGAACACTTTCATACGTCTAACGTAGATGCTTCCCCAACCCATCGAATAGAACTTCCTTGCTAGAGGTTGACATGGTCAAGTTTTAAGAAATTGGATCAAAATGAAGAAAAAGAGTAATTAGATAGCAAGTAACACGATCATTAGATGAAACAACAACGTACTTGGACTCTCGCATTAGATGCTAGTAAACCGTAAAGATACAATAATAGAACAATAATCATAAAAACCAATTATACAATTAGTTTTTGAGAAATTTCACGTCGTATCAAACTATCCAATACATCATCGTTTGAAAATTAGTACAGCTGATATGGCATGAATGCACTCACTGGTAACGTGTATGTTGGAAAGCTTTAATCCAATTAATCTTTGTTATAGATAAAATCATGTTTTATAAATATGTAATTCTAGTATCTGTACAAAAACCTGCAGGCCCATGAACATGTTTAATAAAAGCCTGCATGTTTAGAAGTCTTCCCAGATCAAATTGTTTAGTTAAGGTTAGTTTAAAGACGGTTGTGACATAAACAGATGCAACGTTTCTGTGACAAACAGTCACAACGTTTCACCAAGAATCACGAGGATTCAATTAATATATATAGTTTCATTGTAAACAAATTCTTGTAACCCTTTTACACTTTTTAATATCAGAATATTCTTAGGGTTCACCCCCATCTTCTTTGTTCTTTTATTATGAATGATTTGATGATGATGATCGTGTTGTTTGGTTATGATCGATCCTGGAAAATCACAATTCAAGACCTGTAAACAGCGTAATGTAACACAACATGACCTAACAAACCAATACATATCTTACAAGAAATGATGACCAAATATTAAAAGAGGAACACACAAATTGACACGTTTAATTCTGCCTTAAAGGGATTCAGCATTATCCTGATAATTTATGATGTTGTTTAGGCTAACCATGGAACCCTACCCAACTGTCACACATAACAATCATGGTATTATGAATGACCAGTTGATGTTCCACTCTGTAAACCAATTAAAATGTATCACACTCAAGTAAAATTTTCTATCAGAACCCAACTGTTTCGAAGAAACAGTAAATTGCTTGCCTGTTATGAGAATTGACCACCTAGCATTTGTTTTTAGAGTCTACAAATACCCTAATGCATTGAGTCGTCATCCCCAAAAGTTGCAGATTTGAAATAAAAATAATAAGAACATATAGCTCATAATTAAGTTAGATACAATTATCAGTTACATTGAATATTTCCATGCACAATAAAATGTTATTTAATTAATTGTTCACATATGCATTATAATTGAAACTACATTGTTAATATATATCGTCTATATGTTTCTTTCTAACAGAAAATTTGCATATATAATGTCATATGTATATATGGCAATGGAATCATCATAAACATATTTAAGACATGAAAGAAAATAACCTGCTGAAAGGCGGGAGATAACGGTTTAAATTTTCCAGGAAAAAGATGAATCTGGGGTTATTTCTTGATGGTTCTGGAAAATTTTAACTCACTTTTTACAACGGAAATAACAAGGGTGGCAATATTTTTCTTAGGCAAAAGGTGTATTTTTAATACCTAATTTATTGGGGCAGTTATGAAAATGTAGTCCGCACAAGTGGATTAGTCACTTTATAGCCTTAAGTTTATTTTCTTCTCACAATAGTCAATAGTCACTTGTACAATCGCCCGTAGATTTTTTAGGGCATCCGCAATGCATCTAATGTTTCAGAGTTAAGAGCAGGGGGAATTCGTGAGTCATGGCTTGGTGTCATGGCTCAAAAAGTGTTGTCACGTCAGTTTTTTTCTCATGGCACCAGTTTTTCCACGACACCAGTTTTCACTGGCAATCCTGAGTCGTGGGAAAACTGGTGTTATAGGAGTAAAAAGTGGTATAAGGGGTCCACATATACCCACTTTAATAATTAAAAATAAAATTAGAAAAACTCATGGCGAGGGCTGGTGGCTATGGCGCCAAGCCCACGGCTCAGGGAGTCCTAAGCCATGGTTTTTTCCTGCGTTTTGGCCATGGCGCCAAGCCATGACACTGGATTCCCCCAGCTTTAATAGAATGTCACATCATCGACACGTCAACTCTTAATAAGTAGTACAAAAATTCCCACAATCCATTGAACCTTACATAGTTTAACACATTTCCAAATCATCATTATTTAATCATTAATTAAGTAATTATTTGTTCCACTATCTCTTGTAGTCCACTAAAAGACATTATTTAATTTATTCAGTTTTATTTTTTATGTTCAATATAGCTAGTGGGGACTAATAATACATTGTAATACAGTTAAACAACCGATTGTCCAGAAACAAACGTTATTTGAACGAATTGGTGATTAGGATTTTCGCAATGGATTGCACGTATGCCAAGTGGGTTATCTTTTTTATTAAACGAGCGACACATCACCCCATTGGAGATGCCCTTAGTCTTTTTACCAATAATTTTTCTAACATAACTTCTGTACCCTTAAACAAAGTACAATTCTATATATATATTTTAATACTAATCTCTCTCCTCTTTTATCCACCCTCTCTCATCTCTTTCAGTTATATCTTCTATTATCAAACACACACAAAAATAAAACACACACACACAAATTCACAAATTAATCCTTGAACAGCCCCCTCTCATATTATAACTCTAATAAAAGGGGAGAACTGTACCTCCCCTCTAAAAAAGGTATTATTTAATACTAAAATTAAAGGGTTGTTCTCTCTCAAACGTCTTATGGGGTGACGAGTCAAGGGTTTTTACCGTTGATGGCGCACAGTAGGTAGCTTCCAACCGTCGATTACCCCTCTCATATTTGTAAGCCCTCAAATAGAGCCCCAACCTTTAATTTTCTATTTGTTGTTTTACAGCAGTTGATGAATTTGTGGGTGTTGTGTTATGTAAGCTTCTTTCCCCTCACAGGTACTAACAAATCCACCCATTCATCTCTCTAGAAAATCACACCATTTGGATCTAATCTCTGGTCGATCTATTGCGTTGCTGCCTCGATTGTTGTGGGTTTCGTTGTTAATTGTCACGATCTATGTGGCATAAGTTTTTATCGGTTTAATCACGCTATTTTTATTGGTTTAAGCTCTGGTTGATCTATTGCGTGTCTGGCGCGATGGTTGTTCATTGTCACGTCACGATCTATGGGCTTAAGTTTTTTATTCTCACAATTGTTGGGGGGCGTTCGGTGGTATATGCTTCCCGTTTGATTTCATCATCTGTATTGTTTTCCCCTTATTAATCATGCAAATAAAGAGGTATATATTTTCCCCATTGATTTCATCATTTGTATTGTTTCTGTGTATGTTACGTTTTATGCTTCCTTAGGGTGTTCTAAAATTTCTTCATTACTCATGCTTGGTTTGCGCACCTTCTGGGGTTTTGGCATCAGGTTCTGAACATTGTTGTTAGATTATGGCAATTATAAATAGTTGCCCTGTTGTATGAAGATTAGAAGAACGAAGAGGTTAGTTACAAGTGCTTTAGGTGTATAAAAATGATTGTCTTTTTTAGTCATTTTTTTAGTGAGATCAATATTAAAGCTTTATAAGAATGTTAGATTAATTTTGATAACAGTTTTGTTTCAATCATATAAAAAAATATATAAGCCGAAAAACAAATAAGCTCATTAGCCCACATATAAGCGTAAACAAACACCCCCTAGGTGAAATAAGCTTCTTTTAGTAAGAAGTTAATGATGGATTTTAGCTAATCTTAAAAAAATAGCTTATGGGAATGTGTGGCGTTCACCATTCTGTTCAAACCCAAGCTAAAGGTTTAGAAACCATAGTTCAACCAATTAACTTATGAATGGGTTGATTTAAAATAATTTGTAGTAGGTACATGCTATTGAAAATTAAAAGCCACCTTATTTTTGGATTAATTTTTTTATAGTATTTACTATTTTGGCATATCTGGTTAAGTTGGCCGGGTATTCTTTTAGTTATATAGAGACTCTAAACGATTACTTAATGTTTCGAATATTTCGATGATGGAATAGGTAAAGGCGAGGTCAACTCGAAGCAGATATGCCGGGTTACTGGGGTAAAGCTTCATGTAAGAGATTACGAGACTGATCCTAATCAAAAGAACATGGAACTTGAAGAAAGCTTTGATCAGATAAAAGAGGCTAGTTCGATGGTTCAAGAGATCATCATGAACCTTGGTGGTGCAAATGGAGGAAGGAAAGCAGGTGGGTTCCAGCAACAACAGCCAAGTGGAAGAAATAATATTAAGACAAAGATTTGGATAATTTCCTCAAAGGGACGTGTACTTTTGGTGATAGGTGTCATTTCGCTCTTGGTGAAACGAGCTTCGGAGCGGATAATCAAAGCGATGGATTAGTTAATTGTTTGAATTTTGGCAAATTTGTTGCATGATGATTTGTTTTCTTGATATTTGTTAAAAAAATGTAGAAGTGTAGTTATATTTAGCAGAGTAAGTGTAATTTGTTTCAATCATAGTAGGATATTAATAATTTAAGTCTTGGTGAGAATTAGATAGTACATATGCTTGAATTTTGAGACATTCTTGTCTAAACTTTCATTACTATTATGTCTAAAATTTTGATTAGCAAAGTATATTTTCCGATGGCTCCCTTTAATCTATAAAGACTTTTACCAATCAGCTATGGAAACTAGTAGCATTTATGTGTTAGACGCTTTTTTGAGTAGCATTTGATGAAAAGAAATAAAAAGAGTTGTGCACAAAAAAAGGAAATTGACAAAAAGAAATAAAAAAGAGTTGGTAGGTTAAAAAAAATTAAAAAGAGTTGGTAGGTTGAAAAAAAAGGGTTAAAGCCATAAATTACCAACGAACTTTATCTTTTTTCTCGATATTACAAATATAGATTATAAAATACTGTTATTACCATCCAAACTTGTTGGTACCGGCTAATATAGGTAATGTGATTTTTACAATTTCCACGTCATTAAATATATCCACATAAAATTGACTATAATTGACTTTTGCCACATTGATATCTTCATCTTCCTCCCCTTTTACCAGATTCATAATCCAACTAACTTTAATTTACTTTTTCTTACCAATACCCATTTTTACATACCATCTTTTTTCTCACATCTCACCAACATCATCATTTACTAAATCATGTAGTTCATATAAAAACCCATCATCAATATCGAGATATAAATCGAAGACCTAAAATCAAAATAAAAACTGAATCTCAGATCCCTCGAAATTCATATATAAAGCCAGTATCTGAACCATCGCTGGAAAACCCATCGAGCCATCTTCGAAAACCCCTTTGGTTACCGTCACCATCACGTCAGATGAGTACATGAAAAATATACATGCCATCGGAGAAATCACGTGTTTTTATTCTTAGTGGGTTGATATTTGGTTTTCTTATAATCATATTATAATAATGATGGTTTTGATATGTTCACTTTGAAACGACATTCAGTAGATCTGTACTTTGAAAAGAATTATATATACATGAATGATGGTTTATAGAAATCATGTGTTTTGAAGATTTGAGATTTGAACCTTTAAAGATATATGATTATGTAGATCACATACAATTAGTTGGAATGCAAGTAGAATCAAATTCAGAAATAAGAGACGGGACAAAGTCATGGAATAATTTAATGTCCCAGGTGATGAATTTATCCAAGAAAATGTGGTTGGGTAGGGTTATATAAAGATAATGAAATGCACAGGTGGATGATTTAATCCAATGTGGATGTGTACATGTATAATAAATAAACAAAAAATCTAAATGACCGGCTAAAATAAGTGACATGTCGGTTAAAAGTGCTTTTTAACCTATTAAAAACGGTGACCGAGTAAGTTGTTGGCCATATTATAAATAAACATAAAGTTTAATGGCTATATAAGTATTTTACCTTCTATATTTGTAATATTGAGAAAAAAAGTACAGTTCGTTGGTAATTTATGGCTTTAACCCAAAAAAAGGAGTTTGGAACTGGTAACTAATAGTACAAAGGGTAAAAATGGTATTTAGAAAGTTATAACTAAAAAGACTGAAAACCCAACGGTTGCCCAGTTGCACATACCATTCTGAGAAGAAAATAAACTTAGGACCATAAAGTGACTAATTCATTTGTGTAGAGGAAATTTTCATAATTGCCCCTAATTTTTTTTGGCAATATGAAAAAAGGGAAAAAATTTAGGATAATTTCATATATGAAAAAAGATGTAGCATCCTTCAAATTAATTTCATATATCACTATATAATTTCATGATTAACTTTATATATATATATATATATATATATATATATATATATATATATATATATATATATATATATATATATATATATATACATATATATATATATATATATATATATATATATATATATATATATATATATATATATATATATATATATATATATATATATATATATATATATATATATATATATATATATATATATATATATATATATATATATATATATATATATGTATATATATATATATATATATACATATATATACATATATATATATATATATATATATATATACATACATATATATATATATATATATATATATATATATATATATATATATATATATATATATATATATATATATATATATATATATATATATATATATAGAATTTAGATAAAATGGTTTAGGTGTTTAAAGTTGTTAAAATGAGAAGTAATAGAAAATGGGCAAAT